>CM052548.1:2330732-2690295 GCA_028533065.1 Trachops cirrhosus | reverse complement strand
GCCCTTTAGTAAGATGGGTACCTGCAGGGCTGACCTACAGGCCCGGTGCGCCCCACTGCTTGAACACGGTCATCTGGGAAGCTTATTATGGATGCGACAGAGTCCGTTACAAACGACTCCTAGCTGGACTCTACAAATGATGGAGCATGGAGTGATCTGCTGACGATGCCCAGGCCGGCTCAGAAAATCAGCAGGGGGCAGAGGTCGCGGGCTGTCAGTGTGGGATCACTATTCACCCATCACGTGCTCACTGACAGCTGTATTCTGAATGGGGCCAGAGGTGGTGGGAGCCCCTCTGTGGGACTTCCCGCAGTCTTTCAGGGCGCTGCCTACCTACCACGGGGGAGGGACCCCTTGGCAGAATTCTAAAAATCTCCAATTGTCATGATAGCCCAGGAAGGACCCAGCCAACCACATGACTATCTTCTGGACAATCTTCATAGTGTAATACCCTAGGATAGTATGCTTTCGGGGGTCTACGCAGTGCTGATCCCCGAGACAGTGTTCCCGGGTGGGCCAGCTCTGGCATCAAGTCCACGAGCGCAGGATGAACTTGATACTTCTGTGGGAATTTTCCGCTCAACTTCTTTGCATTCCAGGTGGAGGAAAGACCGAGAAGCAGAGTTGCCCAGGGTACACAGACATCCACCCCCATCGATCACTAGGTTAACTCCCGTGGGGTCATCAGAAGGGTCAAGTGCACTCAGGGAAGGCCCCCAGTGGGGAGCATGTGAGAAGCAGTCACCCACTGATGTTTCTCTCCCTCTCTTTCTCCCTCCCTTCCCCTCTCTAAAAATAAATAAAATCTCTTTTTAAAAAAATCCGTTGGCTCTATAACCTAACTATAATGCTGATCCTAGACCCGAATACATCCTGATTTCCCCCTGCAGGTGACTTAATTCTCCACAGGACACTGCCATGAACTTGCTCTTCGGGTTCCCCTTCGAGAACGAACGCCCCTCAGCACCCTGTGATACGCTTCGCATCGCCGCCCGTTTTTTCCCTGCAGCCCGGCTGTGCTTGACCTTGTGCATTCTTTGCTCACCGTTCACGCCCAGCGAGCGCATGCCAAGCAGGCTGGAAGTGTGGGCAGGAAACCATCCCACAGAAGGAAGGGACCAACACTGCCCTTGGACACGAAGGGCGCCACGCTCGCCTGGCCACACCATCACCTTTGGTCTGATGTGACCCAGTGAACACGGTTGTGTTCTGCGTTTCTTTAGCCACACCGTTGTGCTCTGCCTAATGAGCGAGACAAGTCGAGCCTTACTCCCGCCGAATCTGCACTGGCAGGAACCCTTCTAGGAGTGTGGACGGGGAGCCTAATCCTCTGCGTCTCACGTGGGCTACCTTTCAACTCGCTTCCACTTAAATTGTGCTGGCATGAAAAACACAGGATAGAGCCCTGAGTAAACAAAATGCAGAAATCGCGCTCTGTTGAATTATTCCAAAGCCCTTTGTCTCCGACTTGTAAGGTACAATACGGCAAAGGCTCTTGGCAGGTGTCTAGGAGCTTTTATAACTGATGTTGCGATCAGCCAGGACAAAGGCCCCTTTGTTGAGCTTCAGCTTCAGGTGCTGGCCCGGCCTCTCAGAGGTAAATCATAAGTGTTTGCTCTTGGATATGGATAAGAGTTTTTTGGTTTTTTTTTTAACTGATTTGCCAATGCTTATGCAAGGCACTGCTGAGATTATGAAACATTTGCTTACCAAAAAACAGAAGAAACAAATTTAAAACACAAGCCTAGGGAGAGGGTATTCCTGGGAAGCAGGAATATCTGCTAAAACCCAGACTGGATGAAGCGTTTGGAAATGAATACATGAATTAATTAGCATTTCTAAGAAGGCAGCCAGGTGTCTGCCAATAACACAGGCAGCATGGTGGAGTGGGCGGGCTGGGGGCTCTGCCTGTCGGTGCTTGGACAAGCGGCTCATAGTCTCTCACTGGCGTCGTTTTTATTTTGTTTGTTTTTGTTTTTAATAAAGTGGGACTATCTACCTGCTTTGAATATCTGCCTACCTCACCTCCTGTTTAGAAGGTCAAGTAAACCTTATGTTCTGACGGGGCTGTGTCAACCTTGAAGTTCCACACAAATTAGACTACTAATGAAATCGTACTGTAATCTTTATCAGAGTGACAACGTCAACCAGCGCGCTCACTCCGTGCCAGAGACTGAGCCTAGCCTAGGGCTTTCCCGGAAAGATCTCGCCAGTTGCAGCTTCCTGTCTGCTCCCCGTTTTCTGGAATAGGGAACCGCGGAGGTGAGACGGGGCGGGTAACCTGGCGAAGGTCTGTGTGGCACTCTCCCCTCTGAGCTGCCTTCCTCATCATAAACACTGGGGCTGCTACCTGAACTCATTTAGCGACGGTGCCTGTTTTTGCATATTACGTGGAAGCGATCTTTCTTGTCTAGGATTTTATTGACCAGTCCAACCACTGGTTCAACCACATTTCACGCTTGTCTCCTATACGCATCACAGGCATAAAGGGATAAGGAAATGGCTCACAAAATGTGAAGCTAGGGTGGTTATTCTAGAGCACAGAACTTGCATACAGAGGGAAGGCTGTAGAACATTTTAAAAAGAAATATGAAAACCCGTGCAAAATTATAGAGGCCGAATTGTATATAATTAAATCCTGAAGACTGGGGAAAGAAAACAATTCTTACTATCATCTGACCCTAGTAGTGCCTTAATTTTTATGACCAGTTATCCATTTTCTAAAATTCTTTTCTTTTACTATGAAAAACCTAATCTCTGGAATAAGGGTCCTGTGAGTTGGTACCCAGGCCTATGAGGATTCTAGAATTGTACTAATACAACAGCCACTAGCTACTGTATTTAAATTACATTTAAATTGAATTAAATACAATTTTAAAAATTCAGTTCCTCCGTCACAGTACCCACACGCCAAATACTCAATTGCCACATATGGCTAGTGGCTGTTATATGGGACAAAGTAGATAAGTTTCCATCATTGTAATGAAGTTGTACTGGGCACCGTGGCTCAAGAACACACAATCAGGAGGTGTCCTTTCTCCCGGCCTCCTTGGTCTGGGGGCGCCCACGGGACTTCCAAATTCCATGAGCAATGGCAGCCGGGAGGTTTCAGAGATACTTAGGGTGGAAACTCTTGAAAGAGGTGGGACTCATTGTTGATCAGTAGGATAGAAGATTATGCCTGGAGACTGCAGAACTTCCTTAGCCAGCTCTTTTATGCTCTCTGGTAGGTGAAGCTCGGAACTCAGTAATGACATGCCCACAGGTGCATTTCACAGGCACGGCGAGGACAAGAGTGGCCAACAGCTCGGGCCAGAGCAGTCCCTCACTTAGAGAGGGCTTTTTATTTATTTTTATTTTTTTAAAAATTTATTTATTTTTTTTTAAAATGGACCCAGCGCCGCTGAGAAGCGACTCTTCTTTTTTTCTTTTAAAGATTGTATTTATTTCCTTTTAGAGAGAAGGGAAGGGAGGGAGAAAGAGAGGGAGAGAAACATCAATGTGTGGTTGCTTCTCACGTGGCTCCCACTGGGGGCCTGGCCTGCAACCCAGGCATGTGCCCTGACTGGGAATTGAACCAGCGACCCTTTGGTTCGCAGCCCACGCTCAATGCACTGAGCTACACCAGCCAGGGCAGAGAGGGCTTTTTAGATGACACGGTCCAAGCAAAGGCAGAGAATCTCAAAGGGCCTTGTGCCCGAGCTGAGAATCAGCAGGGAGCAAAGTGATTGCGGAGTGGCAGCGTGGCAAGGAGAGACAGTAGCAGACAGCGGTGTGGAAGACGGAAACGGGAGTCGAATGGTGATGGCCTTGTATTCCCGAAAATGTTTTATTATCAGCCGGGAGGCGGCTGGGCGGTTTATTGATGATGGCCATTCTGACAGGTGTGGGGTGGTATCTTGTTGTGGTTTTAATTTGCATCTCTCTGATGATTAGTGATGATGAGCATCTTTTCATATGTCTGTTCATCTGTATGTCCTCCTTGGAGATGTTTCTATTCAGCTCCTTTGCCCAGTTTTTAATTGGACCGTTTGTTTTTTTGTGTTGAGTTATGTGAGTTCTTTATAAGTTTTGAATAGTAACCCCTTATCAGATGTATCATTGGCAAATGCGTTCTCCTATTCAGTGGGTTGTCTTTTCATTTTGTTGATGGTTTCCTTTGCTGTGCAAATACATTTTAGTTTGATGTGGTCTCATTTGTTTTTCTTTTCTTTCCCCTGCCTGAGGGAATATATCAGGAAAAATATTGCTACCAGAAGTGTCCAAGATTTTACTACCTATGCTTTCTTCTAGGATTTTTATGGTCTCAAGTCTTACATTTAAGATTTTAGTCCATTTTGAGTTTATTCTTGTGTATAGTGTAAGAAGGTGGTTTAGTTTCATTTTTTGCATGTATCTGTCCAATTCTCCAACACCACTTATTGAATAGATTGTCTTTACTCCATTGTATATTCTTGCCAAGAATATACAAAGAAGTCAAGAATACTTCACTTCTTTGTCAAGTGTTAATTGAAAATAAAGGCATAGGTTTATTTCTGGGCTTCCTATTCTGTTCCTTTGACTTATATGCCTGTTTTTATAGCAGTACCATGCTGTTTTGATTACCATGGCCTTGTAATATAGTTTGATACCAGGTGTCAGGATATCAGATGTTCTCCAACTTTGTTCTTCTTTCCCAAGATTGCTGTGCCTATTTGGGATCTTTTGTGGTTCCATATAAATTTTTGGAATAGTTGTTCTAGCTCTGCGAAATGCACCATTGGTTTCTTGACAGAAACTGCATGTAGATGCCTCTGTGGCATGTGAATCTATTGCAAAACTTGAGTTACATTCTTGTGAAAAGGCATTAAATTGTTTCTGTGTATTACATAGTAGGTCCTTTTACTTTTTGGAGAATAGAATATCTAGTTTCTTTGTACAGACTTAGAACTTATCCAAATATTTCATCTTTTTAGCTTAAATTCCTTAGAAATTTAATGAGTACACATTGTCTGTTTTCCTATACTTTTTAGCTCAGCAATACACACACACACACATACACACACAGAGTTTCCTCCTTAGGTGTAGTTAAAAAATAAATTTATTCAAGGAAGAAAGGGATGATGATGATGATGATGATGATTATTATTATTATTTTGTGTAAAGCTTTCTTGAAGGTCAGGGGCTTTATCTCTGAACAAGTAGTAAATAGTTATTTGTAAGCTGTGTAAAGCACCAGCCAGTCTTAAAATAGTCTTTTCTGGCTAAGGTTAGAACAATGTTTGGGCTGCTTCTGGTACCTCTTAATCAAAATCCCTAGATGTAGACTTCAAGAACTTGTTACATGTCATTACATGGTGTACTGATAATCATCCAAAAGTGCAGATTCTTTGTCTTCCAAAAGAATGTGTGAATCATGATTCCTTCGTCTTTTATACCTGTTATCTTTCCCACCTTTGTAACACCCAAAAGCTGGTGAGTAGTTGTGACCTCTTCAAGTTGTAAATAAAAATACTCAACTGCAATGTGAAATGACAGTTTTTTTGGTCAATCAAAATCCATAATAGGCCTGACAGTACAAAGAAGGTCATGTTTTTATAAAATAAATAAATGTTAGAGAATTTTCAGAATAGTAAATTATACGTAGTTAGAAGGCAGACAGTATCCTTATAATTAAATTGTGCATCTCCTCCTACAGCATTCTGCACAGGTGTTTAAGATCGCTACTTCCAGGACAGTGGTGACACCAGAAAAATGCAGAAAAGAGTGTTCGAAACCAGCTGTCTTTTTCAGATGCCTTAGAAACTAGCCATATAGGTCTTCTGCTCTGATAATACTAGGTTAGGGAGAATTGCATAAAAATTCCAGCTCTTAAAACAGTAATTGCTACCTACTAAATGAAATAACTTTTAAAATCATTGTAATTGGATTCTTTTAAATAAGGACTTGGCGGTTTGCTTCATTGTGTATTGTAATAGTTCAAGAGAAACACTTCAAGTTCTTTTGCAATAATGGCACATTTTGTTTGTGTTTAGACTTAGGGATGGTTGTGTGGAATTAGAGGTTTTCCAAACTAATGCTTTGAAGGATAATTGGGGCAGAGACCAAGGGAATAGATGACAATTAAGCAAGAGCATAGACTACTCTAAAAATCATTTTTTCATCATGGATATCTATGTTCTTATTAAAAATAATTCTGATACCACCTACTTAAGAGGATTTATCTTTCATTAACTCATAGATTTCATGTGATTTCAGAAAAAAAAGAAATGCAATCGGTCAGAAATAGGTATTTTGTGATTCATTGCGTCATTAATAAGAGGCAGAACCTAGTTACCACTCCAAGTGTGTGCCTCAGCATGACACCATTATAGAGCATATTGTTGTGTAAATCATCACCTTGCTTAACGTTGCTGTCCCTCAATAAATCTTCGGTCCACCTGGGTACCAAAGCATAGGATACAACCGTTGTTTTCTGCTCTACACTTCCAGCCCCCATAAACACAGAAAATACATCGTTAAGGGAACCGAGACACCATTAACCTCCATTTGTTTTATGGATGAGGAAATCACACCGGCTCAGGGTTCAATTTTTAATGTAGATTGTGCTTATAACTTTTATCCTTTTTCTTTCTTGGATTCTTCTGTTACTCTCAGTGCTATTAATAGGAACGTTCTATTACATGTTTCTCTTCAGACCTCTTGAGTCATAAGCAAACCTTCCTCTTTAATTAGTTTAATAGCTTGTGCTGCGGATGAGCAGCACCGCACGGAAGAGGCCGATGCACGTTGGTTTTGCGCAGCTGACACAGGTCATAACGAGAGCCGTTTTCCACGGGTGGCGGGGGATGAGAGCTGCCTCCGTGGCCCCTAGAATACAGACGAAGGAACCACAGCACCACGAAGGACATTCTGACAAGGAGCAGATTCGTGGAGGAGAAAAAGGGAACTGCACAGCGGCAGACATAAATCTTTTCTTAGCTGTATTATTTCCTTTTGAAGTTTTTTTTTTTTTTTAAAGGCAGGAGTCCAAAAAGGAAGCATTTCCCCACAAACAAGGAAGGTGAAAGGAAAATGCTCCTTTGTTGAGAGGGAGAGAGAGAGAAGAGACAGAGAGAGAGAGAGAGAAGAAGAAGAGAGGGAGAGAGAGAGAAAGGGAGGGAGGGAGGGAGAGAGAGAGGGAGAGAGGCCAAGATGGATGGAGGGAACGGTCTCAAACAGGAAGGGCCAAGACTTCACACAGGAATGAGTATGCGAGCATTCTGATGTTCAGCATGCATGGGTGGACATGCGAAGTGGGCAGTGATCCAGAGAGAGAATCTGAGCTATGTCCCTAAGCCACCTAAAGGCATGACTAAGAGCAAGTCACTCTAAACACCGAGGTGAGGTCCGGGATGAGGAAAACAGCACCTGTGAGCACGGAGTCAGAACCGAACACCATGCCACGGCAAAGGCTGGGGTCCCGGCCCCTCTCTCATCGGACGGGAGTGCGAGAGGACGCTCGTCCTGCTGAGCAGAGGGGGTGTCAGAACCACTTCCGGGACTTTTTCCGGTTACATTTGCTTCGGGGAAATTCTGCCAACCCCCCACCGCCCCCACCAGTAGTGCACACAATCCCACCTGCTCCTCAGGATTAGTCTTGCGCAGAAAGAGTTTTCGAAATACGCGCGGGGCAGAAGTAGGCTCACAGTGGTTTGTATGGAAACTAATGCAACAATGAATAAATAATAACACAAGAATAAGCTGTGCTTTGCACTCACACCTGTACACCCAGCTCTGCCCCACCCTGCAGAGTCAGTTCTCACTCCTAGCGGGAGCTCCGCCCCACAGAGGTGCTGTTCGCACTGAATTAGTGAGTACCCATCCACAGCTCCCAGGGGAAATACAGGCTTACGGTCCCACCAGCCTCTGGCTGTCAAACAATCGGTACACAACCTTTGTGTGTGTGTTTTTCTGTTTAAAGACAGCTCATTCAGTCTGTGTTGTTGATTCATTAACCCAAGTTCATTGCCAATAGCTCTGTCCCTCACGCCTGAATGAGCCCCGTCACCCCATGTACTGTCTCCATCGGGCGCACCCCAGCCTTCTCGTGCTTACGGACACTGGGCAGCGTTTCCACACCACGCCTGGGCCACTGTAAACAGCAGAGCACCAGCTGGAGCACAAACGTGAGCACGTGGCACTGAATAAGCCACGAAGGGGTCACCTGTCTGCAGCACGAGAGAGGGAACAGGTGAGTGGAACATTACCTTGCTCACGGGGGCCCCCCCCCCACTGCCCTGTGCCCAGCCGTGAACAACCACAAAGTGCCCAGTGTGGACTTCGGGTCCCACACAAATGGCAGCGAGTGGGTAAATTCACAAATCACGCACCGGCGACCAGTGAGGATGGACTGGGCATGTCAATCACTGGGCGGAAACCATGGCAGTGGGGTTGAGGGAAGGGAATGTAGTATCCTACTCTTTGGGGTAGCAGCCCAGAACGTGGGGTCCCCCTGGAGCATTAGCTCACTCACACCGCCCTCTGAAGGCACATGTGATAGGACAATTTCCTACTACCGGCGCGTCCCCTCTGAATCTGCGTACCCCGTGTGATGGTGAGAAGTGGGGTGCTCTCCATCACACAGACCTCCTTCAGGTGCACTGCTAAGACCTGTTACCACAACCCTGCCATGCCCAGGCCATGTTCACGGTCATTATCCCCCACCACAGGAAAGCCCAAGGGCTCTGCCACGCCGTCGGTGCCTAGATGTACCTCATGTCCGGGAGTGTGACCTCCAGGCTCCGCGAGGACAGGAAGCCAGCCCAAATGGGACGGACACATGCACAGACAAGCCTGGGCTTCCGACGCTCGCTTTTGTTTGCCTTTGGTCACTTCTCCCCATGGTGACAGCGTTTTCCAGCATGACAGTGGTTAGAAAACGCTTGACCACAACGTGAAACGTGCCATTTAGGAGTCATTTCAGGCGGACATGATGCTTTTTGCAGCGGCAGGTGCTTCGGAAAGCATACACCCCCCTCGGGGCTTTAACATCCTTATCTCTGAGCTTAAATGAGCCGCGTTATTTTCTCCATTAGTGCTCCCAGCGCCGCCAGCCGCTTCGTAGGAAGGCTTGCGTCTGGAGGCTGGGACGCTGCCTTCATTGCCGGGTGGCAGGGGCAATTCCCTGACAGAGCCAAGTCACCGGAGAAAGTCCATTGTTAGAATGCCATTAAAGCTACCACAGGGTTGATGTCCCTGATCGTCCCCTGTTCTCACAGCATCTGCATTACTACTTTTGACTTCGGCTTTTAAAATTTTAATTGTGGTAAATGATATGTAACGTGTAATTTTTCATCTTAGCCATTGCTAAGTGTACGGTTCAGTACTGGTAGGTGTATTCATATTGCTGACTGACTAATATGATTGAGGAGAGAGACAAAGAGACGTTAAGTCATGGTCGGATCATTCGTCTCCAGAAAATGGGCTTAATGGCTACGTTCAAAGACAGTATGAAATCAGCTTCGTTCCCAGGGTATATATTGTCATGCCTTTGTCTCGTAAGCTTTCAGCTACTTGAAAATAAAGGAGTTCTAGGGAGAAGAAACCCAAGCATCCATCAACAGAGGAATACACAAACAAAGTGTGATACATATATTCAGCCTTAAAAACGAAGGAAATTATGACGCACGCCACAGCGTGGATGAACCCCGAGGATATTACATAGAGTGCAACAAGCCAGACATGAGAAGGACGGACACTGAATGATTCTGCCCATCCGAAGCACGTGTCGTCGAACCCACAGAAACAGAAAGCAGAGCGGCGGTTGTCGGGAGCTGGAGGCACAGGGCAAAGGCGCGTCGTCGCTGAATGGGTACAGAGCTTTCCAGGATGAACAGTTCTAGAGATCGGCCGCGCAGCAATACGATGGCACAGAGACGTGAAGGAAGTCACCGAGGGTCGCCCGGCTGGGGTGTGATGGAGCCGCCCACAGTGCAAACTCAGACGCGTGGTGCCCGAGTGTTCTCTTGAGCACAGGGCTGTGAGTGAAGGAATCCGGAAAGTGACCCTTCGGTGACAAAATGGGAGGAGAGAGATCGCACGTGCTCTCTTCTGTGCCATGCATCATCGTGTTCTTGCGTGGTGACCACGGGCGCTGTGAATGACAGGTTCCACAGAGCAGGGGGTGGGGTGGGTGGCTTTCTCTGCTGCCTTTGCCCCCCGGCTGGCCCAGGAGAGCCCTGGTGCATGAAGCTACAGCTCTGTCCACCCCAGATGTTCGTCTGCCCGGCCCTTGGCTGTGGGCATCGCCAGCGAGCAGAGCACCTGCTCCACAAAATGAAACTTGACTTGTTTCAGAGCGCGGTCGGTCAGGACACGCTGACATCTTTCTGGGAATGAGACTTGGTCATTTCTGTTTAGCAGTCTTCACTGGAAGGGCAAATACCTTACCAAGAAAGGAAAACACTCTGCTTTTCATCTTCCTTTTTGCTGCACACTAATGCCAACCAGCAGAGCCCTGGGTTGTTCCAGCCCATTCTCCTCACAGTTGAGTTTCTCCCTTTTTTCCCATTTTGCATTCTCTTCCCTGCTCCGTGTCCTTCACCGTGCAGTGTGTTTCTGATGTAGCATCCCAGAATTCCTCTGATGTGCCACTTCAGCTGAACTCGGGAAACACTGAGGTGATTACTAATTTATTGCGGTCTTCTGCTAAGTGCTTAATGTACGCTTAATAAAAATCGATAACTCCGTGTGCCTCTTCCTCGTGGGAATATGCTTCTGATATATGATGGGTGATGGGTTGAAAATCTTCTGAGATAAGCCGCCTTTATCTGGGTGTTGTGGAAGATGGTAGTGGTCACATCAGTTGAAGGCAAGCAGGGAGCAGGTGGGGAGGAGCGGGGAGCAAAGCAGCATCCTGCCTGCTCTGAATAGCATCCCAAGGGCGTTAGAATGCCCGAGGCATTTCCCACCCAAGGCCAAGGTTATAAACTTCCGCAGCCACCCGGCTTTCTCTCCTACCCCAAATCACTGGCAACAAAGAAGAACTTCACACGGCCTCACCATCTGCCACCCACTCAGAACGCCCGACCTCCAGCCCTGCTGAGTGGGAAAAGAGCCCCCCCCAGTAGAAGAGGACCCCCTGGGAGAAAGGTTACACTGTCTGCCTGCCCTGCCAGGGGGTGTCCCACCTTTTGGCGCCTCTGGGCCACATTGGAAGAAAAGAGTTTGTCTTGGGCTACACATTAAATATGCAAACACTAATGGAAACTGATGAGCAACAAAACCCTTTAATTTAGAATTTTGTGTCAGACCTCATGCAGCCTGCAGGCTGCAGGCTGGACAGCCCTGATTCCGGACTCTTCCAACAACGTAGCTGCCGCCGTCTCTTTTCAGCGACCCTCCCAGAGTGACGAGGTGGAGCCGCCAGCTGCTGGAGCGCGTGGTTTTCTAGAGTCACGCAGAGCACTCAGTGGCCAGGGGCCACCGCGGTCGGTGCACAACAGGACACGACAATGTCTTAAACTAAAGAAGGACTACCTTTATGAGTGTCTGAGGAAGACTTGTCATTTCGCTCATTCCTTTCATTCTTTAAATCAGGGGGGGCTGACAGCCTCAGCGGGGCTCTGGGCCTCTGGCTCGGTTTCTCAGGGTGCATTGCTTTGGGTGATGCACGAAGCCGCTGGCCGATGGCGGGGGCCAGTCTGAGGGTCTCCTAAGACTGAGGGGACCCCTGCGTGGTTGGCCTCACTCCAGGCTCTCTTCACGTTTCCCTAGAACAACGGGGGCACGCCTCCATTCTTCGATTATCGGCAAAGTTCTGTCAGCCAGGTGGGAGCAGGCTGCGCGTTGTTTGGGAGGACAGGTCTCACTGGAGGTTATCTAAGGACTCTGGAGGTCTTCACGGACGGCCGCCAGTGGAAATGGGTAACAGTGGGGATGCGGCCAGGGATGACTCAGCTGTTTCTTCTGCTGGGCTTCCAGCGGGCGGTCCATCCTCCAGCAATGGGTGCTGACGAGACGACTTTATCGTGTATGCTCTTTTTTCCAGCAGGGTCATCTCTTTCTGGGTGTGCTTTGATTGAAAAAAGAATCTTCACTAAACCCCGAATGTGGGTGAAAAGGTGAAGGGGTAAGTGGTCAGTGACAGGGTGATAACTTCGCACACTGACAGATGGTCACTAAACTTGGTGTGTGATCACCTTGTACAGTCTGTAAATGGCCAATCACCGTGGTGTACACCTTCAACTAATACCCTATTGTATGCCAACTATATTTTAATTAAAAATCTTAAATGCTTAGTGTGCTAGAAAATGTATTTCATAAAATTTCAGTCTTTATTTTGTCTATCAGTTAACAGATGCATAAACTTTGACAATTATTTAATGCCCATTAACCTCAGCTTCTGTAAAGTCAAGATAATAACTATCTTGCTTACCTCGCAGGGTCAGTACAAACATAAGATGAGTAATTATTTCATTTGCCTGTTCCTTTCACAAAAATGCACCTTTCACAACAATTTCTGCTCTGTGGCAGGAACCAGGGGTACAAAGAGTAGAAAGTCATGGTGCCTGCCCTTGAGGAACTTAGAGGAGATGCTATAGAAAGTTCTAGAGAGCATCAGAGTGTTGTGTGCCTAGTCAGCTCTCCTTGGGGCCTTAGGGAGCGTTCAGCAGAGGGCTTAGCTGCTGCTCTGCCTCCTGACCGCGAGAAGTACTTTTCCAGGGGGAGAAGCCAAGGACTCTGTCTTCATGACTTTGAGGTGTGAACGAGCAGCGTGTGCTCAGTGAAAACGGGGGTAAAGGTGCTGGAAGATAAGGGAGTAGTGCTGTGTTTCCGTGCTGGAAGGCTCTGGGTGGGAAGGTGCTGGTGCTCAGAGAGGGGGAGAAAAAGGAAGGAAAATCACTTGCTAGCTTAGGGAGATGGTGCCCCTCTTCTAATGTAATTTTGGAATCTTTGCTCCTTTCTCAGCGGAGGGTGTTAACAGAAATATAAATGTAAACCAGTGGGACTTAATTAAACAGTATTCAATAATTAATTTCTGCAAAAAATCACATAGGGCAAAGACTGAATTAATTTCTAAAGAGTAATATAACCCAAAAGGTATTCATCTGTAGTAATGCTGCAGCCAATCTGATTTAAATCTTCCATGAAACTATATTATATTAAAGTTTCAGTGAAATAATGGTGTATGAATGACACCTTCAAGATTGCATATTTGAGTATAACATGCTTATAAAGGCAATTTCAAAAGCAAAAATTATAGCTGCCTTTTAACTCTGATGTTTTCTTTACTGTACTTTTTATAGAAATCACTGTTTCAAAAGCAAAAATAAACATTGATGAATCTCAAATCTATTCACAAGATGTGAGTATATTGTAGAACCTCGAAATGAAATACTTTACTTTCAACATTAAATTTACATTACTTGAGAAACCAGCATGCTATATATGAAAGTGGAGAGACCCTTTTTTAGATAATACCTAAGAAGGTAAAATCATGTTGTTAACCAAATAGAAAATTTCCATTTTTTTCCCTTTCAGATTATGGAACAAGTAAGATGTAAAGCTAAAAGGATGAGTTTTTTTTTTTAATTTAAATTTTATTTTCAACTACAGTTAACATTTAATATTGTTCTGTATGAGTTTCAGGCGCACAGCTTAGTGGCTAGACAATCATGTATTGGTCCTTTCCAGAATGTTCCCCGATACTTCCACCACACATGCTCATCCCAACATCACTGACTACATTCCCTGTGCTGTACTTTACATCCCGTGACTATTTTTTACTGCCAGTTTGTACTTAATCGCTGTACCTTCCGCGCCCAGTCCCCCAACTCCCTCCCCTGCGGCAACCATCAGTCTGTTCTCTGTATCTGTGAGTCTGTTTCTATTTTGTTCGTTCATTTCTTTTGTTCATGAGATTCCACATATAAGGGAAATCGTGTGGTATTTGACTAAAAGGATGGCTTTCAGCTAAGGTCTATTATTTTCAATA
This sequence comes from Trachops cirrhosus, assembly GCA_028533065.1. Classification (NCBI taxonomy): domain Eukaryota; kingdom Metazoa; phylum Chordata; class Mammalia; order Chiroptera; family Phyllostomidae; genus Trachops; species Trachops cirrhosus. The sequence goes on along the minus strand of CM052548.1, from coordinate 2,676,338 downwards.
AATGGTAAAGAACAACAAAACAAATTGATACTTCAGTGTTTGGGGCTGAGGAAAGTATTGATTGCATCAAAGAAGAAATCTTTAACAAGATAATGTTCTTCCTCTGTCGCCAATAAACTAGCTACCAAGTATCGTCATCGTTTCCTGCTGTCCTGCTTTCTGGTCACGTGACGTCCCCTTTTCACGGTGGCTCATGCTCCAGAAGAGCCTGCCTCACTGCCCAGAAGACCACGAGAGGGAGAGACCAGGCCCGACCTGCCTTTCCCCGGGTAGAGTGTGCTGGCGCCCAGCCCCCTCCGAAGGCTCTCTACAAGCCACAGCAGCATCAGCAAGACCGACTCTCTTGACTTCCTTTCGTTTTAATCTCCAGAACTCGGTCTTTTATACCAGATTACTATTTATAAGGGGACTTTTAAGGAAAGGTTTGTTAATAATGTTTGCAAAAATAATGTTTCCATGATTTTAAGGACTGTGACGGTGTCCCTGACATAGTTACATTCCAAATAACAGGAGAAACGGAACTATGAAATATCTAAGTGTTTTGACCCCTCCCCGTATTCTGTCTGTTCCCTTCCCCACTGACTGTGCGCTCCGAGAGGGAAGCCACTGTCCAATACTTCTTGTGTTCCCTGTAATGAATCGCCATGCCTACTCACCCAGTTGGCGAAGACATAAAACATGGTCGTTGAGGTTTATGGCTGGATGAGGAATAGCCACTAGCAACCCTCCCCGGAGTCTCCTCGGGAAGTATTTGTTTAGTGAGAAGTCCATGGTCTTGAAAATCAAACAGAACCAGGTTCAGAGTCAAACTCTGATACTCTTTGAGCAATTTAATCTCCTTGGCCCTTACCTTTTGATATTTATAAAATGAGGACAATACCTCCTATATTATAGGATCATTTTGAGGACTGAGTAAAGGAATATTCACAAAGAATGTGGCATAACGCTCACCTGGCCCTTGGTAAGTACTGATCTCCTCTCTCCCTCTAATACACAAACTTGGCTTCTTCAAAGTGGGTTCCCTTCAATTTGCCAAGAGGGTCACAAAGCCGCTGGACAAACACAATGTTCTTCCTGCTGTCTATACTCTTCTGGGTGGCATGTAATTATATTAATATAATCCAGTTATTCAGGGATTCATTCAGTCCACAAGATTTTTTGAGTACCTTCATGTAGCAGCTGTTGCGGGAGCAAGGAATAAAATAACAATCCAGACAGGAACCTTTTAGTCTCATGGGAAGAAAGAAAGAAGGAACGAAGGAGGGAAGAAAGGGAGGGGGAAGCAGGGGACAATGACAAATTCTGACAATGCTGTGAAAGACATGAAGAGATTGTAGAGATAGACACTAGTAGGGGGATGGAGGCAACCTCTTCAGATTCGAGTGGGCAGAGAAGCCTTTTAAAAGCAGGTGGCATTTCGGCTGGATGACGAGACAGCGTTCCAAGAGTCAGGGATTAGCCTCCGAAGCAGAGGGGTCAGCAATGCAAAGGGCGTGTAAAACGAATGTCCTAGTTGCTGGTGTGGCGATTTTCCTGACTCCCTGCTGTCCAGGGCTCTTGGGTAGGCATTTGGGAAGTGTTGGCCGGGAGAAGTCCTTGAGCACCAGCCACCAGAGGGAGGAATGGTGGCTAAAAGCCACTCTCGTTTCCCTGATTTTAAGTTGGCCGCTGGCAAGGGCTGTAACTAAGTATTCACAGGAAACTGGTACAACTCAAATGTGGAGGGAAAGAATGTGTCTGAACTAGGCTTATATAACCCTTCGGCTTTGTGTGGCTCGTGCATTTGAAGGTAGAGAGGCACACGAATTGAGATCAGATGAAACCCAGGTTCCTCTCGGCATGCTCTGATGCTCGCCTTGGGCCTCACGGGAGGGTTACTGTCTCTGTTCATGAAGCTGCGGGAGACCGAAGTTTTAAAGTCTGATTCCGTTACTGGGCATTTCCCTAAACATTCTCACATTTCCTGAAAAGTTCTGGACACACTGCGAAATCTTAAGAAAAAGGATTTAAGTTAGGCGAGTTTCTTGAAGGAGAAGTAAATTGATCACTTTGTCTTTGGGTTGCTAAAGGCGTAGTAGATGTTGGACAAACACTGGACGAATCAAAGTCGTGGTGACTTCCGGCTGGGATGGGTGAGGGGTACCAAGCATCTCTAGGACGTAGGCATCTGTCGCTACAACTAAATTCCAGTGAAAGAGAAGAACGTGTACATCCCATAGTATATTCTTTTGTTCTTAATCATGGGACTGGCAACCCTCTCGATTTCCCCATACACTCTGTCTCTGTCGTGAATTCCGTTTATGACAGATGCCTCATATTCTTGAAACCGGGCCTAACACAGCACGACAGGACAATGAAGAGGAGGAGGCAGAGAGTGATCACAGAAGGACGAGCGGCGTGGCCACAACGCCTCCTTTGAAACTGCTCTAAGAGGAGCTGACCCTGTGCCCCTAGTGAAATGACTGAGCAAAAAAAAGGAAAAAAGCCTTCAGATGTGACCTTCCTTTACAAACCGTCTTCTAAATGGAAGAGAAATTGAGATGGTCTCGGAGGAAACGTGCCTTGTATGCCCAGGGCAGCGTATCAGTGCCCAACTGGAATAGTCCCGACAGGGAGTGGAGCTGAACCTTGGCTTCTGGCTCCTGTTCACAAACGCGAGGGAGTGAAGGGCACAGGTGGTGAGAAACCAAATTTAAAGGCAGGTTAGCTCAACCGTGTCTACTTGGGGTTTTTTTATGTATATGTATATTTATGAACATTTATATTCACTTTTCAAAAATAAGTTTTCCTTTCATTAGGGAAGCCATATTATAATATAGATTGTTCATTTCTATTTTGACTTTTTACATAACAAAAACCACAGCGTGATACGTGCAGACTGAGAATTTGTCCCACTGTTGCCATAGTGGGTGTTTCTTCGGCCACCAGCTGAGGTCTATTGGTCCAGATGGACAGTTCAAACTGCTTAGGAAAAAGTGGGTTATTTACTGACCCTCCCCCTTGATCTACCACTGAAACAGCAATGGTGACCCATACTGGGCTCCCCACTCTTCCCTCTCTTGTGGCTGAGAACAGAGGACACTGTGGATCAGACAGGTTCCTCACACATGGAAGAATCACCAGGCGTCACCGTACAAGAGCAAACAGCGACGCTGGGTCAAGGTCACATCCGTCTCCTCTGCGTGTTACACCTCCCATCTGTGTATACTGAGCGGCCCCTCAGTCTGACTGCCAGATCACACCTTTGCCGAAACATACAGAGAGAAGCTCTTGGACACTCCGATCAAGAAGCGAGGATGAGGTGCCAACTTTACATTTTACAAACAGCAGGAGGGAGTAACTATTAAACAGTTAAATCATAAAGATAATCTAGTTTGAAAGATGAGTTTTAAAAATAGGAGGACCACCATCATTGAAAATAACCTAACCCTATGGGGTGTTGTACATTTGCATGGAAATTTGAATTCGGCTGAAAAAATTCTCCTTGGATTCACACATGCAGAAAAATTGTTCTCACACATCGTTTACCAATTTTCCAATATTTCCTACTCCCAGAGTGCTTTCCATAAATATTTACGTGAAAATGGATTTGACTCTTTTCTAGTGTCTGCTTGCCTACCGAGTTTTGCTGTTGAAACGAAAACGAGCTGGCGGAGCTCACAGGCAGCTGAAGACCCCGTCTGCGGCCCACTGACCCCCGCTGGGCAGCACCCGGATGCTCGTGAATAAGCTGCACACCCGTGGGGGTTTGTCAGAAAAGTACTTGTCGTTTCTGGCCGGGAGCTAACTCTAGTTGTTTCTTATTTACTCTCCTGATTGTAGCTTCTACAGGATGGAAAATACTCTTTAACTATAACAAGTTGGATATGCTTATGATAAAATAATAGATAACATGCTAGTTATCAAGTCTCCAGGGAAACACTTTGCTGAAAACCCTTCACTTGCTGCTCATTCGTGTAGATCCTTCATCTGCTGACGCAAATGCGATATCAGCTTCCTGAAGTTACGTCGGAATTGCAACAGGAAAAAATGAAGAACAGAAGGTCAGGGGAGAAACGGGTCCTTAAACCATCATACTCTTTTTTCAATTAGAGCTGTTTTGCAAAAGAAAGGAGAATAGTATTAAATCCGAGATATACAATCATGTATGTATTTGTGTTCAAATAAACATTTGCAAAAGAGATGAAAAACCATGGTACAGAAAGAAGACACTCAGAAACTGTCTTGCCCGACTTGGAGCCAAATGCTGGTCTTGATCGGCTACATCTGGCTCCTCCCCCCACGCCCGCAAGGTTCTCCCTCCCGCTGTGTGAGGTGGGGGTTCCTACCAGTGGTGCTGACCTTCCACCAGCAATCCTCCTAGGGCCAACCTGAACCCTTCCTGGCCAGATCGGCAGAAAGGAATGGTCCCCCTCCTTGTATTGGCTGGCGCACTTGGTTTGGTCCAGGGGCTACTCTGCTCCGGGCTGGGCAATGCCCATTAAGACAAGTCCCTCCAGGTGCAGACAACCCAGGCCAACCTGAGGGACTTGTATATGTGCACTGCCCATTTCTACTTCTGCTCGATATCATTAGAAGAGTAACGCGCCACCCTACCGAGATGATCCTGAAAATATAAAGAACCGCCTCACCTCTGTTTTTGCTGCTCATCATCTCAACTGGGCTGCCAGGCAGGCCCTCCTGAATACCCTGCTCACTCCAGGGGGAGGCAGGAGGCGTCAGAGAAGGCAGCCGTGGGTAGCCACGGCCCAATCACATGTCTGGGGAAGGAATAAACGACCATGGAAGGGACCCCAAGACCCATGCAGCCCAGCTGAAGAGGCCGCCCGCCCATCTGTTGGACCCCAACAGTGTGCCTTCATAGACTGAGATGACATTGTCCACAAGGAAAAGGGACTTGCTCCCAAACCTTCCTCCAGATGCCACAACCTGCTGAGAGCTAAGAACAACAGGGCCCGTGGGTTCCTCTAGCTCCATTAACCCCATTACGGACATCCGGTGGTGCTAAATCCTCACACTTGGCTTACAACTGGATCCACAGCACGTGGCAAACACAAGGCCCACGGGCCGAACCCGGCCCTCCACCTTGCTTCATCCGGCCCGGCACCTTGTTTCCACCCAGCAGCAGTTAACTGTTAAGGAGTAGTTCCATTTATACAGTCCTAACATTACATTCGGCCCTTTGAAGGCAACCGCAAGGCTGATGTGGCCTCCGGTGAAAATGACTCTGACGCCCCTGATCTGGAGACTTCGCTGGTTTACAGTTCTAGACCTCAAAGATGCCTTTTACTGCACTCTGCAGTCCTGACTCTGAGGAACTGTTTGTGCTTAAATGGGATGATCCAGAGACTTGCCTGAAGCAACGATATTGCTAGGTGGCGCCCCCACAAGGCACAACCGAGGAAGGACCGAAAAGACGGGAGGCTCTCCAAACACAGTGGCAACAGGGTGCCTCCCAGAGGTCTCGGTCTGGGGGAGCAGTAAACGCTGAGTATGCCAAGAAACCAACCGAACCTCGGGTGAGGCTTTCCCAGTCGCCCTGCTTAGGGTGAGGGTAACCCTGGATGCCAGCTGCGGGTGGGCCCCTATGCAGTGTTATGGGGGGGCCCTTCTTTAAGAGCAAATATTACTGTAGTCTTGAGAGCGATTGCATTGTAAAGGAATTGTGTACTCCAACATGCGTACAGCCTCCAGGTGCTGCTTTATCTGCCGTCCCTGAGCATGCTTCTCCCGGGCTCGTGCTTCCCGAAGCCGGTCCGCTCCATCGTGTGAGCCCAGGAGACGGGACCCTCCTCAAGGCCTAGAGAAATCGGCGCCCTGAGGGGCGGCTGCAGCCTAAGTCACATGGGCCCTACGATGTTCTTTTTATTAGTTTTCAAAAGAATCAGGGCTCCCGAGACACCGCCTGGCTAGGAGGGGAAGATGCAGACATTCGGAAAGCAGACTGCTTCCACCCACGAGTCCCGGCCAAGACTGTGTGGACCTAAATGATCCGTCTCCGTGTGCTGTTGTTTTGGTTTAACAATGTGTGTGTGTGTGTGTGTGTGTGTTCTCTGGCTGTGATCACAGCTCGTCTCCTTCTGGTTTGCTACCTTCTTGTTCTCGCTCGCCTGCTTCCTTTGTTCCATCATCAGCCTGCGGTAGCCAGAGTGCTTGCTGCCCGTGCGGTCAAGACCAAGGAACAGACACCAGGCAGTGGGGATGTGCTGCCACAGACCCGCTCGAACGGGCCCTGCCTCTTTCTAGGAAGACTGGGAACCACAGGTTAAATTTTGGACACACCCCTTACAAGTAACAGTTGTGGACCCTTACCTGCTGCCCCCTAAGAAACCAAAGGACCCGGACATGACCAGAGCCTGAACACAGGACCCTTTCAGACTCAAAGGACCCAATGTCCAGGAAGATCCCCTTAAATTTCACTCCGGACCCTGGGCGGGGACCCAGATTTGGGCCCTGCCTCCTGTCTCCTCAAAAGTCAACCTTGCAATAGAAGCTTTCTTCTTTTCTCAAAAGCCGGGTCCATAGTGTTGACTTTTATGGGCATCAGGCAGTGAGCCCTCAGTCAGTCACATGATATTAAAGACTTAAATATAAAAGTGGGCATGGAAGGCACCATGCATAGGTGATGCTACACACACTTCACAGAGCGGCAGGAGTGGATTCTGTTAAGTGGGTTCAGCGGTCCAGCCAGCGGGCTCCCCACGGGCTCTACAGTCATTTTCATGACAAAGTTCCAGCTGGCACTTTGCCTGGTGTTCCAACGTCAAAGGGTCGCGGCAAATCTCCCCAAGAGACAGAAAACAGAGGAGGTCCAATGTTGACACTAATTTGAACTGAAGCTGAGATCCTGGGTTTTTGAATGATGACTAAACAATCACTAAAACTGATTCTCCAACAGTTTAAAGAAAAAGGTGTTTTTGAAATGAAAGGAACAATGGTTGCCACTACAGGTAACAGCAGCATTAGAGGCATTATTTGGTAAGATTAGTTCAAAAACAGGCTTTGAAGGTATAAACTCAGATAAAAGATGCCTTAATTTTGCATTGAACTATTCCAGAATCACGCAATCTACAAGATATGAAGAGTATGCATAGTGGAATCACCAAGATTTTGAAGTAGTCTTCTCCTATGTGTAAGCATTCTAATCACCATATAAAGTAAGGACAGACGAAAGAATGCAGAGAGTTGTATCCACCATGACTGTTCAAATAACGAACTTTTCACATAAAACAACAGCTATTAAAAGTTCAGCAAGAAGTGGTGGTTCAGGAGTTGCCCGTTATTCTATGTTGTCATTGAAATAACAAACTCAATAAATTAAGAGGTGAAACGTTTTGACTTACACAGAACACAGCCAAGTACAGAAGCTACACAAACAAAAATGGCTACCCTTCCTTTTGTCAAGCGGACTCGTCCTCTAAGCGGTTGGGTCGGTAAAGACGTGATCTTTCGTGATGAGGTTCTGACCTAATCTGCAGCATACCTTTCAAGACGCTGACTCGTTATGCACAGGACTTTCTCCCCGTGTGAGACCACCTGTTCGGAACGGGGAGTCAGCCCACACGGGGCTGCGTGAGGAACAGCGAGACACCCAGCGAACTGACCCAGCCTTCGGGATACGGGATGGATTCTGATCTAACATCACACCGAGGCTGTTGATAATCCAGTAAGCGCAGGGCGCGCTTAAACTTACAGGGACAGGCAGGACTCTTCAATCAACTTTTATAAACACATAGTAAAATATAATTCATCAAGGAGACTTTACCTGTTCTCTCCTTGCTTTGTTGGTCAGAGGGTACCTGTAAAAAAAAAAGTATAACTTTCTTAATGTCTCAAAATTACACGGTTTTCACCAAGAATAATATCGACAACTTTGAAAAAAATTATATTGTGAAATTGGAGTCAAATGGTCTCCAGAAATGAAAATAGAGTGCCACCAAGGTATTAGGATTAAATTAGGATGCACAAATCATCTGGAATGAAAAGCAATTAAAATACTCATTTATGAGGAAGCTGCACTAAGTTTATTTTTCTCTGACTTCCACAAAAATTGGCGCTGTACCATGCATCCATTTAATCATTAGAAGAAGACAGCAATCTAGTTTTTGGTCTCTGCTCCCTGCCCTCCCATCACCGGCGACCTCCTCGGTGCTCAGTCCAGCCACTGCCTCGTCTGATCTCCCAGCCACATCGGCGACTCCATCTGCCTTCTCTCCTGCTCTAGCTTTTCCAGCTCCTCCTCTGCGTGAGCTCCCTGTCTGCCTGATGCACTCACTTTTCAGGAAAAATGACACGGCAAAAAACAAATATGTAACTTATATTTTCTAGAATACGTCAGTCCTAAAGCATACTGAAATGGGTTGGTGTATGTATTTTTCTTACGGCTATGCAGAAATGTTTTTACATGATAATTTCATTCTGGGGGTGGGGGAGGAAATGGGGAGCTACCGTCTCACAGGCACAGAATGTCAGTTTTGCTACACGGAGAGCTTGGGAGGAGCAGCTGGTGACAGGGCGGGACAATGCGAATATACCTGTGCCATTTAACTGTGCACTTGGAATGGACAAGAGAAGAAGTTTTATGACACGTATGTTCTTCCATGACTACAAAGGAAAGACACACGATGGCCAAATGCACATCTGGTCTTCAACGTTACGTGTTGAGCGTTCCGTTACCTCGGCTTCAAAGCCCTCTGTTTGAAAATCAGAATAATGGGGTAGAAACTTTTAGACAGTATTGTATTTCTAAGATCCACGACGTGACTTGGGCAGATGACAAAGGAACTGCTGCTCACCCGAAGGTGGGTTTTTGTCCCGCCCTAATGCCATCAGAAGGTTGTCGTCCACTCCAGAAACTCGGAGAAGGAAAGGGCACTAGGGAGCAGGGTGTGGGACAGTGTCGCTCACTGGCGCCAGTGGCGTCTGATGAAATAAATGTCTACAGATAACCAACGGGTTATTTCTCTGGATATTTTGTTCAACAAAGACGTGCCGAGTGCTTCACCAATATACAGAACTATGCATTTCTGGCCTTTCTCTCTGCTGCATGGAGGGCTGGGGGCAGGCAGCTCATCCAACAGGGAGACCGAGGAACTCTAGAGCTGTCAGAATTATCTCGTGGAGAAACTGCAGTCAATTCCTTCGAAGTACATTCAAGAGTCACTTGCCGCATTTGGTGAAATGCCCCAGAAAGTGCTAGATGTTTAATACCTCTCAAGGCCGTAGTAATTATAAATTCACGTTCACACCATCCAAGAGTAAGAACACCTTAGGAGTTTGTCTTACGATAAAGCTGGATGTAGACGCCTTTGCTTTTTGGAACAAATGTGCCCAGACGTGCGCCCTGTGCCACGCAGACAAATCCGCCCCCCAGTTGGACAGAACAACACTGGGAAACCACAGAGATGTCCTGACACTCGTTTACAGAGAGGCCGAGGCCCTGGGAGCACGTGACCGTCACACATGTCGATAAGCACATTCACAACTGCTGCCGAGTGAGCCCAGGAAGCTGGGTCCGCACCTGCCGCCCGGCGCACAAAGGGCCCGTTTGTTCCGAATGCCCCGTGGTGAACCTTCCAAGCCGAAGCAGCAGATGAAATCCCAGGTACATAAACTCTTAGGTAAACATGTAAGCCCTGCTACTATTTGCTCTTGATTTTGTTCAGAACACACCTGCTGGTCTTAAACTCGGTAAATTATACTCAGCGGTGGCTGAGATTTCAACGTTACAGGATAAGGTCTCGGAAGCAGTGAGCAGACGAGGTTGGTCCCCAGGCCACTGCGGAGGGGGGTCGGGGTGACAGGCGTGAGCGCCACACAGCGGCTTTGGCCCAAACAATTTAAGGCCGACCGACTTCGGTGTAGGTGGATTTATATCTCAACAAGAGTGTTTTGATCCCTTTCGTGTTAGCTCCCTGATGCATCGTGTACAAACAATATGTAACAATGAAAAAGGAAATATTTAAAAGCATTATAATTTGCAATTCCAGAGTCTCTTCCAGGAGCCTGGCTAAGGAACCAAGTTCAACCAAAGTATCTGTTTCTGAAAAAATAAAATGCAACTATAATGTTCTTTAATTATCCTGCTGATTTCCATTATTGACTTTAAATTTGAATTCAAACTATTCCAAGCATGATCTCACAGAGAAATTTCCAAAAATTTTTATTCCTGCAAAAATTTTATGTAATGGTTCCTACCTAGTGGCCAAAGCTATCTCTTCTCTGACTCAGGTTGAGAAAAGACTGTGATATTGAATAATTCTTAGTTGGCGGGGGTGTGTGGGAAACAGAAGGTAACAGATTTCTTCACAAATAGCTATGCTATGATAGCCAAAGAAAAAAGCTGCTAAAAAGCTAGAGAAAATACATAATATAATTTACAAATCTATCTTTATTTTATCTTCCTGATTTCTTTCAGAGCTGAGATGTAGAAAGCACTGCTCGTTTTCAGTACTATGTAAAAACAGCATTAAAGTTAAACATAAGAATCAAATGAAAAGCTACTTTCACAGAATTAGAAATGTTTCCAGTCATCCAAGTATGTATACATCTTTCTACTTCTAAATTTAAATGTTGGTATACATACACGTATATATATACATATATATTCACATATTTGGATAGAAATAGTAATACACAATTTCAGACAAATCTAAATGGAAAAAAATAGTATTTATTAGCTCAGTGAGTCTGAAATGATGTTATTTAATAAACCATGGCATTTTAATAGGCATTCTTGACATCTGGGACTAATAAAAAGAATTTTATATTTTACATTCACATTTAAAGGCAAAGCATGACTGCGGTTTTGCTGTTTATCCCAGACCACGGACGGCGTAGACTCCATTTGGGTGGCTTCATTTCCTTCTTGATTAGTTTACATAAAGAGGCCACTTGTTTTCTCTTCTTCTGTGTATATTTTATATAAGATTTGGACCAAGTCCCAGAAATGAATAAATGGAGGAAGAAAGGAATGCATCAAATAAAAATCAACTTTCTTAATAACAAAACTAATCACGGAACGTTCCTGGATCCAGTTTGGTTAATAAAATTCATTCTAAAACAATGATTCAAGGAATTTTGCATCTGGATAAATATTTGAAGTTTTCCAGAACTGTGAAAAACCGTAAGGGCCTAACCATTTTCATCTTCTGTGCAACCACAGTCTCGCTGGGCAACGCTGACCGACCCCTCGGTTCCCAGGCAGGCTGTGCCAGGAGCCTGCATGGAAGCAGCCGCTGATCGGGATGCTGCGGAGACAGCCAGGCGGGCCTGAAGGCCTCCAGACGCTCTCCTTGTCTGTGGACCACGAACCCGAACCCTGGTCTTACCGTCCTGCTTGCTCAGACTTCCTGTATTGCTGCTGTCTGCTCCTGTGCTAAGTGTCCTGCTCCAACCTGGACATTGGGCTCTCCAACGTGCCAGCCCCTGACCCCTTCCTCTAGAAAATGTCATTACTCCTCTGGAAGCATCCTTGCAATAGTCTAAAACATGAATGATAGAAATTTTCAGTATTTTTTTTAAATTGGCAATTAATTTACAAGTGACAGATGCCATTTTCTAGATGATGACAAACAAAAGCTCTGAATGTAGAGCCAATGTAGTAATCTTTGAGAAACGGAAAAATGCAAGCACGGATTCATTAGCTCAAAATAAAACATTTTTTCTCCTTAAACCTTGAGACTTCTTCAGTCACCATAGTTTTGGGTTTCCCACTTCTAACGTGCACGTCCCAGCCCACTAACAAGCCCACAGGCGCACAGACAACGCTTCCAGTAATTTAGCCTTCTGTCTGGCTTCACAAGAGGCTCAACCCTGCCTGAGATAATCTTCTGGTAAGTAAAAGGCTCCAAGATTTGATCATCTAGAAAGAGAGGTAAGACATACATACACAACAGAACTCAAAAGCAATTCAATGCAGAATTACAATGCAGAATTAACTGACTTGCAAAATAAGTGTAATTAATGTTTTTTAATTTAATCTTTATTATATTTTTTCCATTATCATTTAGTCCCCTTATACCTCCCTCCCCCCAGTAATCATCACACTGTTGTCCATGTCCACGAGTCCTTTTTCCTTTTTGTTTGATCCCTCTGCCCCCAACTGTCATCTGCTCTCCATCTAGGAGTCTGTCCCCATTTTCCTTGTTAGTTCGGTTTGTTCATTAGAGTCCACACATGACTGAAATCGTATGGTGTTTATTTTTCTCTGACTGGCTTATTTCACTTCGCCTGGTCCATCCACACTGTCACAAAGGGTAAAAATTTCTTCTTTTTCACGGCAGACTAGTATTCCATCGTGAAAATGTCCCATCGTTGTCTTATCCCAAGTGCCCACAGTAGATGAATGGATGAAGCAGCAATGCCTGTTCAAGAACACCTTAAAGTTAGTAGTGACAGAACGGTCCCTGCATTTGGGCGCACTGTCAGAGATCCAGCATCATCAGGATGTTCTCTCCTCTGCATGAGACCACAGTCTGGAAAGCAGCTCCCACGAAAAGGGGACAACCCTGTGTCACAAGTCTAGGCGTACCGGCTGCACAGAGAAAGGAGCAGTGGATCCCATGGGAAGACTCAGAGGAGGTGTCTATAGAGAAGAATACTGAAGAAGAATCTTAAGGACTGAGCTCCCTGGGAATGCAGGAGGGAGAGGGGAATCCCAGGGAGGAATTCCGGAGCAGCATGTAGAAAGGAAAGGTGGTGGAGGAGACCATGAGCCTTCGGGGCAACACAAGCACTTTGGTATTGCTGTAAATCAGTTATGGGGAGAGTGTAGAGTGGTGGGGTTAGAAAAACAGGGATGGGCTGGGTAATAAAGGGGCTTGTATATGAGGCTACGGAGTTGGGATGGCTTCTATGGGTGATGAGGACTCCGAAAATGTAGGCTTCGTCGTGGTAAATCCGGAGCCAACAGGGGGAGGAGACTGGATGCGAGCCGGGGATTGTGGCAGCAGACCAAGGCCCGGCGAAGGGGCCTGGACTGGCCTGCGTGTGAGGAGGAGGCGGTTATGAGTCACTCAGGAGGGGACAGGCTAAAAGCGGGGAGAGAGAGGGACAGAGAGGGGAGAGGTGTCTTGAATGGTTATCAGGTTCAGTCTTGGGCCACCCGGCCCATGGAGGAGTCATACTGATGAAGGTGCAAATCAGGGCCAGCAGTGAGGGGTTGGGACTCAGAGGAATTCCACTTTCAGACGCGCTGGGTTCCATGCGCGAGTGCAGGGTCCCTGGGAGGGACTGCAGGAGGAAGCTGGGGCTGGGGAAAGTGGTGTGGACCGCTCCGCTGTTTAATGTTCGGGGGTAACCCTGGCCCCCAAGGCGGATGGGCCTGTCGGGAAGGTGCGACTATGTGAGCACAAGCTGCAAAGGCCCGGGCGTGGGGCACAGCCGTGAGTCTGAGGCTGAAGGAAGTGACTGCAGGAAAGCGGCCGAGAAGAGAGTGACAGGGCACAATGTGATAATAATTTTAACCAGGACGAGCAGGCTCACAGGAAAAGGGCTGAGAATGGACGACTGTGTGAGATGCTATGAATTGGTAATTATGAGGGGACTTTGGGTAGAGCCGGGGAATAGAAATTCAAAGAGCACAAATTGAAAAGTAAATGGGAAATAAAGCAATCTAATCTCAAAAAGTTTGAGCTAGAAAGGTTGAAGGAGGCACGCGTGCGAGCCCTAGGGGACAGCTGGCTGGAGGGCTTTCACAAGTCAGAAGAGAATTCAGCACCTTCAGGGCCCTGAGCCAGAAACTGAGTGAGGACTGCAGATGCAGCTCAGGGAGTGGGCCCTGAGAAGAGGCTGGGGGGACCAAGTGGCCTGAGGACAGCTGGGCTGGGGTGCACGGCTGGCGGAGGGAAGGCGGGGAGCGGCAGGAGAAGGTTAGGGGGCACACACATCTGAGGGTATGAAACCCAGGAGGAAGGAGGGCGTGAGAGGGAGGGAGGGCCCCAGAGACATGTCTACCATCGGAGAAGCACCACAGCTCGCCCCTCTACTGCGCTCTGGCACTGCTCCGACTGCCGTCTCCCACTCGGGCACGTGGGTGTGTTACACACCTCTAAAACCGCCCTGCCTAGTTTCAGAAGCTGTAAACCCCCCATGGCTAAGGCTGAGTGGGCAACATTCAGACCAGAAGCCACTAAGGAGACAAAGCTTATCTTCCTGGCAGGGGGCTGCTTCTGCTCCTTTTACTTCACCCTGCCTGGCCCCCAGTGCTTGATGGGCTAGCCAATGACGGGTAAGATTCCCCAAGGGGGGAACAACCTAAGACAGGCATGATCACATGGAGGCCCCAAGGAAGGACTTGGGAGGCTACAGCTAAAGGGCATGATGGACCCTCACCCCTCAGCTTTGACATAGCCTGAGTCCTCATTCTGTCTGTGAGAAGTCTCCTAATCTCTTGGCTGCCTTACGTTCCCTGCTTGACTTAAGCCTGAGACAATGCCTTAAGCCTGAAACAATGCTGGTGGTAAATACCACCCTGTGCTGGAAAGGGCTGGTTCCCTGGAGGTGATCAGGCCTAAGAAAGAATACGTAAAATCCTGTGAAACCTGCTTTGTTTAGAATGTTCTCAATTAAATAAGGGTCCAAGCAAGAAGTTAGTTTGTTCATTAAAGTTTCATAGCTCTTTAGCTATCTGACCCTGACTCAAAATAGGCCCTCAGAGTTCTTTGTTATCTATTGTTTGATCCTTACTGCCTGACAGTGATTAATGAGCTTTATCTGTATTCCTGTGCAAAATGAACCCAATAAAAGCCCATTGAGGAAAAGGCCCTCTCGGCCACCTTTCCTCCCCAAGCAGATCATGTCTTGGTAGACTTATTCTCACCTGTGGTGGCCAGGGTGGGAGGGCCCCTGTGGGTGGACCTCCCCCCCAGTCACTCCCCACACTTGCCTTCCCAGCTCAAACAAAAGGTGGGTTCTGGAGAACGAAGAGCTGCATCTCTCTACTTATTTCTTTTACGGCATTACAGTGTGTCAGAAAGAGGGGGTACTGAGTTAGACACATTGGGTTTGAATCCAACTCCTACTTATATGGGCCTAGGCAACTTTTCTTACTTGTCCGAGACTCGGTTTCCTTACATGAAAAGTGGAGACAGTCATATAAACTACACAAGAAGGTAAAGATTAAATTTGAAAATTGGACCAGAGCAAACACATGATGTGCTTAATCAGTGCATCCAAACCAGTGAGTGGCTGGGAGCACTTACGTATATCTGCATAAAAATATTGGGGTGGCCAAAAATTTAGTTTGTTTTCCATAAGATGGGTCTAGTAGCACTTAGTTGTCTTTAATTTCATTTGAAGCAATTTTGTTAGATTGTATTGTGACAGCTGTCATATCAGCGTGCATAAAATAAAACTTATCAAAGTTGGTGAATTTTTGTACAGCCATTTTAATATTGAAGATGAAAAACTATGCAACTTTTTGGCATATTTTACTTTATTATTTCAAAAAAGGTAAAAACGTAACTAAAATGCAATAAAAGATTTGTGCAGTGTATGGAGAAGGTGCTGTGACTGATGGAACATGTCAAAAGTGGTTTGCGAAGTTTTGTGCTGGAGATTTCTCACTGGATGATGCTCCATGGTTCGGTAGACCAGTTGAAGTTGACAGCGATCAAATCGAGAGCTTAATTGAGAGCAATCAATGATATACCATGCAAGAGATAGCTGGCATACACAAAATATCCTAATCAATAAAGGAATTGGTAAAAATGAAAATGTGTCTTTTATTTTACGGAAAAACTAAATGAACTTTTTGGCCAACCCACTATCTTTCTCTTCAACTACTGTCTTCAGCCCCCTCCCTCCCTTTAAAAATGTTGACCGCCATTAAAGGAGGTCTGGAGGAGGAGTCATCCTATCACATCCCGATTCGGTCCTTCAGCAGCTGCACCCCGCCTCGCTCGGAGGTGTGCATGAGCACCAGCTCAGGGCTGAGGGCTGGGCGTGGGGGTGACCACGTGGCCGGCCGACCTCCCTGGGCAACAGCCCCTGGGTCTGGCTGCCTCACGGGCCCGTTGCCTTGGCTCTTAGGCTGTTTTCATAAGCCAGTACCGCCAGCTTTGAAGATTATACAAAATTATAGTGGCACGTTTTATTGAATGCCTCATTTTCTTTGTAAGCGTGGTTTTGGTTTAAAAAACAAAAGACTTCATAGCCCGGTGACTGCGGCCCTGACGTGTGCGGCTGAACCCGAGCCAGGAGCGCAGAACTGGGTCACCGGCGCTGACACACGGTCCGGAGCTGCCGGAGGCGGGGCAGCCGGCCTGCTCCTCCGTCTGGCCCCAGCTCAAGGCACTTCCGGAACGACTCCCGCGTGCTTTAGGGAATAAAAATGACCCTTAGCAATGTGTATGCTTCTGGGTATGCAAGGAGCCCTGGTGATGTTGGCTTTTCCGGGGCATCTTTTTCATGCTGACTTTGCAAGTCACAGGAAAATCAACAGTTCAACAAACTGCCAGGCAGAGATGAAGTATAAGTGATGATAGTAATGTCACTATTGCTCCTTTCATCTGCTGTGACGGGAGACTGAAACTTTAAAGCTATTATCTACCAAAATCTAATTTAACATCATCTTCACATAAAAACGCTTGTATAAACACACTGCTGCATGCTACCATTTAAAAAAAAAGTTTTTTAAACCATTCCCCAAAAATGAAGAGTTAAGAAAAACTGAAGGCAGGGAGGCGGGGTTTTGCTCTGCTGTTTGGTACTTCACAGCAGAAAAAAGCGGCCAGAATCTTTGTCCTTGTTCCCCTGCCAGCCTGGCGGTGGTGATGGGCCGTGGAAAGGATGGAAGGAAGGCAGAAGAAACTAGAACCCAGGACAGATGGGCTTGTGGGTGGTGCCTGCAAGCCGGGTGGACGGTCCTTCAACAATGGAAAGGTCATCTTTTTCTTGTGATGACCTCGTTCCCCATCTCCCAAGGCGAAGGCCTTCAGGCTCCTGGTGGCTCTGAACATGCAGTGCTTAGATCTCCTGCCCAGGGAGCCCCGCCACTCCAGACACCCCGTCCCCTTGGTGCCCAGGCCACTCTGTCCACAGGCTGCTCCCGCCCAGCATGTGAGCTCGGTGGGGTGACTGGCACAGGCCCTTCCCGGCCAGGAGCAGGCGCTGCCCATCTCCGCCTTCGCCACGGGGCTGCCCAGGCCTCTGGCCAACCTTTCCAGCGCTACACAGCTCGGCAACTCCTCTCGGGCTCTCTGCCCCCACAGTGCCCCACCTGCAAACACCGCGAGGCTCCTCCCACCCGTCCCTGCTCCCTGTCTCAGTGAATCTCTGGCAGCTCCAGTCCTACCTTGGAATCGCTCGTGGCAGACAAACTAACCCATTTACCCACTATCTGATGCTGGTTTTATGGCCACAGCAGGTCTTTAGAGCAGAAAAGCTGACGAAAAAGCTAATAAACTTCCAAAAGGGAATCTATAACTTCATAAATTATTTCAGCTCCAACTTAGGGCCTGAAGATACTGATTCTCCTCCATTTCTCAGTGAACAAATATTTGCAGGCTGCCCCCTGTGTGCCTGGCTGCGGTCTCATCCTAAGGACAAAGAAGTGCTACCGAGTGGCAGGCTCGGATCTGGGACAGAGCCAGGTCCTTCGGTGGCCCAGGGGAGCGTGAATCAGAGGGCAGCGAGACCAGGCGACAGGAGGCCAGTCTGGAGGCCGGTGGCCAGTGTGGAGGCTGGTGCGGCCACCGAAGAGGACATGGGGAAGCGCAGGGAGAGTAGACCAGGTACGTGGAAGGGGAATGGCTAACAGGAGAGCAGAGATGAGTGAGCCCCGGACTGAGCCTGGGGAGGTCAGGGAAGAAAAGGCGCATTCCCCGTTGTCCAGAGGCATTTGGTGGATTTCTGTTCAAAATGGTGTACGTGAGGGAGCTTTTATCCGACCCGTCCCTCACCACCTAGAGCCATGATGGAAAACACAGAGAAACAAAACCTCCTTTGCCGATAAAACGAGAAACTGGTCATCAGCCTGAACCTCAGAGGGACACACGGGTCCAAGGCGGCAGAGAGCTCTGCCAGACGAGCGTGGGGGAGAGGCCCAAAGCTCAGACTCCGAGCAGGAGGCCACGCTTCCAAAAACCGGCGTCACTGTTGGGGAAGGTCTAGCCAGTGGTGCTTTGATGAGAGCCAGGGGCACTAGCAGGGTTTGCGGGAAGCAAGGCGCGCCCCGTGTGGGCGCCCTGCAGTGTCAGGAAGGCGGCGGGCTGAAGGGCCGCATCACGAGGCTGAAGGATGAGAGAAGCGACAAGTCATCGGATCCGACACAAGGGCACCTTCCAACCTACTGGGCCTCGCGGGGAGTCCAGTTGCCCTTTGGGACCAGGGCGGCGGCAGAAGCCAGCGGTCCAATCCAGCCATCACCTGTTTTCATTCCACCGTGAGCTGAGGATGCCTTTTATGTATTTATAATGGTTTTTCAAGAACCGAGTGAAGAACACTATTTTGTAACAGAAGATTGTATGCAACTGAAATGTCAGCATCCATAAGTAAAGTTTTACTATAACACAGGTGTGCTTATCGGTTTACGTCCTGTCGGAAACTGCCTTCCGGCTCTGCGTTAGTCTCCTGGGGCCGCCACACCTGAACGCCGAAGGCTGGGAGGCTCAGACTCCAAAGGCTTGCTTTCTCACAGTTCTGGGGCCCAAGTCCAAGATCAGGGTGCTGACAGAGCTGGTTTCTCCCAGACAGACTCTCTCCTTGGCGTTCAGGCCACTTTCCCCCTGGGTCCTCCCAGGGTCTTTTCTCTGTGCGTGTGCAACCCTGGTGTCTCCATCCTCTTAAAAGGACACCAGTCCTACGTCGTTTAGCCCGAGTCACCTCCTGAAAGGCGTTATCTCCTAATGCAGCCACACTGGGGATTAGGGCTTGCCCCGGTGGATTTCGGGGGGACTCAGTCAGTCCACAGCAGGATACCATGGCAGAGTGGAGCAGTGGCGACAGAAGCTACATGGCTCACAAAGCCTAAAATATTTACTACTTGGTCCTTCAAGGGAGAAGCTTGCTATCCTGGCCAAGTAACTCAGTAAGTTAGAGCATCGTCCCAGTACACCAAGGTTGTGGGTTTGATCCCCAGTCAGGGCACACACAAGAATCAGCCAATGAACGCACCAATAAGTGGAACAACAAATCTCTCTTTCTCTCTCTCCCCAAAATAAAAAAAATTAAAAAAAATTTGTAAAGAAGTTCACCAAGAACGTTCAAAAGCAACAGGACAGGCATTACCAGGGCAGCGGAAATGACAGGCAGGCTGGAAAGGGGCTAGGCGGGGATGCCGATGAACCAGAACGGGCTTGTTGGAAATTAGCGAAGAAGCCCAGCGGGATGCGTACGTGGGGTTTTATTGTGCTGGTCTCTACAGTTTTGTCTATGTTTGAACATTTCAATGGCAATTTTTTGAAGATTTATGGTTAAAGCTATAAGCCACGTTAAATGAAGCACAGACTAGTCTCGTGTATTCGGTAAGTCAGTTACTTTAACATACATGATCCTCCCAAACTTACTGGATCCAAGACAACAGAGAAGTCCCCAGTCGGCGGAACCTTCTTCCTCACCGCGTTGCCCTTCACGTGATCTGCGGCCCTGTGCTTGTCGTGTGCTACTTTCAAATCACGGTACTACATATTCCTTCATTCGTTTTAAAAATGTGCTGAGGCCCACTGTGGGTTGAATACTTTAGGTGCTGTGGCACCTGTCTGCAGGACTCTCCTAACTAGCAGGGAAGTCAGATAACAGGAAATCTTGAAAACCCCAGACCTTCCCCTTCCCTGTGAAAGCACAGCCTCAAGCTAAAACCCTGGGAATTATCCTCAGTTCCTCTTCCCCTCTTATTCCGTGTATGCTCTGTCAAGTCTGCTTTCCCTAATACCCCCAGTTTTCTTCTTCTGTCCTTATTTTTACCAACTTTGTTCCTCTTTTCTTTGTTTCTGTTGCTGGAACTATAGCAATCTCTTAATCAGTGTTTTTGCTTCCATTTTTGTATTTTGATCATTCATCTTCCAAGAGTTGTTATATATATATATATACACACACACACACACACACACACATATACACAAAGGGGTGTCCGCAATATGGGTATCCACTAATGTCCCTTCCCAGTGGCTGAGAGCCTCTTGTAGGTGCCCCCACTTCGGGACCTGGCTTCTCTGATTTGAACCCACACCATGCACTTTCCTTCCACTCTGCAGCAGACCGGCTGGCTCACCTGAAGAAAGGACATTCCAGGTGGTTGGAAAACGAACTCTGCCAATTTACAGTATTCTCTATGTTACATATCATCTTTCCTAAGGAAATACTGATGTGTATAACCTGGTACTGCCACAACCAGATTATTGTAAGCAGTTAGGTTAATGCAGTTGACATTAAGAAAAAAATGTCATGTTACATATATTCTCAAAAATGCGAATAAAATGTAATTATAGAATTCCCCCAGGCTCCTAGCAAATAATTATGAAGTATTTTCAGATTTGCAGCGTCAACATTACACCCATGAAATGAATGTGCTTACTATCTATTTATACTTCGATATCTCATGAAGCTTTAATGTGTTTGCATACTAATTCTCACATAAATGCAAAGGCTGGATAGAAGTTAAATGAGAAATCTCTAAGTGAAAACAGTAACTGTAAACAAAACCCAAGAAACAGACAAGCTAACCTAGAAAAGTAGCATAACACGATATAATGAGTTGATATTTCTAAATTGCTTTCACAGCAGAAAATGCAACATACATACAAATTACTTTAGGAGCCAGAAGAAATCTTCTGTGGACTCAGAAAGTCCTAAGAACAAATTTAAGATCATCCCAAAGGGAAATGCGTACTTGGCACTTCTTCCTGACCCCTACATCATCACGACAATAAAAAATAAATATTTCCCTAAGGGTAAAACTAGTGTATGGGTGGGGAGCAGATCTTTATTTTCCAGGAGGACGCTGAACAGAAGAAAAATCTCCTACTCAGACTCACTGTTCGGTGGCCAACTGGAAGGACCCACCCTGGGGGGCAATGTTGAAGACGGGAGTTACCTCAGTTCAGGACGGGAACCTTCTCCCCAGGCCGCAATGCGGGCACTTATTGAATCTGTCTCTGGCTAGATGTCTTTGGGTCGTATAGTTAGGCCACTTTTGAAAGCGTGGGAAGTCGATTGGTTATTTTCCAAAAGTGTATGGTCCATCCTAAATCTGAGATAATATCACCCAGCTTAACAAAGGAGCTTGCTCCTTGTTGCTTGGAACGAGAGCAGTTCTCTCCACAGTGACCGTGTGGGTCTAGCAGCCCAGTTCTCTCCACAGTGACCGTGTGGGTCTAGCAGCCCAGTTCTCTCCACAGTGATCATGTGGGCCTAGCAGTGCAGTGTGCAAACGCGAGGACTGTAAAGGCAGTATGGCAGTGCAACCTGGAATGGCCAAAGGTACCTGGGCGGGGTCCGAGGCCACGTACGCCAGAACAACAGAATGGGAACCCTGGACCACGGCCTTTGTTTCGGCTTTGCTGAGCGCACGGTTGGACTTCTTCCACAGCAGGACGGACAGAGACGGAACCCCGGGGCAGCCTTCTAGTTCCACCCAAAGAAACCTTGCTACCCACCATCTCCCGAGCGTGGGTCTGTGAAACGCTTTTCTTGCGACCCTGTGGCTGAGCCCCACATCCACCAGCAGCACTCCCACTTGGAAAATTGCAGTGCAACGAGTGGAAATGCATTCAGATTGCCTCAAGTTACGTGAATGTCCAAAATACACAGATGACTAATAATTTCATTTCTGTTCCTCTGAAAACTCAAATCACTTTTAATTACCAAAGTGAAATGGTCCATGATGTTCCAAGATGCTTTCAAGTGAGACCAGTTTTAAAAACAAAACATTTGTACCGAAAATAATTCTGACGTTCAAAAAAGCACCAGGAAATTAGAAAATTGTGTCATTATAACATATTTGCAATATTTAGCCCTAAAACATAAAAGATAATGCTTTGTTGGCATACATTCATTAGAAGACAAATAAGAATTAATGTTCTGAAAGGAGAGAACATAGATTATAAAGCAAATTCCAGTACTGGAAAATCTCTTTCACTATATTGAGAGTCATGTAGAAAGGGCTGCGTTTTGCTAATTTCCTGAAAAAGAGCTCAAAAATGGACCCTTCAAGGGCTCAGAACTCCCATTATTCACTTCAAAGGAGAGCAAATGAGGTCATGGGTATGCCATCGCTTTGAATTGTAGGAATGTCTATACAAATATAAGGTGCTCTTGTTATTACTAATAGCTGAGTTATCACCCACAGCGCCCTGTCCAGTTCCTGCAGGGACAAAGGAGGCCCGTGCAGAGGTGGGAGGAGGAGACAAGGGTCACGTGGGCTCAGCGAAGACTAGGGCACTCTCGGGTTCATGCCGGGGAGCTGGAATTCCTAAAACGGAGAACGCAGACAGTGCCGGGTGCTGCCGGTGCAAACTGGCCCCTACGGACCCTCGACTGCCGTCATCATAAATCATGACCCAAGCGTGGCTTGGTGACTTCACCACAGTTTCGGATCCATCCTGACCTAGGGTGGCCGTAGGGGAAGGGGAAGGGGAAGGTGTGCTTCCTAGGGATTTGGACCCAGAGGCTCCGAAGGGACCTCAAAGCCACCATTAGAACGGGAACAGGCTTCGCAGTATAAATCTGGTTGCCAAGCAACGTGTGTAAAAGGGCTGAGGTGGGAACCATAAGACCAGCAGCTGCTTAGTTGGAAGCTTGGAAACCTCTCTTTCCTACATAATAATACTCTTCCCATCTGTCCTCAAAAACCTTTGTTTCCAGACAAGAAATGGGCCTGGATCACGTCCCCACAGTTCTGTCCGCTGACACATTTCCTCACCCCCTCACAGCTACTCCTCTCCCCCACCAGCCACGCTTCCTCCAAAACCCAGACTCGGGCATTTGAGCGCGGCTGCCCACCTCTGGTCTGCAGAAAGAAAAGGAATGCTTTCAGAACAGTGCCCCCAACAGTGACCATTTCTGACGGATGCAAGATCAGTTCAGCTTCGACCTTGGAACACTTTCCTTCACTTGGGCAGGGCTGCCCGCACAGCACACCGCGGAAAACCGGACTTTCTCTGTGGAGGAACCAGTTATCCAAACAAACTCAGTTTTCTACACTTACCATGAGTCTGGAGGAACCAGTCATTTTTAAAACAATGACCTTTTACAACGTAGGGGATTGGTCTCTGTCATTTCATTCTTACCACCCGCAAGCTCTGTGACTTTGGGCAACTTCACCTCCCTAAGCATGGCTGCCTCTTCATCCTTCGAGTGTCCTTCGAGTGTCCCTGCCTCCGGAACAGTGGCAGGATTAAACGAGATGATCCCCTGAAAGCTCTCAGTACAGTCCTAGCACAAAGCAAAGAAGAGCTTAGCAGCAGCTGCTGCGGCTTTTGCACGGTGGTAGATTTGATTTTGTTGTTGTTACATCATGTGCATAATAAATATGCTTTCATAATGGCCCTGGGCCCCACTCAGTCTAATTTCCACAGTGATCATTGTATATATGTGAAAAATAAGTCAAACTTTAACAACCTATAGAGTTACTTTGGCTGCACGTTTTATAGATGAAGGGAGAGGGCAACATATTTTAAATAGTCCATAAAATGGAAAGAAAGGCATCAAGTGTTAGAACATGGACACAGGATATATGCTCTGAGAGAGAGAGAGGGAGAGAGAGAGAGGGATCCCCACGGCCCTGGCGTAGGAGATTCCATGAGATGCTGGGGCACTCACGCCACTAGAACGCCCTTCATCTGGGCACCTCCACAGCCCTCGCTTGCTCAGAAGAGTTAGCCTTGGTCGGTGGCATTGACCTTGCCCTCTTCAGCGTAATACAAGAACTTCCTTCCAATGAACCGTTCGCCTTGCCTCACCACAGCCACTGTCCTGGACTTGACTTTCCCCATTACTTATCATCATGAACTTCTCAAAGCTCATACCTGCCTGTTATTCGTCTGACACGCCTTCACCTTTTGTCACCTGGCTCCTGGCCGAATCACTCTATTGGAAATGTTCTGTGACCGCTCAGTCAGCCCTGTCCTCCTGCTGGCCAAATCCTAAGGTCTCTTTCTTTTCAGGTCCAGTCACCCCAGAGAGCTTCAAAGTGTCTATCCTCCCCTGTCCTTCAGCTGCACCTTCTTCCTTGGTTTCGATGACACTGCCCTCTCCTGTTCCTCTCCTCCCTCTCTGGCCACGCCTCTTCTCTCCTCTTCTTCTGCCCACCCCTGCAATGTAGACATTCTCCAGGACTCTATCCTTCATCCTCCTCTTTCTCATGGTTCCCTCCTACAACTACAGTCATCTCTGCCAAGTCTCTGTGTTCATCACCACCATTCCGGTGAGGCATCTTGGATGCCTCCTGCCTCCTTAGACACCCACTGGGCTTCAGTCTCAAGGACCCATCGCTGAGAGACGCTCCTCCTTTGCGTGTGTGTGTGTGCATGTGTGTGTGAATTAAGGGCACCTCTATTAATCCTAGCCTTCCTATATGCAAATCTCAATATCGTCTTTGATTGGTACTTATGTCCCAAACCCACATACATTCAGCCACCAAACCCAATAACTTCCGTGTCTGTAATATCTCATATCCAGTACGTGGTTCTTTCCCCCTCAACAACATTCTGAGGATCCCTTTAGTCCCTAGAGAGCAGACTGAAGATTCTTTAGAATGAGATCGAAAGGTTACCAGTATTTGGCAGTGGTCTTTCCTTTGGACTTCAGTCCCCACTTTCTTCCTTCGGGAATCCTTTGCTTTTTCTACAACCAGCCATTTCCTGATAATATCAAACACTTTCAAGGTTTTAAGTCTTTGTTCATAAAGCGGCCTCAACCTGAAATAGCCTTTCCTCCATCTACTGAAATCCCACCTGTCTTTTAAGTTCAAATACCATCTTCTCTCTGTAGCCATCTTTGATGCTGGCTCTCGGAATTAATCGCTCTTAACACTAGGATCACAAAGGACTTTGCGTTAACACTTATTTAAAACTTTTAGGTCATGCTTCCTTAGAATATTCTCCAACCGTATTTCAGACTCATGTTTAATTGCCCAATAACCATCTCACTGGGTTAACCCTCAAGTCCTTGCAATTTCGTGCATCTCAGATTGAACGTATTTTATCCGACTGGATCAGATCTTCCTGCCGGGCTCCCAGTCAGTCAGAGAGGATGCTGGGAGACATCCTTGTTCGTCCATCTCCTAATCTCTCACCTTGTCTAATTCTGTATGGCTCTTAAATATCTTTCCCACACATCCACGTCTCTTGTTAGTGTTCTTCCTCTGATCAATTATTAGCCAACTGATTAGAATTTCTAATAAGAAATCAAACCTCTATTTAGAAAACTAAACATCAATTTATATAATCCTTATGTAGTCAATTAACCTTTAAACTACCATAAGGCAACTCACTATAATTAAGTCTTTTGAGGATGTCATCAGAAGTTATCTCTTGGTGAAGCAAACAAGAATTAATTTAGTGGTCTAGTATTTAGACATCTGTATAACTATACATAATAGAAGCTAAAAGGCATTGTATTATGTTTATTTTCTCCGTGATGAATTTCTAATAAATGATTTAGAGAAATTAAATGTTACTTGTATGTGTTTTGACTCCAATCAACAAAGAGAAAAACAGGATAAATGTTGACCTCTGAAAACAGTTTACCGATTCAAACTTCCCTTTATATTTCCTTTTAAAAACACTTAAATTAGAGTTCAGCTGAAAGTTCCAAGTAATACACTTATTCTGCTTCTTCTAGGACTAAAATAGAATGTGCTGGTTTTATTAATCTGAACAATGGTGACTTTACATTTAAAAACCTCAAGAAACAGCCATGGGTCATGGGGCAAATCACTTTGACTTACTTTTTTTTCCCCCCCATCTCTGCCCACTTTGCTAGTTTTTATTATTCACATGAGGATTTTCAGAGAATGATCAGATGAAAAATGTGATCTGTGATATTCTCTTAGGGGATAAAAATAATTTTCAAAGTCATTCTAAAAATTGCAACATTGCTAAAAAAAAATCAAATGAATCTATGACTTTGAGCTTAAAAGAAACTTTGGCCCTGGCGGATGTGACTCAGTGGATTGAGTGCCAGCCTGCAAACCGAAAGGTCGCTGGTCCAGTTCCCAGTCAGGGCACGTGCCTGGGTTGCAGGCCAGGTGCGAGAGGCAACCAATTGATGTATCTCTTGCACATTGATGTTTCCCTGCCTCCCTTTCTCCCTCCTTTCCCCCCTCTCTAAAAATAAATTTAAAAAATCTTTTTTTAAAAAAAAACTTTGCGTTAAACAAAGAATGGGTGTGATATAAAACAACAATATTGCTCATTTAAACTTCTGAATAACTTTTAAATAATCATGAAAATGATTTTGTCACATATAAATTATAATTTGACCTTAATTATAATTGACTTTAATGGCAATAGTTTGCAACCGTATTTCAAAAGTTTGGTTTGGGTTTTTTGTTAGGTTTGGTGTGGGTGGTGTGGTTTGGTGTGGCTCGGTTTGGTTAAGGAATCCCACGTGTTCACGTTGCTCTGGGGAAGACATTGTATGTCACACACTGAAGCATGTTGGCAGGTACAGAATATGCCCAAGGCCACGTGACATGCTTATGACACACTGAAGAGTTTGCCGGCAGCAGATGGGCGGCCTGTTTAGAGTAAAAGATTAAAATGAAAGTTTTAAGCTGAGTCCCACTGGTCAAAGGGGAACAGAGCTTGGAAAACATCAGGTATAAAATGGAAAAAACATCTCTTCATCGTATTCCTGGACCCTGGCACTACAGTGGGCACTCAACAAATATTTTTGAATAAATAAATGAGAGAAGGCCGAGTCCATTTAGGAAATATTAATAGGAAATCAGAGGCATTATTGATTTGACTGCCTAAGGTCTGAGAAGACTGAAGCAATTTATGAGGAGAAGCCAATATTCTGATCTGGAGAAAGTGCAGGGTGTTACTTCTTTCGTTTTGTTTACTTTGCTTTTTTAAAGCCAATAAAAAGCTTTAGCAAAAATTCCAGAGTGGGAAGTACGTGGTGTGTGGAACTGGTGATCAGTGAGTTGTCGCTGGATGCTAAAGTTGTGCCTTGGAATTTAAGTGAAGAGTCTGACCTATGGAAGGAACCTCGCTCCACTCGGCTGGAGATGCGTAAGATGCAAGAAAGGATCGCTGGCTAAAAGCAACTTCTCATGCATAACTGACCTACACACCTTATTTGTACACGGCCACCCCAACATATAAATGACACAAAGGCGAACTGGGAGTCCAGCCCATTTTGCATTGCACGCACACAGCGCCATTAGAAGCCCTAGAGTTTTCTATGAGTAAAATTGGAAAACCAACATATTGGGAGATTTTTTTTTTTTGGAGGAATCTGAAAGCAAGAACTCCTCTGGGTGGGAAAGTGAAGACAGCTGGATGCTGTACTATGGTTACCACGTACTGAGCGTCTATCTCCGCCGTCTCGGTACTTTATAGCATTTATTTCCGTGATGCTGAGTTAGACATCGTTTCCCCTCTTCAATGAGAAAGCCGAGGCTCAGAAGGCTCAACCGGCCTAAAGCCACTCAGACGCTGAACGTGCGTGGTGCCCTTCTGACTTTGCCAGACTGCTTCAGGAATGTGCCGCCCCAGAAAGAGGCATCTCTTCTTGCACACGTTTTCTGGGGTCTTCCTCTATTAAAGAAGGTGTGATCTTGAGGGACGTAGCTACTTACAAGCAGCTCACCTCTCCCAGAGAGATGAAGTATTTAGTGTGCGGGTCAGGGCGGGATACCTAAGAAACTCACCATGATCACCTGATCTTTAGGGACCAGCCCATGGCTACAAGTGACACCTCCTCGTGGGACCAACTCTTAGACATGACGGGAAACCGCTCGCAACGCAGAGCTGTTGTCTGCAGCCTGATTCACCACGTTCCGCTTTCCTCCCCCCCCACAAAAGTCCCAGGATGAACTCGGATACATCACAGGATCCGTAAGGATGATTATACATTTATCACACCCCAGAGAGCTGCACAAGCCAAAGGGTGACCCCCAGTGTAAACTACCACCTTGTTAATAAGTACGTATAAATACTGGCTCATCGATTTTAACAAAGGTAGCACACTGAAGCAAACTGCTACGGATGGGAACCTGTGGGTGGGAGTGGCGGGTGGAGAGTCTCTGGAAACTCCCTTGTGCTTTCTGCTCAGTTTTTCTGCAGACCTAAAATGGCTGTAAAATTAAAGTTTATCAACTTTTTAAAAAGTTTGTTATTTCCTGTATTAACTGTATGAAACATTGCAAAGTGCGTGTCTGATAAGAGAAAGAACTGAATGAAGTCAAGAAAATCCAAATCTGGGATTTATTCAGCATCGAACGCCTCAGCCCCCCACCCAAAAACATCCAGTTCCTATGCCCTTCCCAGAAACTGGCCAGTGGCTGGCTGCATCCCTGGTTAAAGGAAGGGGCTGGCAGGAGAGGCTAGGAGCAAATAAACAGGCAGCTGGTGCCCTGTGACTGCCCCCCCTCCATGAGACCCTCAACGACCCGATAAAGGTTCCTCAGCAGGCAGAGTGGTAAACCCAGAGGGACAGAACTACACTGGGTACGCCGTATTGATCAGGAAGTGAGGCTACCAGGGTTAGCCGTTCACACCAAAGGTCCCTGTGCCCTGGAGCAGGAGGAGCGTCACTTCTCTCTGCAACTCTAGTCCTTGGTGTGGAAGCGCTGGGGATGCCTACTTCCCCACTGACTCAAACGCCGCTTCCCGGAGCCGCGCTCACCAGCCACCCAACCCAGGATGCAAACGCGCCAACCCCTTACCCACCTCCTCACTTTTCCTTTCTTCTTCCCCAACGCACTTAAGGCCACTCAGCATCCTATGCATTTTACTTAACTTCGTTTATGTTTTCTCAGCCCAGCAGGGAACCAGAAGGGCCAGAGCTTTTGTTTTTCCGGTTGTCTCCCCAGCCCCTAGAACAAGTGCCTGACCTTTACCATGCTTTCCATACATGTGTGTCAGACTGAATCCATGAGCTAATACTCGGAAGAACAGGGTCTCAGAGGAAGGTGTGCAGGACCCCAGGTCACAGGGGGCAGGGCAGCGACCGCCCTGATGCAGGCAAGGGTCCGAGTGCTCGAAAAGGACTTGCAGACAGAACCACTGGAGACCGAGGCCCCGCCGCTCCGCCTCCCTTGCCCTGGGCCCTGCTGTCTGGGCTTCTTTCTGACGCACTGCACTGGGTCCTTGCCTCTTCCCAGGGAGGGGACAGCTGGGCTGAGAGCTGGGGTCGATAGGACTGGCTGGTAGGACTGTACACCCAGGGAAACTGGACGGAGGCCTGAGCAAAATAGCTTTTTGATTGCAATGAAGGCCTTGGCTTTTTCCTCCCTATAGTTAGCAAAATAAGGGTGACCAGTTGGCCACTTGGGACAGCTGCCAAACAGAGAGCTTATGTGATACACTCCACTGAATTTACCATCTCCAGGTTTTCTCCACTGCTGTACCACAAACAGAAATAACTAGCCCAGACCACTTAAACACAGTAGGAAACATAAAAGCGAATGCATGCCCACCCCCACCCCCACGGCAAGGGATCTACATGGGGTTCCCACGACAAACCCTCCAAGATCAACAGTGCGGTGGGGCTGAGTGTTATCAGAGCTCCCTAGCTATACGTTCCCGCGCCGTGACTCAGCGAGTCTCTATTTCCTGCCTGCACTTCCCCAGCCCTCGGCCCGCGTGAGCTCGGCTTTCATGCACGGCGATGCCAGATACGTCCACTCCGCTCCCGTGGACCATAAAGGCTGCTCAGAGAACTTACGGTGTCTGAGAGTAAACTCAGACGTCAATTTGTTCCCCTGTGTCATCCACTCCTGTCCCTGTGCCTGCCAACCAAAAACACCTGCAGAACTCCACACGTCAGGTTTTCCTGGATGTCACTTAAGACTTGGGAAAGAAGTCCTTGCCTTTTACATTAGAGAATTGTTATGGAAATGTTAACTTAAACAGTATGGGCTCCTCTATACTTGAAACCAGTTGCAAAGCCCTCAGAGATAAATCATCAACATTTACAAGGACGGCACGACCTTCGCTGAAGGATTGAGACACTTCAACACTTTCCTCGTGTGCTTCCCTTGCTTTCTTGTTAGTCGTGGGTGAAATACTTAAATATTTGTGTCTCAGTCTTCCCATCTTCTAAACAGGACAGAAATACTTGCTGTGCCTATATTACCTTTGAATGAAGCTGGTAGGCTGGGGGCGGGGGTTATGGATGGTTTTGAATTGTTTCGTATTAGTCTCTGTCTTCCACCCTTCTCCTCTAATGGACGATTTAAATCAGTTTTCATCTTGGGCTAACTATCTTTCCATGTAACGCTTTTATTGTGTAGTCATTTCTTTTTTATTTCAGAACAGATCAACGTAAAATGAGAAATTAGAACAGCATAGTAGATATACTTCCATTTAAAACAGTGCTTCCTTATTATTTACTAATATAGCGATAATAATAAAAATTATTTGGAATAATTGTTCAGTTTCCAAAAGATCCTCATAGTAGAAACTTCCTTTTGATATCATTCTCACTATGCACACCTATGGCCATACCACCCTGAATGTGCCGATCTTGCCTGATATCATTCTTAATATACAAATCTTTTCCTGATACACCATCCTACCTGATTATGCAATTTTCCTTCTTCTTATGCACAATGTTAATATTATTATTCAAGCATTTATTCACATCAGACACGTGTCATATTCATGCCTTCATAGGGGAGCACCTGTACGCCCAGGTACACGTAGTATGCTTTTGTGATAAGCACTGGGATGGTTAACTCTCTTTATGCACACAGGGAAGAGTGCTTTCAAATTTCATAATGCTGCTGCTGCTGATACAGGCCCTGCACACTCAGTGCTGTTTTTAAATAAGGAAGAAACATGAGCCTTTTGTCTTAATATCAAATGCCAAATTTTGAACTCTCGTCTATTTTTTATTTAAAAAACTCTACACAGTCTCATTGCAGGATGCATTCTGGCTGTGTGATATAACCGTTTTGCTTCTAATGGCCTACAAGTATCACTTTTCTCCACTAAGCCCCAGATATATAAGAAACAGATGTTTTCTAAGAGAAATCTGTTTGGGATTATTTTCACACCAGATTTCCTTTGTGGTGTATTCTTTTATGGCCAGAAAAATAGACCTTGGCTTTCCTTACACATTTTTAGAAGAATATTAAAAAACATGCTCAGCTTAATTAGAACAACCTCAAGCACGTCACATCATATCCTAAGACTTTTGAGTTTTCAAAATCGTTACTCTAATTGCTGTCTTGCAAAAACTAGTCTAGTGCACTTCATGCTAAATATATATCGATGATGTTCTGTGCTGAACATTCCCACATAACCAGCATAGAAGACTACTTCCTTTCCAGGGAGACTCAATGTATAGTTTGTCTCTGAGTAAGTTCCTTGCCTCGAGGACGAAAATAGTCTCAAACCCACCCGATTGCAACTCAGCCTGACGTTTCATTTCCGCTCTCAGCCAATGGAGTTGAAGCTACCATTTGTCAATAAACACCCCACACCCAAACATGGCCCAAGCTTAGTTCACCGTCTGTTACTGTGGGAGATCTCCATCTTGATAAAGAAGTGAGAATGGTTTTCCAGGGTCACAGAAATATTTAGCAAGCAGGTGGGAATGCTAGTGTGCAGTGTTATATGACAGCTAAACCACTAAGTCACGCCACCAATTTAGCTTTACATGGATCTATTTATTTATTTGTCTCTTCGACATGAAATCCTTTCAAGTTCATCTGGTGGCCAATTGACTGATTTACTTATTTTACGTAGTATCTGTTACAAAGACCACATCGGTCTTCCCATGCATTTATAAAGCTAGGAATTAGAAAAACCTGAGAGGGGAAATGAGCTGGACGGTTTTCCACAATTCCTCGTAGTTACATGTATTGCCATTGTCCTTCGTGTCTGGTGCCCAACTCCGATCATTCAGCCGTGTGCCTTCTGAACTGTGTGCCTGCACGGCACCAGAAAGACCATTTCCGAGATGATCGATGGAAAGCTGTGCTGGCTGCTGAGCACACCCATTCGGGGAGCTCTTTGGCTCATTGCTCCTTGACACACATGAAGTCCGTGCTTGCTGAGGTGCTTCCTGCCTCGGACGGGGGTGGCTTCTGCCGACCCTTCGTTTATATATTTGGCAGTAAAAGGCATCATCGAGAGCTGCCAAGTGCTCGCAAAGTAGAGCCGACCACAGCAAGGATTCTTTCACGAGCAGCATCACTCATGAAGTTAAGCAGTGAGCTAGAAAATTCTAGTCACGAATCTAGTTTCTGACTTCATGATACGGAGGCACTGATTTCCTTCTTGTTATGTTTGTACGATGAGGACAGCAAACTTATTGGAAGGATTATTGGATAATACTTGGATTGTTACAAGATGGGACGCTTGCTCTTTAAGGAAAATAGTAGTAACAATTGGGAAAAAAATTAAGATGTTAAAAAAAATTCAACCTGCCCTGGCTGGCGTGGCTCAGTGGATTGAGTGCAGGCCTGTGAACCAAAGGGTCACTGGTTCGATTCCCAGTCAGGGCACTTGCCTGGGTTGTGTGCGGGCCAGGTCCCCAGTAGGGGGCGTGTGAGAGGCAACTGCACATTGATGCTTCTCTCCCTCTCTTTCTCCCTCCCTCCCCTCTCTCTAAAAGTAAATAAATAAAATCTTTAAACAACAACAAAACCCACCACCATTTCCTTCTTCTACCTGCCCTAATTCCCTTAGACATATTTCATGTATCCTCCTAAAAATAAATCACACCGGGCAGCGATAGTTGTTCTATCTGAGATATCGCTAGGGAGGTCCCACGTCTGCGATAGAACCCTCCAGCTACAGCCTACACCTCGGTCTGCCTTGGAGAGAGCCCGCTCCCCAGGCTGGGCTCATGGCCCTTGGGGTGTCCAGTTAGAACCAAATGGCGAAAGACCAACACTCCCCTCCCCTCCTCACTCCGTGAGGCCACAGTCGGCTCTTGCTGCTCTGGCGAGTCTGCATCGGGAAGTGAAGGGATGAAAAGGAGGAGCTGAGGCCCGAGTGGTAAGCAGAACACTAAGTTTCAAAATTATGATACCATTATATCATTTGTACAAAAGGGCCCTGATTTCCTACCAATGAGGAAACTGAGGCTTGGGGAGATTAAAAATGCAACACCAATTAGCTGGTGGATGCTTTGGCTAGAATCCCACCTTAGGTTTCTCTATTCCTAAAAATCAGTCCAGTGGGTAATTAAAAAAGTAACCAAAAATTCACACATAATTTGCTCTTAAATGTTTTTAAAGAAAGACACAGTAATTTCATAAAAAAGATATTTCATGTATAGTAGAACAAAATTAAATATTTTGAAACCAAAAAAACTGGTTAGGGTTTTACATAGATATAAAAATATCAAGACATTAATATTATCCCTTAAAATTATTCTTAAGCAACAAAACATTTTAAATAAAAATAAGATAATTTTTAAATTTGTCAGGCAAACAACTTTGCCAAGGGTCAATATTTCCTGACTTAACTACTTGTTCAGTTAAACTGACTTTTTCTTTTCCAATTTTCACAGGAAATTCAGAACAGAAAATTCCAAGTTTGGGTTATCATGTACTATCCCAACGACAAAACTGACAGATAAAAATCAGATAAAATATTCTAATCATGTGATCACATGAGTTTAACATTGTTATTTTTAAATGAATTTATACACATAATTTTAACTCTGTTCTGATTTCTAATACAGAAATTTTCTGATATCTAATATAGTAAATATCAATCGCTATAACCCACATAAACAAAGCCTCTTTAGAGTCCTTGATAATTTTTAAGAGTTAAGGGCTCTCGAGACCAAAATACTTGTGAGCCACTGTGCTGTAGAAGTAAAAGGTGTTCAACATTATACGATGGCGTGTGTGTCACTGAGACTGAACTGTGTTCAGCAGCTGCTACTTTAAGGTGACTGAATCCGTGCCGGGGACGCAGGTTTGTGACCCAGGTCTCGTCGGGACACCGCCCCTGCACGTCTCAGTCCACGTGGCTGACCCCGCTCCTGGATCAGGAGGAGGTCGACCCGTGCTGTGCCTCTCGCATGTCACAGATCCACATTCCCCGGGACGGGCAGGGGGCTCAGACAAGCCAAAAAGGAACGTCTGCATTTACAGCTTTGGCTGTGTCGCCAGCTCTGAGAATGCTGCGAACCTAGGGTCGCTGGTGGCTCTCTCTGCATAAAAGTTTCTGATGGGAACATTATTAGGACGTGGGCAATGCAGAGAGTGAAGACCAGGCAGGGAAATGGGTCCTGACGACATTAAGCCTCTATAACCAGCAGGTTTGAGGACAGTTGCATCTCTGAGCTTCCTGGTTATGGAAGCCAATAGATTCCTTCTATTTAAACTTTTATGAGCTGATTCCCATCACTTGGACAAAAATGAATCTTAACTAATATGGAATTTGGTACTTGAAAGTAGAGTTTGACAAGTAACGGACTTTAAAATGTGATGTTGGCCGAGTTGAGGTGAGGTGGAGGATTCGCCCGTTCCAGGAAAGGGGCAAAGGCTGTTGATATTAAAGCAGTCAGTTCAAAAGGGCCTAATGTATTGGGTTGGCCAAAACGTTCGTTTGGTTTTTTACATGCGGTGGCTCTAGGAGTGCTGGTTGTCTTTCACTTCACGTGAAACAATTCTGTTAGATTGTATTGTGACAGCTGTCCTTTCAGCCTGCATTTAAAAAAAAAACTTTTCAAAATTGGTGAATTTTTGTGTAGTCATTTTAATATTGAAGTTGGAAGAAAATAAGCAACATTTTCAGCATATTATTCTGTATTATTTCAAGAAAGGTAAAAAGAGAACTGAAACGCAAAAAAAAAAAAAAGATTTGTGCAGCGTGTGCAGGTGCTATGACTGATCGGATGTGTCGAATGTGGTTTGGATGATGCTCCGTGGCCAGGCAGACCCGTTGAAGTCGATGGTGATCAAATGGAGACATCAGTTGAAAACAGTCACCATAGCATGGCCCCGCTCACCTGATATGACTGGTGTCCTTATAAAAAGGGGAAATTTGGACACGGACATGTACACCAAGAGAAGGCCGTGTGAAGGTGGAGGCAGAGAACAGGCCGGCGCGTCCACAAACTAAGGAACACGGCAGCCAGGAGCCGGCAGCCAGGCACGCCCAGCGCCGAGTGTCCCTTCCGGCCTGCAGAAGGAGCCAGCCCTGCCCCCCTCGGTCTTGGATCCAAAGCCTCCTGCCTGGGAGACAAGGCCTGTCTGACGTTCCAGCCACCAATTCCGCTTCTGTGGGACTTGGTGAGGCCATCTAGTCCACAAACACAACGCCATCCTCAGGCATCTCTGTTCACATGCGGCTGCTCTCCTGCAGCAGCAACAGAGCTGAGCACTTGGGACAAAGGCCATCTGGCCCAAAGCCTGAAATATTCACCGTCGGGCCCTTTACAGAAAAAGTCGGCCGGTCCCCGATTCGTCTCGTTGGTCAGAAAGGAGGTAAGGCCCCTGGGTGTACGCAGTCCCTTCTTGTATTTCTCCTTCCAGAGCGGCCCCTCTCCCTTCCATCGAGGGAGCCTGGCAATGTCCAGTCGACCTGCCTGGGACCAGAGATCAGGTTCTATTCGGGACAGAAGGAAGGACAAAGTAGGAAGGCAAGCTGGAGTCCAGGGCATGGTGTCCAGTCTGGCCCTGCCAGCAACAAGGCTTGTGTTTCGGCCTCTCTCCGGCCCCTGCACACATTTCTCCGCGGGTCTCAAGTCTGCCGGAGCGATGCAGGGGAGGCACTGCGCTTCACAAACCTCCACTTCCTCTTCTTCGGGGCAGGAGGGTGTTGGAAATCTCATTTCCTCCGTGAAGTCTCTCCAAAAAGGAAGTGAGTGCTGATTTATTTTGTATCTCCGCCATGTCTCTGAATACACAACTCTCGTGAGTCATCCCTAAACTCTGGACCACATAGCACCACTTGTACCCGTGCTCACACGAAGTTCCGATGGCTTTATCGTGCTAAGGCATTATGTGTTTATACAAGTATCTGCACGCCTCTTTATCGACTATCTCTAAATCTAAAAAGCCTTCCTCAGACTGAGCGGGTTTTTTTTTTAACTGGAGGCCTGGTTTGTTTCATAAGCAACACAATGCTGTGTTAATTAGTGTGGTTTCCATCCTGAATAAAGAAGAGCCAACTAATCCATTGCCAACAATTTTATTCCTGTAGGTTTATAAGGAAGGGAAGCTAAAGAAGACAGAGATAGTAAACAATAGTATGTAGTTTGGAAAAAAGTAATTTCAACCCTAATAAAATTATCTAGAAATATACCTGAGAAAGAAAAATCAGTCTCTAATGTGTCGCCCGTAGCTTGCCATTTACTCAGTCAACCCCCTGATACGTGTAGAAAACGACCAGTACCTACAAATTCTTTCTAGCACCCCACAGAGGGAGGGGCATGAAATTTAGTAAGCTCAAATGAGCAGTTGGTAAAGGACCTTAATGTTCAGGCAGAAAAATCTGGCTTTGATTCAATAGATGTTCAAAGGGTGACTGAGAAAACAGTTTGGGGGGAAATTGTTCAGCGGTTGTGAGGTAGACATCTCCGCGTGAGCATCTAAACTACAGGTCTGGCCAGTGGGGAAGGAAGCAGAGTAGACCCAGCAGTCCCTGGGCTGGAGGGAGCCAAGGG
Organism: Trachops cirrhosus; assembly: GCA_028533065.1. Lineage (NCBI taxonomy): Eukaryota > Metazoa > Chordata > Mammalia > Chiroptera > Phyllostomidae > Trachops > Trachops cirrhosus. Next base: position 2,639,588 of record CM052548.1, on the reverse strand, counting down.
TATTTAGGGAAACATCTCATCCCAAGGCTGCATGGCTGGGTGGAAACCCAGCGGGCATGACTGGAGGAACGCAGCCCCTGGGAGCAGCAAAGGGCTCCTCACCTGGACGTCCCTCTGCTGAGCCTCTGTGCACCTCTCAGGGAGAGGGGAAAATGATAAAGAGGGAGCACATGTGAAAAGAGCCATTTCCTTAAAGGCTCTGTTGAGGGCAGCGTTTAACAACATTTGTCACCATGGAAGGTGGGGGTGGAGTGGGGCAAAGGGCGCCCCACCTCCCCTGCCCATGACCTTGCAGCTGGAGCTCAAAGCTGCAGCAGGAAAAGCCTAGGGCTGGAGCAGGCAGGTTGAGAGAGCAACACACCTGGGCAGCCTCCAGCCGCTCCACTCCGCCATATGGGCGGTTGTAGCGACCTCGTGAATTCCAAATCAGGAAGAGGGAATCAGCGCCTGCCACCTTGTAGGCAGCAAATCCAAGTCCCACCAACATCCTGGAGGAGAAAAGACCCTGAGACCCCTAAAGCTGGACAGCAGGAACTGTGAAGCCGGAGCTACAATAAACAGGAGCGGAGGCTGCGGATGAGCCGATGGTTACAATGACGGCTTCCGGGTTGCATGGCCCAGAGCGAACAACCTACGAAGCTGTAGCGGAGGATCGGATGCGGGAGGCAGGCCAGCGCCGGAGGGCCGGGCACGTTTCACAGCAGCTGTGGGGCCTTGGTCAAGTCATGCAAACGTTCTGGGCTTCAGATCCTGGATCAAAAAAGTGCAATCTTTTTTTCTTTTATAGTTGACACTGTTACAGGTGTCTCCCCTTTTCCCCCTTTTGCCCCCCTCCACCCAGCCCCCGCCCCTAGGTCTTCACCACATTGTTGTCTGTGTCCATGGGCTGTGCATATGTGTACTTACGTTCCTTGGCTAACGTCTTCCAGTCTGCCCGCCCCTCCCCTCTGAGATCTGTCAGTCTGTCCATGGATCCACGCCCCACTCTTATAAATGCCCCGGCAAGGTCACTGCGAAGTTCAAGTGGGATCATGTCAGAACAGCGAACACTTAATAAAGGGCTATGATTTATAAAAGGTCTGAGTGCACTAATTTCCACCTGTCACCCGATGTGAGATTGTGTGTGTGTCTTCCAAAGCAGTTTTCCAAGGAAGTCATTTTTCTCACATACACAAGTGTCCTGGCAAAACCTAGAACTGCTGGCGATGACTGATTTCCGGAGCCACCGTGCACGCCTGCTGCTCCGGGGACACAGCTGGACAAAGGTGGCTCCAGAGGGCCCAGGGGCAATGGAGGGTGGAAAGGCCTTCGGACGGTAGAGAACTGGGCCTGTAAAAGTCCTGACCTTGTTTTAACGCTCCTCAGCACACAGGCGCATCAGCGTGGTGATGTTGGTAGTGAGAGCTCCACTGGGAAATCTTCACTTGGAATTGCCTGCCGATCTTTATTCTGTGTGTCCAGAAAGAGCCGTTTATCACTTTCATGAAGCCATCAAAAGCCCACATGGAGGGGAAAAAAAACTAATGATTAAGCAGTACATACCCTCACACTAAGTCTATCGTGAGAGCAATGGGCCAAAGGCTCTAAAGATGGGTAATAAATATTTTGATAAAACAAATCAAAATTGCCCCTAGCAGAACGACAGCCCTCCCTCCCCTCCACTCTCTGTCTTCCCAGGGAGCACGTGGCTAGCATGTGGCGATGCTGTGGGAGGATGGGTTCCCTGGTAGGTGTCCCTGGCAGCCCACCTCCGCAGAGCAGCCCTTTCCGCAGTCATGCATAATAACCCTGCCTGTATCGGATCTTCACAATGGGCGAAGCCCGTCGTACAGGTAAAAGTTGCCTTATTGCGGTAACCTTTATCAAAAAGTTGCCTTACTGCGGAGATGGGAGGACTCCAACACGCGGAAGTTATTATGCAGATTAGGCTCAGAAGTCCCTTTCCCATTGGGTTTCTATACCGGGGATGGGCGGAGTCATCCTACTTGGAACCCACCTCCGCTTCCTCTCTGGGGGCACGGCTGCTTTTCTTACCCGCCTTACGGGAATCAAGGCCATCTTTGAATGAACCCCAAGGTCAGCCCTTCATTCAAAAAGTGGATCCCCTTACAGCTCTCTAAAGCCTCACCAAGTAATCTCTACACCAGTCACATAAATCTCCCTTAACCGGTCTGTTGTTTGGGGATAAGGGTTCGGTTAGGCGATGCTCTTAACTTCCCCTCACTCTTTGCCTAACGCTCTCTCTGACTTAGATTCTAGCATGGTTTGGGGTCGTCACCCTGTCTTTCTGCCTGGCTTAGCACCAAGAGCAGTTGTCCACCAGCCACGTGTGGCTGCGAGAGCCTGGGGAGTGGCTGGTCCCCATGGAGGTGTGCTGTCAGTGAAAACCCACAGCAGGTTTTGAGGACTTAGACCCCCCCTCCCAAGAATGTAATATCTCAGTGGTAATTTCTGTGTATTGACTACATTTCAAAATGACATTCTAGATATATTGCTTCCTATAAAATCTAGTAGTCAAAATGAACTAATTTCACCTGCTCCTTTTATCTTTTTCTTTTTTAAGTGGTTAGAAAATTTACAGTTACATGTGTGGCTCCCATTGTACTTCTATGGCGTGGGGCATGCTGACCCAGAGCTTTTTACTTTGCATCCTAGCTTCCCTCCCCCTCCCCCTCCCCCAACCCCCATCTCCTGCCCTATTTTCTTTTCCCATAAGCATTAGCATCCTCATCGAATTAACCATTCTGTCTGACTACCTCTGGCCAAAGAAGAGGTTCTCAGCCCACATCAGATACAAGTACTCACTGCCACTCACAGCAAGTATGCTGGCCCTGCAATTATTCCATTAAAAATTTTTTTTAATGTTTTCCTTATTCCTGAGATCATGTCTGGAGGCTTAAGAGGAAGTGGGCAGAGAGATGGCAGAATATTAACAGATATTTCTACTGGCCTGGAAAGGAAAACCGACTTCCTGAAAAACTTCCTGCAGGGAGAGAGCCCCACGTGGAGTGAAACAAATTCACCCCGACACCCCAGGGAGCGCGGGAAGGCTCCTCGGAGAACGCGGGGTTAATAGGGATGGAGGGCGAGCAGAGTGGTTGTGTTTTTCTTAAAGGAAGTTCACGGGCAGTATCAACCCAGCCCAAGGGAGCAATGGGCTGGACATTTTCCAAGCGTTTGACATAAACAGCAAAACTTATTTTCTCCGTGGTGGTTGGCCATTGTTTTTATACTTCTTATGTTTTTACACACAAATCAATCCATGCACAGATGCGTTTATAACCACAGTTGGCCCCTAATGCATTCAAACTTGACTTATAAAGGCCAGCACATAGGAAGATATATATATACCTGCCTTTTCTCCATGCGCTTTCTACCTGTGGCCTCCTCCAGGCCTCGCTTTCTTTCTCCAGCCTCAAGCTCTGTCTGGGACCCATGAACAGAACCCTGGGAGCTGTTAGTGGGAGAAAAGGCTGTGGGAAAGCAGGAAACCACAGAGGGGGCTGGTCTCCTGGGCTCTGCCCCTGCCTCTGGCAGTTTCCGGTGCCTCGCTTCATCTGTTTCTGTGTTACACTGCCTGAAGTACCCCCACCACAGATTTGCTGGGGCCACGAGAGGCTCTTTAAATAATGCAGAGTCCTGAAAGTGTTGAGGGGCTTTCAGTAATTCACACGTTAGTGTGAATTTATTCAATCAAAGGGCCTAGGCTCTGGAGATTAGCAGGCTTTGCCCACCCCCTCCCTGCTCACCTCCCTCATCCATCAAGATAAATACCTGATTTCAAAACAAAGGATTAGAAAGTTGCCCCTGTGTGGCTACTCCTTAAACCTATCAAGATATTGACAGTTTGAGTCTTTGGAGATGTTTTATTCCCGGGTGGCCAGTTCACAGCGTCTTTCCTTGCAGTGGGCCCCCCTCGTGGGTTGCCTCCCGTAACGTGGTGTGAAGACTAGGAAGCTTTGAGGAATCTCCGGTTTTGCTCCCTGGAGGCAGGATGCAGTTTTAACTGCAGGGAAGGTAATTTCACCTTGAGCTCCACTCTTTGAGGAGGGCAGGGAAGGCAAACAATGGAGACCAGGGCCCACAGGCAAAGTTCCCTAACCCACCCCGCCCACTCACTCTCCAGGGACGGTTGTGTAGTTACCAAAGGACGTGCACTTAGGACCCGACTGGGCTGCGTGTGTACCAAATCTACTTATCTCACTTCGCCAGCTCCTGCCCACAAGTTGGCCCATCCCAGTTGGTCCAGGCTTCTGTAGGTCACTCAAGGTCATGACACATACCCAACTCAAAAGGCCACAGAAAACACTGTCCTTGAGGGCTGACATGTCTTTAATCCCTGTTCCAAGTTCATCACACAGAACACCAACAGTGGAGAGACCTTGAAAACTTAGGAAGTCATTGTGTCCCCAGTACCCTTGTAGGAGAGGATGTACAAGGAACACTCCAAAGCCCTACGTTTGGACAACCCAACACAAAAACAGCCACTGTCATGAAGTCCCACACAGAATGGCACTCAGTAAATAGTTCTGGGCTGACTCGTTCAACGTGCTTTTAAAATCACTGTGAAATGTGTATCTTCTCTAAATGTCTGACGGAAGACGTCAAATCACTTTCAGTTACCGCCATCTGTCGCGTAACTTTGGCACAGGCGTCTGTGCTCCCCAGGTCGGTGGGGCAGGGAATGTATTACCACAGGAGATGCTGCTATCCATTCAAGACACAGAGGAAATAGGTTTAATCACTAAGGGCTATGAAAAGAACCAGAATGGAAGCCTTGAGTCTTCAGATGCACCATGTTTAAAAATACTTTCTCCAAGTTCAGAGAGGCAATAGTATGTGTGGTGGGTAGCTGGGGTGATTGCATGGCAGATGCATCTGGTCAGGGCTTCCAGAACAGTGGCCCCTGGGCTGGTGACTGCCTGTTTTCAGCCACACAGCTGGGCTGCATTCCTGACGCACATGTCATTGTCCGTGGGAGTGACTCTGTACATACCAGGTCTGGTAAATACCCTCTAAATCTGTAGGTGACAGAAGGAAGGACCTAGACATTCTAGAGTACTCATGATTTCATCGTGGAACACAATATAAAGAACAGTGTTTTATTCTCCAGGACATCACTCCTTTACAAAGCAACAACAAGCAGATCTCTGTTTTACACCCACTGGGCCACTGCTTGTACGCAGACAGTCCCTGGGAACTGGTCCCTCAGCCTGGTGGACAAAGTCACACTGCTTCTCCCACAGCTGCATCACGAGACTAGGTTTTACATATCTGTCCCCTCATCTCTTTGACCATGCCAACAGCCCTTGAACTTCCTCCACTGTGGACGCCAAGCTGGGATCCATGTGGTAGTTATGCTGGTAGTTATACTGGGCAAGGAAGAAATAACGAAAGGCAGGAGACCTCCCCCAGCCTCCCCACCTGAGGCTTCTCCTCCCCAGCCACCCCCCATTTCCACAGCTGCCTCTCTTGCAGCTAAGGTGCACCATCTTCCACCAAGTCTCTAGCCCCTGTTCCACCCCAAGTTGTACAAAGCCCCCAGCTATCTTATCTCTTCCTTAGCTTCTCCAATTAGATTCCAGGAAATTCAGTGAGTATAGGTGGCCTCCCAAGTACAGATAAACATTACCTGAGACCCATGTCCTACCTGTGTCTTACTGCCAGTGTAAGTAGTTGGCTAGTTCTTAACAAGGAAGGAAGCAAAGGGAATCAGACATTGTTGAGCATAATCAACCAGGGAGCACCAGCCTGCTTGCTCAGCCAGGAAGCTACAGCTTCTCACACTCCAGGGGATCGCAGAGGTGCCCACAGGAGGGATTAACACCCCTCCCTCCTCCACACAGTGGGGAAGGGCCACAAGGAGGAAGGACCAACTTTCCAACCTCCCCATCCACTCACACCCAGACTTTGGGGGGAAATAGCACATGTGCAGTAGGAGCCAAAATGGCAACTACGCAGGCCTGTCAATCTAGCCTGGGGAAAGAGGGGACTCGTTGGGCGGTGGACCCATCAGAAGCCTGAAAGCATGAGAAGCTGATTGGTTATTTTGATAAAGCTCCTACTCCTTCCCAAGGCCAAGATGACATAACCCAGTTTAACAAAGAAGCGTTCCCCCACCAACCCTATCTTTGTCTCAGCCTCTGTCTCTGTCTCTCTGTCTCTCTGTCTGTCTCTCTCTCTTTCTCGGGAACATGCGATTGCTTTGCTTGCTCACGCGTTCTGTCTGTAGGGACCATGCGGGTCTAGCAGCCACTCGAACTCCAAACGCAGGCTCCAGGCGGGTACTGGTGCAGCCAGAACCAGCCTAAACTACTCGGATGGGCACTGAGGCTGCTTAGCAGCCACCTGCAGGCTCCACGGGACTGGGCTTTAATGTGAAGCAGACCCTTGGTCCCTGGCCTTTGTTTTGGCCTCGCTGAGGACACGGTGGACTTTTTCCATCGGGGATGGCAGGAGATGGAACACGGGGCAGCCTCCTGTTTCCACCCGGATAGATCTTGCCACCGCTCATCCTCCCTTGTGGGTGTCCTGGAACGCTTCCCCATGTCACCACGAGAACCCCACTTCCACCGGCAACATTATCCCCCTCTAACACTCCTGGGAAAAGTAAAAAGTGTCTATAGGAGAATATTATGTGGAGTCCCTGTGTTCATTACCTCTTTCTTATAAATTCCATGGAAAGCCCTTAGAAAGATTGCAGAGAGAAAAAGCTACTCCTGCTGGCTCTACTCGTTTTTCACTAGTCAAGGAATGAAAGGAGTGATAGTTGCCAGCAGAGAAGGTAGCAGTGGGATGGGCAGCTTGCTGCCCAGATGCTGGGGCTCCGAGGGGAAAAGAGGGGGTGACCAGAAGTCTGATGTGGGTGGAGGGATTTCTCCTAGAAAGAAGGCCCCAGACACCTCTTCAGTGTCTGACATCCTGGAGCCCCTTAACTTTTTGTGGTGCGAATGTACTCACATATCCGTCTTCCTTTCCAGCGTTCATCCTTGCCAAAACATAGTGCAAATACGTCTTTCGTAGCAACTCCTACCACAACCACACGGAGGAAGAAGACCCTCTAGCGGGAACACCCGGAACCGAGTACAGTCGGAAACATTTTATGAGTGCGTACTATTTTCAGTTACTGCACGAAGCACGTGTGTTGCTGAGATAAGCGACAAAGTCAGACTTTAAACCCCTTCAGGTCCGACGCAGGGGAAAAACAAAGAATTGCATAAATGACGCTGATGTGGCAAATGCTAGGAGAACGGGGCCTTTCCGACAGACTGAGTCTTGAGAACCTAGTAAAGTGAATCACTGTGGAAATATAGAAAGGGAACTCCAGGCTGAGGGAGCAGCTGATGCAAATACAAGGAGTGTGAGAGGGATCCACGCGTGGTTTGGTGTGACCGGAACCCTGGGCAGAAGTTGGAGGGGAGAAGGAAGGAGAGACGGAGAAGCAGGCATGGCTGAATTGTGAGCGGCTTCATCTAACACCTATAGAAATTTGATTTTCTGCTAAAGGACATACGGAGACATGGAGGGATTTTCAATAGAGCAGAGGCGTGATCACTGTTTGGGTCATGGATATGGCGCATTATTAGATACCAGAGGCCAGTGAAAAGGCTGCATTTGAGGTGAACAATGACCCAGGGAGGTGGCATTGGGAATGCCAAGGGGACACATCGACACATCATTAGAAATGCAGACTGGACAGGACTTGGTGACAACAACTGTGCAGTTAAGAGAGGAGAATGAAGCCAGGGTGACTGGCAGCTTCCCAGCCTGAACGAGGAGTTGACCGAAAGCGGCTTTCCCTGGGACGGGGCTGCTCAGGACCTGACGGACTGTCTTCGTAAAACAAGGAGGACTTGTCCTCCTGGCCGGGCCGTCGCGGTCCCGGGCCCTCACAGGCTGCGGGCGGACATGTCTTTGTGCTCACTGGGGAAGGGCACCGCTGTGCAGGGCGGCATCTGCGCGGGCAGCTCCCACTTGGCTGCCCACCCAGCTGTTCGGCCCGTCGGTGCGAACGTTTATGCTGGTGTCGGTCCCGGCTGCTCCCTCGTCTCACTGACACTGGCGGCCGCCATCAACCGTGCTTGTGTCTCCCTTTGCCCCTGGGCAAGCATGTGGAAGAGGAGTGGTCCTGGACGGTGCCACCAAGGTAGAAGCCCCTACTGCAAACGCTGGAATGTTCTACTAAAAGCACATAGAAGTCGAGTTAAGCAATAAAGGTTAAACACCCTTCTGGAAGGGAGACGGGGCCACATACTGAACCTGACAAGCTCAGGGTGGGGGGTGCCTGCATGGCGGCTTCACAAACTCAGAGACCAAAAGTAACCACATGGGATGGTCTGAAATGAAAATTTTCTAACTCAAAGCAGGTCATGGCGGGTAGGCCTGTCCTAGGCCCGTATCCTCCTTGACAAAGGTCAGTCTTTACCTTAGCTGAGCCTGTCTGTCATCTTTTTGCATCTATGATAACACCCCTTTGGGATGTTGGAGTGACCCCCTTTTCTCCAGACCCCTCGGGGCACAGTCTCCCACCGGAGAACAGGAGGCCAAGGGATCCCTCGCTGTCGTCCTGCTCCCCGAACGCCAACCGTCTGTGCCAGGCGTGTGCACCGTTAACCATCCTGCGCTCACTAATCTGTCTCTTCATCTTGCTCTTACTCGATCTCAGAGATTACCCTGCTGTGTGCTTCCTCCCTCCTCCCTACTCTACCATCAGTGAATTTCACGTAACCCCCCTCACACCTCCTCCTTTGATTATAAAGCAGAAAATAAACTGCAAAACTGCCACTCTCAGAGCATTTTCTCAATCCATTGAGGCTTTGCTTCTTGGCGATTGTTGTCAGCTGGCTCCAATTAGCTCATAACAACTCTCTGTGGCCTGGAGTTTTCTTCTGCTGACACCCCATCCTCTGCATGGGGCTGGTCCCCGGGACACCTGCCTCGAGCCCGGAGAGGCCCTGCCCTAGATCTGCTCACTAGGGTTCCATTCAGAACTGAGCTCATGTCCCTCAGACACGCCCCACCTTCCATACATCCAGTGCTTTATGGGTAAAGTGGGGTTTGGCAGGCTAGTGTGAGAAAATACAAAAACAATAATGTCAGATGGACGCGGGTCCATTAAGCTGACATAAGTGTGTGGAAGGACTTGTCTGCTGTCTTGGAAGAAATGTAGCCAATGGCGGACTTCCTGTATTACAGGGCCTCCGAGTTCATAATGTATGTACTCAGAGGAAATAGAAGGAACTAGCCTCTTAGGAAGTATTCCCTAGAAAAGGAAACACAGCAGAAGGAGCATTCCTACGCTGTCCATCGACCTGGTTTCACAGAGCACTAAGGGAAGTCCTTCCACCAAGCTGACCCCGGCTTGCATGCTGCCAGTTTATAAGTGAACTTCTCGGCAGGAACGCCCGCGGCACGTGTTGGTGAAGGCGGGTCACAGAAAAGGGTTTTCCGCCGCTCTGTAGACGGACATTTGAGGCTTGGCGCCCCTCCGCTCCAAACCCTGCGGCAGTGAGAAAGGATTGAGGACTCTGATGAAGATTTTGTTCTGAAAGGGCCGAAAAGTACTCCCAAATTGCTGATCTAATCGTGATCGAGTTACCCTGTTCCTAACCTGAATGACTTCATTTGGAAATAAATTACCTTTCCCAGGATAACTAAGAGCTTACTGGAACAATAAAGTATCGAGATGAAGACAACATTAGAACATCAGCTGAGCCAGGTCCCGAGTGCCTCTTTAATAAATTACATTCTTCCAAGGGGCAATGGGCAATGGACTGCAGCATCGCCTCGAAGATAATGGCTTTCTTCTTTTCACTTCCTTGTAAAACTTAAAAAAATAATAATAAATTGATTTACAGTAACTGCTTTTCCCTGGGGCGGAGGAATGCTCTGGGAAGAAAGCCTTGTATAAAATTTTGATATTATCTATCGGTCATTTTTCATCAAAACAAAACAAAAGTAGGATCAAAGTAGATATAATTTAAGATGTACTATAGTTTTCCTTTTTTAATTAGAAAACATTATTTTATGAATGTAAACTTTACCTTTCAGCACAGTTTTAGGCTCACAGCATAACGGAGCGGAAAGCACAGATTTCCCACAGGCCCCTGCCCCCGCACGCACAGCACAGCCCCCAGCTACCCACACGCCCCAGCAGAGTGGTACCTCTGTTGCAGCTGACGAACCTACAGAGACACAGCAAATTGCCCCAAGCCCGCAGTTCGCCTCCCGGTCCACGCCTGGTGTAAATTGTGGGGGTTGGACAAATGCACAATGACATGTTTCTGTCACTGTGGTGTTGAGCAGAGCAGTTTCACCCCCCTAGCCGTCCACTCATCTGGACATTTTCTTCCCTTCCTCCTTCCCGACCCCTGGCAACCCCAGATCTTTTTATTGCCTCCGTAGCTTTGCCTTTTCCGGAAGGCCGTATAGCCGGAAACATGCAGTATGCAGCCTTTCGGACTGGCTTCTTTCACTGAGCAATACTCCCTTGTTCAGAGAGAGGCAGCACACGGCCCCCAAGGCCACGTGGGCTGGTGTGACACGGTGATACAGACCGTGGGATGCAGACTCAGTTCCGCCCCCGCGGCAAGTCCCTCGCCTTTATTAAGCCTCAGTTTTCTCCTCAGCAAAATCAGGATGACATTAAAACCTACCCCACCAACTTGACTGTGTCGTTGTCAAAATTGGGTTTCCTTCCTAAAAAATGGAGGCAATAATGCCTGCGCTGTAGGGCTGTTGAATGGATTACACAGGCGCTATGTGGGAAGAGCGTCGCATAGCGCCTGGAACGTGTCAGCTATTTAATAACAGGGGCTGAATGCATATTCCATGTGTGCTGAACACTTGCCATTCGATCCTCTAAAACCGCCCTCTGTACTTTCCCATCCGGCTGTGTGGGGCACAGTCCTGAAACAGAAACACACCCACTGGGCGCCCTTTCCCCGAGATTTCCTGATGGACTGAGCACAGGGGAGGTCCCGGAGGTTAGAAGCCGGGAGGGAGGGAGCTGGGTGTGGGTCCCCCAGGCCTCCTCTCTGCCCGGGGGGGCTTTGGCTGTGGCTGCCTTCCTCTCCCAAAGCCAGAGAGCATTCGGACACCCATCTTGGAATTGCTGGGTACCTTTAACCCTGCCCACACCTCTGTGAGTTATGTCTTAAATGATCTCTTTTGAGGTCACTGAGAAAGCTTCTGCTGTTTCCTGTCAGGAAGGCATATGATGTTTGCCCTTCAATATTTACAGGCAAAATTACTGTGACTCTTTTACATTGTGAAGCAACCAAAGGACCATTAAATCAAGAACCATAAGGAACTCAATAAAATCTTGCAAGTCATTGCTAACATCCCTTTATGTCCAACACTGGTTATAACTTATGAAGATGTACTTTCATATTCAATAAAAATGTCAAAGTTTTAGAGGTTTTGGAAGAAAATTATAAAGATGACTAAAATTCATAAAATACCAATAAGAAAGGCCAGTCGATTGTTCCTCATTAAAAATAGGGGTACACAATGCAATATATAGATAAGGTATCACAGTGATGTTCACTTGAAACCAATGTCACCTCAGTACATTTGATAGAAAATATACACACCAAACACACACACACACACACACACACACACACACACATACACACACACAGTTCCCTGGGTACTTTATAGCTTGGTAGAACAAAGACAACATTCTAAACAACGCATAGTTCATGTGTGCACCTGGCGCGCTTGCAGGTGTGTTCCCCGATCTGGTGCCTCGCTCCCGGAAGTGTGAACAGAGAGATACCTACAGTTCTGCCCCAAAGGGAAGCCTTTGGTGATGATCGTTCAAGGAGAATTTCAACGGCAGCATGAATTTTCTCTATTGATAAAGAATTGAATCGAACCCATAGCTATGGCTCTATTTTCACAACAGACTAACCATTTTACCTCAACCAAATCACTGGCTGCATTTTTCCCAATTTTATAAATATAGGTTTTCATTACAAAAAATGTTAAAATGAAAAACAGGTCAACCCAATCCTAAATAAAAAACAAACAAACAAAAAAACCCAGAAAACAGGAGAGTGCGGTGGTTTCTCTGCTGCACAAGTGAGGTCCGACGCTCCGCCCGGAACATTCTATGAGGAGGCTACTTACTCCAGTTTTCGGTCGCGCTCCAGCTGACATTTGGTTTTGCACACCATCAAGATTCGGAATGTTTCCAGTTTTACTTCTCCAAATTCCTTTCTTCTGATAATTTCTTAAAAGATTACTCTTCATGGAATTATGGAATTCTGTAAAACAAAATTTTTTAAACAGGTTTTCTTCACATACAAAGAATCATCCTTAGGCACTAATTCAAGTAAATTAGTCAATAAAATATATTTTTAAAAAACAATGGCTTTAAAAATTAACATGAAATGTGAGAATATTCATAAATATTAAAAATTTTCCAAAGATATTTTTGTTTGAATTCAGTGAGATCAGCTCCAGTAAATCCTGACAATTTATTGTAAATGTAAGTTTGTAAATGAAAGTAATTTTAAACTACCAATATTGATATATTTTAAAAACTTTAAAGGTGTTTTAAAAATTGAAATAAGATGTGGTTCATTCAGAGCCACATTATTCTTTAATTCTTAAGCTTTAGGGTCTATACATTTTGAAATAATTTTATAATAGTAGAAACATATAAAATTACATTTTTGAAAGTTAGCTACAGAAAAATGATTACAAATATATATTAGCATTAAGAAAATCCTAAACTTTTCAAATACAGTAAAAGCTCTTTTTCCAGAATGTTGGATACATTTTCATCAAGTTGGAGTGATTAAGTTTGTAGTCCCAACTTCTTGGAAGTCTTCCACCTCTCTCTCCTACCAAGTTATTTATGCAAGTCACCTAGAAGCCTCTCTTGCAATGTTCTGTCCTGGTCTGTACCCTTTAGAAAAAGTATCAAGTTCTGCAGAAGCAGGGAGAATTGGAAGTGTGAGTTTTTAATTTAATGAAAATTTTCATCATCGACCATGAGGTTGTTCTTTGGGGTGAGAGGGAGCAATAGAAGATCTCGAATAGACAGACTTGTATATGAATCTAGCACCACCGCCAAACACTAGCTATAAAACCTTGGACTTAATTTCCTCAAATCTTAATTTCTACACCTGTAAAAAACACTTTCAAACACGTATTGAACATTGCTTTGTGCACGGCGTTGTTTTGGTCAATGGAATGTGCATACACAGAAACAGGACTTCTCTGAGCAAAAGCTTGCACATGTGCTGCTTGGAAACTATATGTCTTTGGGTGATGAACACACAATACACTATACAGATGAGGTACCCTGGAACCATACTCCCGAAACCTATATAATTTTATTAACCAATGCCACCCCCAATAAATTCAATAAAAAATAGCTAACTAAAGAAAATGTTTTTAAAAATGTGTCTGGGTTATATTTTGCTTGATCCATTCATTTACTGATGGGCACCTAGGTTGCTTCTAACACTTGGCTATTGTAAATTGTGCTGCTATGAACAGTGGGGTGCATAGGTTCCTTTGGATTGGTGTTTCAGGGTTTTTAGGATATAATGCTAGCAGTGGAATTGCTGGGTCAAAAGGCAAATCCATTTTTAGTTTTCTGAGGAAATTCCGTACTGTTTTCCACAGTGGTTGTACCAGTCTGCAATCCCACCAACAGTGCACTAGGGTCCCTTTTTCTCCACAACCTCTCTAGCACTTGTGGTTTGTTGCTTTGTTTATGATGGCCATTCTGACTGGTGTGAAGTGGTACCTCACTGTGGTTTTAATTTGCATCTCTCTGATAGCTAGTGATATTGAGCATCTTTTCATGTGTCTCTGGATCCTCTGTATGTCATCTCACTTTTTCCTTCTCAGCAAATCACTCACCTCACAGAGGTGTGGGTCCAATTTTATAAGAGAGCCCCTAAAGAATAATTTGCTTGATGGGGATCACGTAGCAAATGAGAGTGCTAAAACCTGCTGATTCTTCCAGTGATTTCTCTTTGGATCCCTGACTCCTCCCAGCTAAATCCCGGCGATGCTCATTCCATTACATGACTGATGCTCGGTCAGCTGGTTAGAGGGCGGGGTCCCTTTAGCCCTAGAAGTGGTAACCAGCTGTGGAGATTAGGGGGCACGGCTGAGTCTGCACGCAGGAATCCCCCAGTACAACCTGCAAGCTTTCTGGCATCCTCAGGACACAGGTGCGGCCGCTTACAGGGCTTGTCAAATGCAGGCTAGGGCACTTTGCCTTTTCCATGATGCTGTAAGCAATAGCCTTTTGTAAAATTCTGTTTTCTGAGTCCTGTTACTGATAGATAGACATTGAATTGGCTTTTCTTAACTGGTGTTGCACCATAAATATTTGTAAGGTGCATATTAATTTTATACTATATTTGGCGAGGGTTGTTTTTATACTCTTCTATCTGGGACTAACGATGTTTTGTTTCCTTTCCATCCCTTGTACTTTATTTTCCTCATTACTAGGCTAAGACTGCCAGTATTTCTGATTTTAAGGAGAAACGTTTTCCAATGTTTTTCCATTTAACTGAGATTCTGACTGCATGTTCTTTTTTTAAAAAATTGGCAGTTCCATCCTTTTGATCAAAATTTTTCATGCGCAAGTTGAATTTTACTGAATGTGTTTTCTCCATCTATAGAGATTATCAAAGTTTTCTTCATTAATCTCTTAATTTTTTGTTAAACCAGCCACATATTTCTGTGTTACATTATCAAAGTACCCTTCTGGTCTGCGATTACTTATCATAATGAACATTTGAATTTATCAAATACTCTTTAGATAACTGGACTTATTAACCATCCTTATATTCACCAAATCATCTGTGCTCGGTTAGGAGAAGCATTCCCTTTTAACCTTACTGAATTTGGTTAGCTGGTACTTTTTTGAACCCATATTTTTGAACCCAGATTTATTTTTGTCCTCTGTCAAGTTTTGGTAACAAGACATTAGTTTTATTAGATAAATATGGAAGCTATACATCTTTATCAACGAGATATAGAAAATGTAAATTGCATGAGAATTATTCCTTTGAACATTTCAAAGAACTCACAGGCCAAACCTTTCGGCCCTTAGGGGAGGTACCTTGGTGACGTGTTTAATTTCTCCCAGGGTCTTTGTTCTATTCTGCTGTGTAACTGCTGACTGAATTTTGACAAAGGCTTTATAATGTAACATTGTCTATTACATTAGATCTTTCAAATGTATTAGCAGACCTGTGTAGACTCATGCAGTTTAAAAATCACATTATATCTGACGTTATAGCCTTCTTATTCCTTATTTATGTTGTTTAGTGGAAAGAGCCTAGGCTTTAGGTCAGACCAGTGATTTTCAACTGGTGTGCCACAAGAATTTGTAAAATGGGCAGTCCCCAACTACTTAGTCAGGGACACTGACCTCTCTTCCCTTAGATTGTCAAATAAAAAAATGACAACAGCCAACACAACAATAGACACCCAGTGTGAATGAACCTAAATTATACCTACATTTTTTTGTCGGGTTAGCAAATAATATTTTTGGTGTGCTGCAGGAATTTTAGTAATTAGTTTATGTGCCATGAGAGGAAAGAGGTTGAAACTCACTGGACACTGAGGCAGGTAAGCACCTGGCTTGTTAGATCTCACCTGAATCACCCCCGCCTCTGGAAAGCCTTGCCCCACTCCTGGCGACCTGTCTGTGGGGTCTGTACTTCCTCTGTCAAATCATTTGTGTCGCGTTATTACTGAAATTTGTTTAATGAGTAGCTGGTATGTCGAGCTTTAAGCTCTATGAGAGTAGAGAGGAGACCTAATTCACCTCCAAGCACTGCGCACTGTCTGAACCAGGGAGTACCCAGTGCAGGGCGTTGTTGAAGGGACAAGCCCTTCCTTGTGTCCGTGCGTTTCTCTGCCCATCTCTTCCATCAGACTGTAAGTGTTAGTGGACTTTCCTACCAAGGAGCAGGAGGGCAACTAAAACTGCCAGCTCTGAAGCTAGTGTGCAGGGTTCGACGCCAGGCTCTGCCCCTCACGAGCTGTTGCTGTGAACAAGTTACTTCGCCCCTCTGCACCCCAGTTGCCTCATCTGTAAAGCCAGAAGTAAAAATGCTTTGTACTCACTGGCTTGTATAAGTTTATATGTGTAAGCCACTTTAAAAAGCGTCTGGCATGCTGTGAGGAATTGATGATAGCTATTATGTTGGTGCGTGACAGGCCATTTTGATCAAGTGATGAGAGTTTTAAATAATAACCATTTGAAGTGTTTTATTAAAATAATTAAAAATGGGAAGCCCTAGTGACCACAAATAGCCAGAGTTTTTTTTTCCTTTGAAGTGACAAGGCCAGAGAAATACGTAGTTAGGTTTGTTCCTCATTGGAATGTTTATTTTACCTTTAGCCTCTACTGCAATACAACCGATTATTTTAAATATATAGTTCTAATGGCTTAGCAGTTTTGTAACTACACAATACCGAATAACAACGTTTCCTCAGACTTGACAGCTCTTGGGGAAATAATCTCTGATTTTCCAAATATTTTGTTTTCTGGGTCTTTATCCATTACTTACTATCTGTAGTTCATATATTATTCAAATAGTTTCTTCATTTCTTTTTCTTGCGACAAGAAAGTTTAAAAATTCTATCCCTGTAGTTACTCTCAAAGGCTGCTATGGACACATACTAGTCCTAGAGTGTTAAACTCCACTGGCGTAGTAATAGCTGACTATTTCCTCCTACGTACAACTGAGCCGTGACTTAGGACTGCAAACCAACGGTGAACTTCTCTTCCTAGCCTTTGTCCAAATTTCATAAAAAAAAGAGTTTAGGAGAGACTCCCTAAGTATTTTTGTGTATGCAAACGTAGCAGAGGACGAGGCGGTCCGCTGCTGTCGCTGCCCGAGCCCCGACCGATGGAAGAGCACACTCTCTCACTCACTGCGCTCCTTTCCAGAACGAAACAAACATGGGGATACAACAAGGCAATCCTTTTAGTTAAAAATTCTAGGACATTCCTAAAGTATAACATACACTGTTGGATTTTTATATAATATTTAAAAGGATAACATGTCATTGTTTAATTTTTCTCTTTTGCAAAGAAGAATCTCACTAACTAACTAATTTAGACATGAAAGACCACATTTGATTTTTTTTTTTTTTAGAGAACAGCACACATTTATAAAGGAACATCCATGTTTTGTAAGATTTAAAATACTGGCTAGTAATATCCAGTTTAGGTAATAAACAATGTAACATTGTATCAGTTTGGTCCCAAATGGACATGCAATGTGCCAAGGGTCGAAGCTATGCATAGACTCGAAGTCCCCTTTCCACTTATTTTTCAAGTAGATTTGTTCTGTATCTCAAAAGAGAAGCTCGCGGAATTAACCTCCAGAGAACATTAAAAACACAAAGAGAAATTTAAGCATGTGTGGAAGTTTCCCTGCCATGAGCTAAAATACTAGGTAGCGAATCCTCTCCTGACTCACGGTTCTAATCTGTCCTTCCCAGAACTGAGACTAATTTACTTATCCTGCTACGTGACTAAGAAGACATACTTGATCCCGGAGCTGAGAAATGAGAGGCCTTCTCTCTTTTCGCATTCCCACTGCTGGACACGAGATTCCCCGGCTCCATCACAATAATCATGACGGGCATTTATTTCGCGCTTATATGTTCAGTGTAGAGAAAGTGGGCGTCGGCCTAGATTCAGGTCTCAACTCTTCTGCTTACTATCCTGTGATCTGAGCAATTCATTTTAATTTTCAATGTTTCTGCTGTGTCATTGTGTGAAAATGGGAGATTTTAATAGGACCTACTCATAGAATTTTATTACTTCCCATTCTATTTTTTGGCCCATATTTTACCCAGGATATTGTCAGTGCCCCAGGATGCCGGAGTTCTGTTATATTCCCTACGAGAGCGATGGCTGTACTGTCTCTGAGGGTCGGATACTGCAAAAAAGCCACCAAAGGCCCAGTGAGAACAGACGGAGAAGCTAGTTAGTGCCTTGCTGGCTGAAGAACCCAAGCGTCTCCTCCAGATCCCATGATGTGACCCACTGAAGAGGGATGGAGAAGGGACGGAATAATCATGAGACATGCAAACAGAGGACTCAGATGCCACACACTCCTCCATAACACAGTGACATATAAGAAAGCTTTTGTAGTCTCATGACTTTATTTTTCACTTGCCTGTAGTTGACTTAGGCATCTCCAAGTTTTCCAAATGGCTTGCTTAGGCAAAGTATCTTTGAAGCCAGCCAATCCCTGTCTGTCTTTCTTTCTCTTACTTCCCTTCTCTTCCTTCCCTTCTCTTCCTTCCTTTCCTTTCTTTCTTTCTCTTTCTTTCTTTCTTTCTTTCTTTCTTTCTTTCTTTCTTTCTTTCTTCCTTCCTTCCTTCCTTCCTTCCTTCCTTCCTTCCTTCCTTTCTTTCTTTCTTTCTTTTTCTTTCTTTCTCTTTCTTCCTGTCTTTTCCTTCCTTCCTCCCTCCCTCCCTCCCTCCCTTCCTTCCTTCCTTCCTTCCTTCCTTCCTTCCTTCCTTCCTTCCTTCCATTCATCAATATGCTGAGCATGGTTGAAGCAGAAAAAACAAAAATACATACAACATATTTTCTTGAAGAGCTCCAGTCTAGGGAGAAAGGGCCATGTAGGCAGATAATATTACAAGGATTTAAGCCAAAGTACATACAAAACGAAACAGGAATACAGACAGAAGAGCAAATAATTCTGCTTGGGGAAAAGAGTGCATAGAAGAAACAGCCTTTAAACTGAGCTCTGAAGGAAGAATATAGTACTTCTGAGGGAGGGGACCCCACGGCATGAAAGCACAGAGAGAACAGGCACACTCGCAGAACAGTGAGAACCCTTATCTGACCGCATCTGACAGTCGCACCTGACGTGCGAAGTCCAATGGGAGCCCCCAGACAAGGAGCCACGTATTACGGAGTTTGAGTTTTCTCTGCAGGTAATGGGCCCCCCGTGGATTTTCTGTACTGTTGTACTTTAAAACTGAGAATGTTAAAAGATACAGGAACACCATATATTGCAATAAATAAGTTTTAAATGTGCATAATAGTCATTAGCATCCCAATGCTTATTTGAGCTCAAATCTCTCTGGACTTTGCTCCCTCCTTTTTTGTGTGTGAATGCTTTTCCAATAAAGTACTCTTATTGTAAAATAGATATAGAAAAGCACATGAAATGGCTGCATGGATTAATGTATTGCCCCAAAGCGAGCAACCTCTTAACCACCATTAGGTCAAGCAAGGTTTGCCAGAACTGCCCCCCATCCCATCCTCCCTCCTCCCACCAAACTCGCTCCATATGCTACATACCAATTGCAATCTCGTTCCTCCTCCCATAAGGAAGAATTATCCTGACTTTTACAGTGATTATTCCCTTGCATTTTTCATGGTTTTATCAGTCAAATGTCGATTTTTAGGTGCTCACCTTCCCCTCTTTTATTGAATCTATTGGGGTGACACTGGTTAACAAAATTATACAGGTTTCAGGTGCACAATCCCACACACACCCTCTGTACACTGTATGGTGTGTTCGCCACTCCAAGTCTCTGTCCATCATCACTTATCCCTCTTTACCCTCCTCAGCCTCCCTCCATCAACCCTCCTCCCAGCAATCTCCACAGTGTTGTCAGGGTCCGTAAGTTTTTTCTCTTTATTTTTTACACAGTGCCTCTGCCTGCTCCCCTCTCCCACCAGGTGACAGCTGGCAGCCTGCTCTCTATGGGTCTGTCTCTATTTTGCCTGATAGTTCATTTTGTCCATTAGATTCCACATGTGAGTGAAATCATACGGTATCTGTCTTTCTCTGACTGGCTTATTTCACTTAGTATAATGTTCTCCAGGTCCATCCATGCTGGCACAAAGGGTAAAATTTCCTCCTTTTTTATGACCAAGTAATATTCCATTGTGTAAATGGGGTACACATTTCGTGGTTCATTTTTCATCCACTCATCTACTGATGGGCACTTGGGCTGCTTCCAAATCTTGGCTATTATAAATTATGCTGCTGTGAACAAAGGGGATGCTACATTCTTCTGAATCAACATTTTGGGTTTCTTAGAATATAATGGGTATATTCTCAAAAGTGGCACCGCTAGGTCCCTAACTAAAGGTAAGTAGAATTAGGACGTCACAGTAGGAATGCTTTGGGGGTGGGCAGGGGAAGCCCATCAGCAGCTCGGAAAGTAAACCTTTGGTTAGCCTAGCCAACTTCTCACTTTTCTGGTCTCTGGTGTCTCATTATGAATTGAGTGCCTCTTTATTTTATGCCCTGGAGTCTCCTACCGTAAAATATCAGGCCTTTAAAAATCATGCTATTTTGGAGTACCGGACTTTGGGAATAATAACATCTTCTTTGCCGTGGTGCTCACGCTCAGTGGCAGCCGAGCGGCGTGCCTGGATGAGGCGCTGCTGTGTGTCAAGCTGCCTCTAAGCGGCGAAAGAGAGTTATGCACAGAATGAAGAAAACAGCTGGTGAAGAGAGAAGGATATGCCATCTCTTTGGATAGAAATGCAATTCCACAGGTAGGCTTCTGAACTCAACATTTTTTTAAAAGATTTTATTTATTTATCTTTAGAGGGAAAAGGAAGGAGAGAGGGAGAGAAATATCAATGTATGGTTGCTTCCTGTGCATTCCCTGCTGGGAACTGGCCTGCAACCCAGGCATGTGCCCTGACTAGGAATTGAACTGTGATCTCTTGGTTCACAGGCCAGCGCTTAATCCACTAAGCTACACCAGCCAGGGCTGAACTCAACATTCTTTAAAAGGTCTCGCTCTTGCCTTTCAATGACTTGTCATGTAGCCTTTGTTTTAAAGATGTTTGAAACTAGATGTTTGGTTCTTTCCATGCGTTTTTAGGGCCATATTTTGTGATCATGGAAAATGGTAGATAGGAGAAAAAGAACATTTTCTCTTCTAATAACATTTCCTCTAAACACAGAATCCACTGTTGAAACACTGTTAAAAATGGTTATAGAATATTTCAAAGGTCTTTGGATATATGTGCCTTACTGATGTAGTCACTGAGTGCCTATTATACTTATTATAAGGGAAGGGGTTGTCTGTTTTAAGATTATTTTATAAAAACAATATTCTTTCATTATACTGTAACTTATGGTCTTCTACCATGAAAACTATTCATCACAAATGAAATACTAACCCCAAAGAGGGACAGTAGGAAGTACTAAAATGAACTGTTTTCTTGATGAAAGAAGACATTATTCTTTTCTAATCTAATCTACTTTTCAAAATTCCAGACAAAATACAAGGAGAAGCAAAAATGTGTTTTAATATTACATAAATCTGTATATCACTAGCCCAAAATAAAAAACAATAGTAAAAGAGCACTAACTGGAAATTTTAGCCTCAAGTCTTGATTTGAATGTAGGATGATAATTAAGTGCTGATCGATGATTAAATGTTGGTGATTTAAAAGTAAACTAGGAAGAGTTACATGAAATTATTTTTGAACCATAACAATTTCAAATTAATATACTTGAGTAAAAAATAATTTGTATTTTAAGTTTTACCACAGGAAATCAAAGGCAATCAATTAAGGGTATTATTGTTTTTTAGTAATTTTAAAATAGAACTCTTAGAAACATAACTGAAGAGGAAACGTCCATTAATACAACGCGGGGAAGGGGGTGGTTCTCAGACTATAGCAGTTGCTTTGTACTAACGTTAACTTTATCATGAACATATAAAACTTATGTTCTTTCTCTTATCACAGAAGCTGAGGTAAATACGTTCCAGCCCTCAACATGATTATTTGTGTTTTGGGGATGAAGGGAATTTTGCACCCTTATTTATGGTTTCTTCTTATTTCTGTACAATAACCCTATTCAGAGAAATAAAAGGCCCGTTTGTTTCACTGATCCCATCGAGCACATTCGAAAAGACGAGATGACTGCCAGAAAATCTATACTTAAACTTATTGGAATGTAATAGGGCCGAGCAATGCCTTACAGAACACAGGGAGGTCAGGCTGAACACTGCCGCTTGACCTCATCATGATCTGGAATAAGAGCACTGAGCGATTTCTGAGACATTAATAGAGCAGGGTTATGGGAAAGCTGCTCTGGATCTGACATTTCATTTTTCTGCTGTGTGCACATAAGTGAATGCAATATAGGACTGTTCCAAAAGAAGTAAGAATAAGTCACGTTTACCCGATTACAGAATACATACAATTGAATGTCAAGCCCCAGTGATATAATCAGAGAACTGTGAACGCCAAAGTGGAAAACAAAGTGGGGAAGCAAGACAGAAATAATGAGACGACTAAATTGTAGTGTCTTTACTGGAATGCACATTTTTAAGCAAGGGAATTAAGAAACTGAAACAGTGCAACATAATGTGGGTCATTTTATGAGAAATACTATGAGAATTTTATCTGTTCCAGGTTACATGTGTTTATTCCATGGTTAGGAAAATAAAAAACCACCAAATAATAAAGGAAATTGGCCTCACAAAATAGAATATTCAGTTTCGGGAGGTATTTTATTATTACAGCAGAACCTCTTATGGTATCTGAGAATGTTACGCAATTGTTCAGTTCACATGTACTACATAAGTCTTACGCTAGCTTGGTAGGGTAGGGACCGAGTAGACATTAGGCGTGGGTATGAGAGCAGACGTACAAACCGAAGACAAGTGTTTGTGTTCAAGGAGCTTACCACCGTGGTTGCGCTAGAACAACCCAAAGAGAAGGGTTAAAAGGGGAAAGCTGGCAGACAGATCTCTTAGCAAACATTTAACTATAAAAACAAAGGGTTTTCCTCTTTAACGAAAGAAAGCCCTCCGTCAGCACCCGGAACAGGACCGCCTATGGTGTTTGGCGACAGCCTCTTCCCAATCTCCGCACAGGTCCTGCTCACTATTCACACAGCAGAGCGGGCTCGGGCCCGTTCTGCCCTGCAGGCTCAGTGGGGCTGCCTCGCGGGCCTGTTCCGTTTGTTTGTCAGTAATAAAAGTCCCTTGGAGGTCCTTTGCATCAGAGCGGTTCTTTACTGAATTTTCTTCCAGGTTTCACTTTATCAAATTTTATTCTAGGTTATTCTATTGTAGTAAATTTTATTCTATATAATGAAAACTATTTCGGGATTTGTTAGTAGCAGCAAGAGAACAGAACCACAGTCTTCCACTTGAACATGGTGGTTAATAAGACTGCTTCGGAACCCGGCTTTCAATAAAACGGACACGCTGTGTCTACACAGCTGTGAGGCGAGTTGTTGTTGCCTGGCTTTGGCATCCCGGCGTGTTAGCACGGTGCTCAGTATTCAGCCGGCGTCCCGGCGTGTTAGCGCGGTGCTCAGTATTCAGCGGGCGTCCCGGCGTGTTAGCGCGGTGCTCAGTATTCAGCGGGCGTCCCGGCGTGTTAGCGCGGTGCTCAGTATTCAGCCGGCGTCCCGGAGTGTTAGCGCGGTGCTCAGTATTTAGCAGGCTCCCGGCGTGTTAGCACGGTGCTCAGTATTCAGCGGGCGTCCCGGCGTGTTAGCACCGTGCTCAGTATTTAGTAGGCGTCCCGGCGTGTTAGCGCGGTGCTCAGTATTCAGCGGGCGTCCCGGCGTGTTAGCGCGGTGCTCAGTATTCAGCGGGCGTCCCGGCGTGTTAGCGCGGTGCTCAGTATTTAGTAGGCGTCCCGGCGTGTTAGCGCGGTGCTCAGTATTTAGCAGGCTCCTGGCGTGTTAGCGCAGTGCTCAGTATTCAGCGGGCGTCCCGGCGTGTTAGCGCGGTGCTCAGTATTTAGTGGGGCCTCCGTGAATGTGCACCGAATAAGGCGCATTCTGCGATAGGCAGGGAGGGATCTGGAAATACTATGGGTTCTAAACACTGCTGCCACCTGGACGAGGTGCATGGCGCACCGGTTCATCCTGAAGTTAAAATTGCCTTCCTATATAAATAATAGAACCTATCGTGGACCAGACACTTCACAACCTTTTTTAAGCCCAAAACCATCCTGGAAAGTAGATATCTTGTTTTTCAAATCAGGGAAACTAAGGCTTAGAAAACTTAAGTAACTTGCTCAATTCTGGGATTAAGTCTTGCTCGTTTTGACTGTTTTACAGCACATCCATGAACTGCTGGGCAACGTTTTATAGAATTATTGCTCAAAATGACAGTAAAAAATCAAATCCATTCTCAGTCTGGGGTGCATGTATTTCTTTCCTGATACCTATAAAAAGCAAAACGATCTACTTCTTCCTGCCTGGCTGGAACATTGGCTTGTGTTACAAGGGGCCCAGAGGTGGCTGACTGAATTTGCAGCTCTGGCACAGTCATATTGGGTTTGGGTGGGAACAGACGACCCTGGCCCCCGAGCCAAAGAAGAAGAGAGCAGAAGACAGAGGTGGCCAAGCCCTAGAGAACTGAGCATATTTATTAAGAGCCCATCTGCAGCAAGGGAATAGCACCTCCAAGATGCCCCAGAGCCACCTCCAGAAGTAAGACAGAAAGCCACGGGCGTGTCTCCTGGGACATTTGAGGAGAAGAGGTGGTGCCAGTGGCACAGGGCCAGCACCGTCATTAGCACCACTGAGACTCCGAGAGCAGGAAGGACTTTCACTGCTGCCAGTGGCCGAACCTTCTTTTTTATCCTCTTAATTGTGAAGAACTAGAAAAGCTGGGTCAGATTACAGAAAGGCTCTTCTTTCAGAGTGCCTCTTCACAGGACACGATCCGGACAGAAGGTGCAGAAAAGTCTGCCCGCATTCAACTCTCTTTCGCTCCTTCATTCACCTGCCAATCTGTAAGCCGTTCTAGAGGATGAGAAATCGGAAAGTGGCAGCTGAGAAGCAGAGAAGCGTAGAACTTCTTTCCGGAATCCCATGGCCCTCAAAAAAGAAAACTGGAGTTTAGGGGCAACTAAGGAGAAACGGCCTTCCATAACACCTCGGGATTTTAGCTGGGACACATAAAACGGCCTCCCTAGGGGTAAGAACGAATCTGAGATAGACAAGAAAGAGAGAGCAGGCTGAAAACCGTACCGAGTAAGATGCTTAGCTCCGGGCCCAGCCTCCTAACAGAAGCACAAGTAAAACCCTTCGTGGAAGTAAAAACACTCAGAGAATAACTCTTCCTCACACACAAAGAATTCCCATTACCAGTCTCTGGGCATATGGGAAACAGGCAAAACAAAAAGACGGTAGAGACAAGGCCATCGCTGATCTGAACCTTGGAGTTATTCGGCACTGATTTCAGAATTTCACGAGAGAAGCATACTCTATAAATAACAAATGAAAACTCTAGAACTAAAAAATACAAAGACTTAACAAGCTGGAAATTTGAATTTTAAAAACTCATTTATAATTAAATAAAAACCATGAAATACTTAGGAACAGATTTAACAACATGTAGGTAAGACCTGTATGCCAAAAATTACAGAGAGAAAGTAAAGACCAAAATCAATGGAGAGAGAGGAAGATACGCTGTGATCACAGACTGGAAAACTCATTTTCTAGTTTTAGAAAACTAATAAGATGCCAATTCTCCCCAGCTGATCAATAGATTCAAGAGAATCCCAAACATGGCCCAATTTAGAAACTGAAACACCAATTCTAAAATTTATTATTAAAATTCAAAGAACCTAAAATGGCAAGAACAATGTTGAGAAAAAAAGAAGGTTGGACAAATTGGCATAAGGACAGACATATCCTTATCATGGAACTGAGGAGACATCAGCTGATTTCCAACGAAGGTGCCCAAGTAATTCAATGGGACAAAGGAGAATCTTTTTAACAAATGCTCCCGGAATAACTGAATTCTCTTTCTGAAAAACAGGAATGTCAACTCCTCGTGTTGGGCCACACAGAAAAATGAATCTTTAATGGATCGCAGGCCTAAATGTAACAGACTGTGAATATTAAAAAGACAGAGAGAAGATTTTATGTAGAATTGGTGCTAATGAACTTTAAGATGTGCATAAGATACTCAAATCCCTAGAAAAATACAACTGAACAACTGCTTTTCAACAGACTCCCACAGGCCACTAAGTGGGAGTAAAACACACAACCCACGCGTTGACGGACACCTGTCGCCAGGGGAAGCGGAAGTGGAGAGGTCGGTCGGCAGGTGCCATGCACGTCTGCTCCACCAGCGGAGCCGGGGCCAGCGATCTGACGCCAGCCCGGCGCCCGCGGGTGAGAACAGCGCGTGCTGAGCGGGTCGCTCGGACGTGAAGCGCTTTCAACAGCAAAGAGGCGGGAGGCAAACGTGACGGTGCTGGACATGTTCACGGTGCACGCGCACTGCGGTGACAGTTTCACGCACTGGCCTCCAAACGCATCGACTCGTACGTACAAAAGATGTGTGGCTTTGTGTAGGGCAATCACACGTGCAAAATTTACGTATCTGTGAATAAACTGCGAAGAGCTAACGGTGTGAGTGTAAGTGACCAGTGTAACGGTGGTAAAGTAAAGCACTCCCTCCGTTTCATGCTGGTCCCCCACGAGGCACAGGGAAGACAGGAACGCACAGGGTCAAAAACAAGCGGCCAGTGCGGTCCATCACGCGCTGAAACGCCTAATGGGGAAAAGCACGTCCTTCCTCTACGCGGTTTGCGGCCCCAAAGCTGCTCTTCCTGGCCGTCCTCAAACCTGCCTTTCCCCACCCAAGGACCTCTTAGCTCTCACCTCCTCTTTCACACGTATTCTAGCATCTTCCATTAATTTTCGTCTCCTGGAAACCTTGTGTCCAGCCCACCTGACTCCTGATCAGTTTAAGGATACCACGATGCTGCCCCCATTTCTTGCTGGCTTTTCACATAAACGTACGTCCCGGCATTCTTCATGCCGCGGTGGCTTTCTTTACGGCGACGACTACCGAGACCACCAAAAGGTTTTACCGAAAGACGGTAAAATGCCCTTGTTCGGCTGCTCCACGTGATCCACCTTTCTCGTCTTCCCCAGTCCACCTGTTCCTGTTCCTCGCGCATCTGGTTAAATCTCTGTTTTTATTCCAGCTCTCACAAGTACTCAGTTTTTAAGAAGGCCACAGACAGGAGCGAACTCCAAAACACACAGATAAAAGGGATTTTAACAAAGCTGAAAAAATTTCAGAGGACATAGCACCTCACAGCTGACACGTTCAGAATCACGGCCTAAAATTAAAACAGCGTGGATACAGAGGCACAGATTTTATGTCTGCAACGAATTTGATTGTTTCCATGCTGCCGTCAAAGACAAAACAAAGCCGGGGCACCCTCACGAGTCACTGCGGTCCATCTGTTAGAAGTGACTTCCCTCTATCTTGTGAAAATGAAAAAAAGGGGCAGGATTTTCCCTTGGAACGCTCTCTGCAAGTGGCCTTTCTTTTACTTAACAAAATTTTATAAAGACTAAGATCACACCATAAAACATAAAATGTATATTCTGGCAAAAACGATAAAATAAAGCAAAAGAATGCCTTAAAACCTTAAAGACACAGCGTGGGTGTATGGCGCGGTTCAGGGAGACCTTTAGCGGGGGAGGCTGGGCCCAGCCAGGCGCTGGGACCGCACCCAGCAGGCATGCAGATCGCTTAAGAGTCAAGAGGAAAACACAGCTCGAGATTTCACCTCATACACCACTAACTTTCCACAAAGATCTCCAGAAACCTGACTCCCAGCCAGAAACCCAAACCCCGTGGGTGGGAGGGAAAAAACCACCAGCGACTACGCCACCATTTCCGCCTTCCCGGGCCAACAAACGTGTAAACAGGGAGAAAGACGCACACGCCCACGGCGCCTAGGTCCCCAAAGTGCGCAAGCGCGCGGCGAGGCCCCGCCCCCTCGCGCTCCCGCCCTTGTGAGGCGCGCGCACCGGAAACCAGCTCCCTCTGGCACCGCTCGGGGCTTCCGCCCTGAAGCTTGGCGGTGGCCCTTCGGTTCCGGTTCTGGCCCCACCCTGGCGCGGGAACGCTCCAGAAGTCTTAACATCCGGGGGCAGAGGCTGGCGCCAGCGTGTATTTCCGGTGACAGACACGAAGGTTAAGGATCCGGTGACGCCTCTTCCGGTCTCCGCAGCCGACCGGGCTCCGGCTCTCGGTGCGGCAGCGCCATCTGGTGCCGCGTCCCCGACGCCCATGCAGTGGGCGCGCGCTTGGTTCTTAGAACCTTCCAGAGAAACCGGCTGCTTTTTCCTCTCCCGCCCTCAGGCAGGGAGGGTGTGGAGTCTCCGCCCCTCCGAGTTCCACGGCTGGCTTGTGCCGGGAGCTGTGCGGGGGGGAGGGGGGGGCGCGGTAAAAGTGGGTTTACCGTTGCGCGTGCACGAAACCCAGTTCTTGCTCGTGCTACTGAATATTGTAGTGTTTTCCGTACGAACAATGGTAAAGCGCCTTTTGCCCCGCCCTGTATGGGCCCCAGTGGGCAGTAAGTGGTTCGTTCTTTAGTTTTAAGCCCAGGGGGGAAAATGATTCTCTCTTTCTCTCTCTTTTTTGGCTTCCCCCTGCCTTGCTCGTGGGGAGAGAGCACCGGCTTTGGCTCAGATTGGCTTTGGCTCAAACTGGCCTCCGCGGGACTCTGTCTCCTGTTCTTGGAAAGTGTGCGGGGTGCGCATTTGGAGCCCCTCGGGAAGCAGGATTTCGTGGGTGAAGAGGGGTAGAACGGGCTAAGGAAATGTCAGAATGGTAGCTTTCAAAGGCTGCAGACACGTGTATTTGCGTTGCGTATTCCTTTCCCATAAGCCGAAAGGGAACAGTTTCCCCAAAGTCAACAACATGCATTCTCTCTTGATGAGGATGGATAGCTCGAACATTGATTTTCTTGGAAGCGCGTGAGTCTGACAGTGTTAGGTAACGGGGTGGGTTGTTTTGGGTGTGTATTTGGAATGGGGTTTTCACTGTGTCAAACTATACAGTGAAAGTTGGTGACATAAGTTTCCCTTAGAATTCATGAAACAGCACCTACTAACTTGACCTTCCCTGGGCATAGCTCCCGCAGCAGAGGCTCTCAGACTTGAGCATGCATCCCGGGTCCCTGCAAGGCTTATTTAAACAACTTGGCCTTAACCGACTGTTTCTAACTGGGAAGGCATGGGATAGAGCTGGAAAATTACAGCTCTCATAAATTCTCGGTGACACCCAAGCTGTTGGCGCCAGGACCACACCTGGAATAATTTGGAGTTCGAGATTGCTTTGTCATTAATGCCCTTTCTTATTGCAGGAAGGGTCCTGATGGTGCTAAAAGTGGAGAAATTAGTGGGCCTGTTGACCCCGTTACTGGAAAGCGATCAACTGAATTCTGAAACCTGGAAAGTTCTACAGAAATGGATATTCACATGTTAAAGCACCTCGTCCTTACAAATGTGCTGTGTGCATGAGCGTGTGGTAGAGGGTGCTGTGATACCAGACATACTAAATATTCCAGTTTTTCCTCAGTGAGTTCCAGTCTTTGCATTCATTAGCTGTTAAAAGTTAATAAACCAGAGAGCACTAGACTTAAGGATGCAATTATTCCAACGTTCTAGTTTTACCCTTTGGAAGATGCCAGGCTTTTTCAATGTGCCTCTGCATCCCCACACTCCCACATTCTCTGGATCCTCCACCAGCCCCGCCTGCCCCCACCGTGGCATTTACAAGTGGACACAGTGCTGGCATTTTGTAAATGGTCATGTCTGCTGTAGAAGTGGGTTGCCTGATCTTTCTGCAGGCCTTTCGAGTCAGTGCTGGCGTTCATGGATCCTGAGTTGGCGAATCGAGGGTGCTGCACTTTTGCCTTTTATTTATCTGTGTCTCTAACGGACATACAGACAGACAGGTTTGTGATGTTCATAGCTGAAATTGTCCCCACAACTGACAACAAGGTTAGAATGTTCGCTCTGGTGTGAACTGACTTTGCTACAGAAACTGACATACCCTTGGTTTGTACATTAATTTATCTGAAGATCAGTGAAGACAACTGAAATGCTGCTTTTGCAGTAATTCTGTAAAGTTTCTAATAGTCAAAAGTAGTAATAATTCCACTGATGAAATCGAAGGAATGAATCATTGTGAGCTTTGAGGAGTGACTCAACCCATGCAGTTTAAAATGTATCCGTGCATTTGCCATACAAGAGCCTTTGGGTCAATGACAGCCCACATATAAAACTGTGGTTCCATGAGATTGTGATAGAGCCGAAAAATCCCTATTGCCTGTCGGTGCCGTGGCTGTTGCAGTGTGATAGTACGCTGCATTGCCCACGTGTTCGTGGTGATGCTGGTACACACCAACCACGCTACCAGTTGTGTGAAAGTAGGGCACATACACCTAAGTAGAAGGTTGTACCACTTATGTTTGTGTTGGCACACTCAGTGGTGTTCACACAGTGATGAAATTAGGCCCCAAAACAAGCAGTTTTCTCATCATTTAGTTATTATTCCCCTCAGTAAGGGGTGCATGACTATAATCTATCACAAAATTATATCAGACCAATGAGATTGTACTTTATATGCATTCATAAAATTAAGTACAAATGACACATATATTTTAGGTCCTTCCACTGGATTGTTTGCTTCTATCTACATGTTAAGAGACTAGGTTCCCTAAATCAGTCTTGTTTTAAAGCAAATTCTGAGGGTTGTTCTTACGGAAAAGTGCAAGGCTCATTTTTTGGTACACAGGTATTGCTGAAAGGAAATCCACAAGTCCAAAATACGTCTCTCATGCTAAAGTCCATGATACAAACTTAGATTTAAAACCTGATCTAATTGCAGCTTCAACCTCTCCTGGAAACATCATCTTAATTAACGAGTGTGGGATTTTCTGGCCAAGCACCAGTCGTGCAATTTGTCACATAAGCCCTATCACCCCCACCAAGAAAAACAAAGAGGCAGTCGTCGTGGTGAAAATCTTTTCATTCACTTCCCCAAAGAAGAGATGTCCAGACCCCAAAACAACGCTTTGTTTTTTCTTTTGTTAGTAGGTCCCTTGCTCCATCCTTCTTCCTGTAAACACATTCCATTTTTTACAGCTCCTCAGACTGACCTTCTAGTTGCTGGATAGAGTGCTGCCCTATTCACGGATCAATTAATAGAGCCAGTTAGATATCCACGTTTACTTGGTTGAATTTTGTCTTTTCACAATGAATGCAATTTCGTAGACTCACTTTTACTAACAGCTGAAGTCCTCCTAGTAGTAACCTGCTGAATGAGTTATTCAGGCTTCCTAAATTTAGTATTCATAGACTAAAATTACTGCATTACCCCAAATAACTACGGATTGTAATTCAGTCCTCTGTAGTTACGTGGTGCTACCAACATGAACATACAAACATACATGTAAAGGAAGCCCAGAGGACAGGGGAGAGAGAAAGCGGTAGAAAATGTGTGAAGAAAAAAAGACCAGAACCTTTTCAAATTTGGTGACAAATAGTAATGTACATATTTGAGTCACTTAATGAACCCCAAAGTAACCCAATACATTATATACATTATCAAACTATTGAAACTCAAAGACAAAGAGCACATTCTGAACAGCAGCAAGAGAAAAAAGAACTCATCGTATACAGTGGAACCACAATAAGATTAAGCACTGAATTCATCAGAAATAGGAGGCCAGAAGGCAGTAGGATGACATATTCAAAGAAAAAACTCTCAAAGAAGAATTCTATATCCAGCAAGATTACCCATCAAAAACTGAAGGCCTCTTTAAGAGATTCTCAGATGAACAAAGAGAATGGTTGTTACCAGGTCTGCCTTACAAGAAACACTGGAGAAAATCCCCAGGATGAACAGCAGTGACCACAGATGCTGAGTTCAGTCCGCATGAAGAAATAAAGAACATTGGGAAAGGCAGTGACGTGAAAAGACACGGAGGAACCGTAAATGCCTCTTACAGAGCGAAGGAAGCCTGTGCGAGAAGCCTGCACGCTGCACGGTTCCAACTGTGTGACTTTCTGGGAACGGCAGGACACGGGGACTGCGAGAAGGTGAGTGGTAGCCGGGGAGTGGGAGGAGATGAGCAGGGGGAGCAGAGGGCTCTCGGAGCAGTGGAAGTGTTCTGCGTGGTACTGTGTTGAGGGACACAAGTTGTTATACATTGTTCTAAACCATAGATGCACAAGTGCAAGAGTGAACCCTCAGATACACTGTGGACTTTGGATGCTTACTGTGTGCCCGTGTAGGCTCATCCTTGGTAACAGATGTACCCTTTTGGTGAATGATGTCAACAGTGGGGAAGACTGTGCATGTCTGGGGCAGACAGTAGACACGCATATAAATATATGTATATATTTTTGTCTTATTTAAAAGACAGTTGTATAAAGGAATAATTATGAAATTATTACTTGGCTTAAAACATATAAAGATATATGAAAGTAATAACAAAAGGAAAAGGGAGGAAATGGAGCTATATTTGAATATAATTCTGTATTTTACTGGCATTAAGTTATTATCTAGAGTAGATTATGGTTATTTGCAGTAGATTGTGATAAATTACTGATTATTGTAATGCCCAGAGCAACCACTAAGAAAACAACAACAAAAAAGCCTGAAAAACGAGGAGTTAACATGTACATTAAACTATATCTTTGAAATAAAAGAAGGTAGTAAAAGAGGAATAGAGGACAAAAAAGACTTCAGACATAGGAAAATATTAAAAATAGCAGAAGTCCAACTATATCAGTAATTTTTTCATGTAGATAGATTAAATGTTTCAGTCAAAAGGCAAAGACTGTCAGACTGAGGTTCAAAAAAATAAAGACCAACTATATCTGTCTACAACAGACAGACTTTAAATTCAAAGACACTAACAGGCTAAAAGTTAAATGGCTGGAAAAAGATACACCACACAAAGAGTATCCATAAAACCTGGAGGGAATATACTAATACCAGACAAAATACAAGTATACTCTAAATAAAAAAGGGACAATTTCATTATGATAAAATTGATTCAGCAGGGAAATAGAACAGTTATAAATGTGTATATATCTAACAAAGATCCCTGAGTAAATGAAGCACTAAATGACAGGATTGAAGGGAGAAATAGACATTTAATAGTTGCAGACTTCAACATCCCAATCTTAACTGATAGAATAACTAGATAGAAATTATTAAGGATAGCTTTTATATTACTTAACATTCAGCCAACTTGACCTAGGATCTGTAGAACACTCCACCAAGTGAACGCAGGACACACATTCTTTTCAGGTGCACACGGAACAGTTTCCAAAACAGAGCAAGTCCACGGAACACATCTCAGTGTATTTAAAGGGGCATAAATCATGGACAGTACTTTTTCCAGCTCTAACAAGAGTAAGTTATAAATCACCAACAGAAAGGGGAATCTGGTGACAGAAAGGCTTCAAGAATGGATTATAGTGCTGGCTGAGCAACTCTAACTTAAAAAATCACTGAATTATATCTTTAAAATGAAAATTTCATATATAAATTATACTTCAATAAATCTGTTGAAATTAATGAGAGAATAATCACATTCACCATTGTAGCTTACGTGAATAAAAACTGATAAATCTTTGAGAGAGTTATGAGTAGAATTGGACATATTGAATATTATATTTCGGTATGTCAAAAAGAGTACTTCAAGAATGTCAGTTACTTCTGAATTACTTTATAGATTTAATGCAATTCCAGTGAAAATCATAGTGAAAAGTTGTACAAATTTTTATTGATTGATTTCAGAGAGAGGAAAAACAAAAGAGAGAGACACTGATTTGTTGTTCCACTTATTGATGCATTCATTGGTTGGTTCCTGTATGTGCCCGGATCGGGGATCAGCCATGGGGTTCACTCAGTACTAGAGTTTTATTTTATAGTTCTCAATAACCTTCAAGTTTAGTGACATTCCTATGTAATAAACTCACTCACCTGGAAGTGAGCACACCTCCTAAGGATCGAAAACAAAATGCTGTATTACATGTAACCGTAGATGACTTCTCAACTTAATGTTTCTAAGAATAGAATAGGCATTTTATATTATAATACTTAATGGATCTGTCATTTAAATTTTCTGTTTCCCAGAAAAATAATCCTTCTAGTTGATTAGAAAGATTGTTGATTCATTTGTTCTCTTTGTGTCAACAAATTAGAGGTTTGAAATTTTTGAAGACTAATACTTATCTTAGATCACTATTTTCTAGTCTAGACTCTATTAATTTGCTACATTTACTTGTTTTTATAATGTTATGTTTTATTTTTTTCAAAAGTACCACCTTTTTTTTATAATTAAAACAAGTCATGTTAAAGCACAAACCATGAAATTCAGATACGACTTAGCTTTGGAAGGATTTAAATACAACTGGAGTACAGTAGTTAGAGAAAAGAGGGGTTAAATACCTCAAAATACTACGTATTTGGTGTTCCGGACTGAGTATTTGCATCCTCGAAAAAGTCCTGTGTTGAAGCCCTAACCCCTGATGTGATAGTATTAGGAGGCGAGGCCTTTGCGGGGTAATTAGGTTTGGGTGAGCTTGTGAGGGTGGAGGCCCCATGATGGGGCTGGGGTCCTTGGGAGGGGGAAGCGGCACCAGCACTGCTTCTCTCTGCCCCTTACAGCAGACAGAGCAAGCAGGCGGCCCTCCGTGAGCCAGGCGGAGGGTCCTCACCCAGAACCCAGCCTGGACCTTGGACCCAGTCGCACCTGGACCTTGTGCTTCCCGGCCTGCAGAGCCGTGAGAGATAAATGTCTGCTGTCCAAACCGCCCGGTCTGCGCTGTTTGGTTCCATCAGTCAGCGCTGACTAAGGCAGGTGGATGTCGTGAAGAGGTTCTGACAACCTGATGGAAAGTAAGAAACTTCCTGACATCGTAGGTGATGTCCTAAGGATAATCTCTCGTTTCATTGCCTATCTGTCCACACAGCTACATCACAGTATTTTTTACACGTACGAGCAGGAATTTTAATATTAGTACAACATTAGTTCTTTTAATGTTTCTCCCCTCTAACAGACCTTTAATGTGGTTTGGAAACATAAATTTACATTCATCGGTATTAGTTTAAACTTTTTTTTAACGGCCCAAACAGTTTCTGTATGGGCTGTTTCAAAGGATGACATCTTAAGGAAACAGAAGAAATTATTTTAAAGGGAAAGTCATTAGCCTTCAAAAGGAGAAAGGCCTGGGTTTTTATTTTGCCCCCTTCCACAGAATCTAGAGTGACGAAAACATGGGAAATGCCACTTCAGAATGTGGAAGGAATGAAGGTAATCTTGCAACCTAACCCTCAATAAGAGGGCCCTTTCAGGCCAGCTGAATTTACTGTCAGATGGAGCTGAGCAGGTCCTGGCAGCGATGTGCCAGAGAGACCCAGCCACTTTTGAGACCATCTGAGTAAAGAATTCGTTCGGTAGCCCACAAACTGTCCACTATTTAAAACTCAAAAAATATCTCATTGCCCATTTTTAATTTAAAAATACACATGGCTAGACTGAAAGGGTTTACAGGCGCACAGACTCGGAGCCCTTCGTGGAACGCCCCCCACAGTTCAAAACAGTCTTGTGTTGGGTTCGAGTTCTCTCCATCGCTTTTCTGTAACTTGTTAACAGTGGCGCGGCACACTTACATTCTTCGTAAAAGAGAGCCTGTTCTTCTAATGTCTTCCACGCAGGCGTCGGTAGTGAACTGTTATTTCTCTCGAAGGCCACTGTTGTATTTCATTAAAACATGTTTTAAGAGTCTTAGTTCTGTGTTACTTCCTTGAACTTCTTCTGTTTCTGTTTTTAGCTTGCTATAGAAGTTCAGAAGCTTGTAAGCTTATTAGTACAAATGAATTTGGATGGATTTTTCTTTTTCAGTCTGGATTTCTAACAGATGGATGTTGGCTTTGGATGAAGATGAAATTCTGGATGGCATTAATTTGGTTTTAGAAAAAGAAAATGGAAAAAATAGCCTGTAGGATTTACTCTAGAGGTCAAAACCTTTACAAAGATTCTGAACTTTTTTTTTTTGCCACATTGATAAAAATTGTTTGTGTGAATAGTATTCATTTCACACAAATAATTTTTTGTTCACTTTACAACTGTTTGCTTTCAAATTGAGGAGTTTTCCTCTTGAAAGACTGTGGTTATTGCTAGAAATATTCTATATTTTTTAATTCATTTTATAAAGAGTGGATGGGGGAGACAGAGAGACAGACAGAGACAGATATAGATTTGTTGTTCGACTAATTCATGTGTGAATCTGTTGCTGCCTCTATGTGCCCTAACTCGAGATCAAACCCACAACCTTGACACATTGCTACGGTGCTCAAACAAATTGAACTACCCTGCCAGGCCTCTAGTGTGTAATTTTTTAAATTGCATTACTAGAAATGTTTCTTTTCCTTCACAACAATTCTTGTCCTTTAAAAACGTTTTGTGGACTTCTGGTCAAGATGGAGGTGTAAGTAGAGACACCCTGCCTCCTTGCACAACCAAAAGAAGGACAACAACGAATTTAAAAACAAAAAACAACCAGAACTGCCAGAAAACTAAACTGTATGGAAGTCCGACAACCAAGGAATTAAAGAAGAAACACTCAACCAGACCGGCAGGAGTGGCAGAGAGATGGGCAGACGGGCAGAGAGGACTCACAGCAAGGCAGCGGCTGGCAGACTGGGGGTCCCACATTCGCATGTGAATAAAGAGGGAGGGACAACTGGGGAGCCAGACAGATCCGTAACCCAGGGTCCCAGCGGGAAAATAAATCCTCAAACCTGTGACTGGAAACACCTATGGGAGTTGAGGCAGCGGGAGAAACTCCCAGCCTCATAAGAGAGTCCATTGCAGAGACCCACAGGATCCTAGAATATACACAAACCCATCCACCCAGGAATCAGCACCAGAAGGGCCCACTTTGATTGTGGGAAGCAGGGGAAGTGACTGAAAGTGGGCAGAGAGCTGAGCAAGTGGCACTGTTCCCTCTCAGACCCTCCCCCACATATAGCGTCACAACACAGCCATGTGGGTTGCCCCACCCTGGTGAACACCTAAGGCTCTGCCCCTCACTAAGTAACAGGTGCACTGAGACAAAAAAAAATGGCCCAAATGAAAGAACAGATCAAAGCTCCAAACAAATTCAACTAAGTGATGAAGAGATAGCCAACCTATTAGATGTACAGTTCAAAACACTGGTAATCAGGATGCTCACAGAATTGGTTGAATATGGTTGCAAATTAGAGGAAAAAATGAAGGCTATGAAAAGTGAAATAAAGGAAAATGAACATGGAACCAAAAGTGATGGGAAGGAAACCAGGACTCAAATCAATGGTTTGGAGCAGAAGGAAGAAAGAAACATTCAACCACAACAAAATGAAGAAACAAGAATTCAAAAAAAAGGAGAGGCTTAGGAACCTTAAACTTTAAATGTTCTCACATCCAAATCATAGTGGTGCAAGAAAGAGAAGAGGAAGAGCAAGAAGTTGAAAACTTACTTGAAAAAATAATGGAGAACATCCCCAATCTGGCAAAGGAAATAGACTTCAGGAAGTCCAGGAAGCTCAGAGAGTCCCAAAGAAGTTGGACCCAAGGAAGCACACACCAAGGCACATCATATTACCCAAGATTAAAGATAAGCAGAAAATCTTAAAAGCAATAAGAGAAAAGGAGACAGTTACCTACAAAGGAGTGCCCATAAGACTTTCAGCTGATTTCTCAAAAGAAACCTTGCAGGCAAGAAGGGGCTGGAAAGAAGTATTCCAAGTCATGACAGGCAAGGACCTACATCCCAGATTGCTCTATCCAGCAAAGCTTTCATTTAGAATGGAAGGGCAGATCAAGTGCTTCTCAGAGAAGGTCAAGTTCAAGGAGTTCATCATCATCAAGCCCTTATTATACGAAATGTTAAAGGAACTTATTCTAAGCAAAAGAAGATAAAAAATATGAACAGTAAAATGACAACAAACTCACAGCTATTAACAACCAAACCTAAAAAAAAACAAACCCACAAAAACAAGTAGAACAGAAACAGAATCTCAATAATGGACATCACATGGAGGGTTATCAGTGGCGGAGTGTGAGGGGAAGAGAGGAGAACAAGGTACAGAGAATCAGTAACATAAATGGTAAGTAGAAAATAGACAGGGGGAGGTTAAGAATAGTATAGAAAATGGAGAAGCCAAAGAACTTACATGTATGACCCATGAACATGAACTAAAAGGGGGGAATGCTGGTGGAGGGGGGTGTGCAGGGTAGAGGGGAAAAAAGAGGGAAAATGGGACAACTGTAATAGCATGATCAATAAAATATATTTTAAAAAATAAAAATGTCTTTGTGACTTTAGATACGTGTTACAAAATGCATTGGAGAGATCCATGCCAGTATTTTTTACTGAAATTCATTATGGCCTTCTACCAGTATATCAAGTTTAATGCATGAATAGCCATGCATTAAATACAAACTGCTCTTTCATTTTAAATCCTAAATTAGTTGCTTTTCAGAGCTACTTGGTAATCCCTTGCAATCCAAAGACATAAGAATAGCATACTGTAATGCTTCGTGTACAGTATGGAGCTAATTAGTCAAACAATCCCAAAGGTGTCATCATTTAATAATAACCCCACCCTAGGGCCATCGTCATGCCACAAAATGGGACTGATGCTCTGAGTGAGATTTCTTTCTGCTTAAACTACAGCCACATGTTCGGCCCCCAGTCTTCTCAGCCCCAAAGGGCTAGGCAAAGAAAAAAGAACTAGGCAGTCTCTTTCAACTTTAGCACCTTAATATCTCGCTTCAGTTTTTCAAAGTATTCATAGCTAAAGTTTCCATTGCTATCGGAGAAGAATAGATTTATACTCCTGAGTGTTACTTGGTTCTGAACCGCATTTACACGTTCCCCTTTTTCTCATGAGATCCAGAGCCGGTGTAAATTCTGGGTTTAATGCATGTAAGTGGTAGTTTTTGAAAATATAATGTCCAAGTTTAGAAAGTCAAATCTTCATATTTATTTTACCATTTCCTACCTTTTTTTTTAACTGAGGAAGCTGTACCAACAATAATTTCCTTTGTGACTGTGCCCTGAGGTAGCCAAACCTATTCACTCTCCAATGTTGCTGCCTACAGCTCTTCACCTGTGTGACCTTACTTACCTTCTTCTCTTTCCTAAACTAACCTTTTTCTACTTCCATGTTTCCAGTGTCTATCCAGTACGTCAGCCCAGGTCAAATGCCAGTTCCCTCATGAAGCCTTCCCGGATTCTCCATGCAAAATAATGCTTTTTTCCTTCTGAAATTGTGTAGCACTTCACATGCAGTTTTCACTTTGCATGCTTATTAATCAGGAACATTTCACAAATATATACCACTGGACTGGTTGGGAGCTGAGAAGGAAGGAAATCAGGGAAACCCTTGTAACCAGGGTAGAGTGATACTGAGCACAAGCTGTTGCAAGAGCTGGTAAGAATGAATGTCGCCAGATACTTCTAAGGATTTTTTCACTGTGTTCTTTTTTCTTTTTTGAAAAATAGCAGATTTGTTGCTTTTTGGTCAGATTTAAAATATTTTTAAAAGGTGTATTTTGGTAAAGTTACATAATCTATTTGGTGACTTTAAATAGCTACACCGAGAGAGCTTAAGGAAAACAAATTTCGCTTAGATCCTGTGAGCTTTGCACCCTGCTGTGAGCAGCGCCTCGGGCCTTGGGGCCCAGGGCTGGGGAGAAGCAACGGGGCTCACCCAGGGGCTCCTGCAGATCCCCCACCCAGCCCAGGCCTGAGCCTCTGCCCAGGCATGGGTGGGCACTGTTGGTGTGCCCATCAACCAACAGCCAGGGG
Organism: Trachops cirrhosus; assembly: GCA_028533065.1. Lineage (NCBI taxonomy): Eukaryota > Metazoa > Chordata > Mammalia > Chiroptera > Phyllostomidae > Trachops > Trachops cirrhosus. The sequence continues at coordinate 2,599,920 of CM052548.1, read as the reverse complement.
CTTATGTATTCATCCTGGAAGCCAAAATCACTACTGCCCACCGTCTTCTTTTTAAACAAGATACTTCATTTAGTATTTTTAGAGAGGGGAAGGGAGGGGAAGAAACACGGATCGGTTACAGAATGCACCACAGTACCTGCGTCTCCTCCTCTTCTCTAGCTGCCTGAAAATCAGAGGCCAGGTCTAGTTTTCTGGACAAGCCTCCCCACGAGTACCGTTTCCGGGGCTTGTGAAGACCCTCCGGTTGCAACCACAGTGCCACATCTTGCCGGAAACGTGTCCCAGGTGCTCTCCCTTTCATTCCTGTGGGGCCTGTGCACAAGAGGCCCCAAAGACCCCATCGTCGAGGACAGGGTGACTGTCGCCAGCTCCCCGTGCCTCCCGAACATCCTGAGTCGAAGTGACCGGAGAAGCGAGAACTTCGTGAGGTCCCAGAAACCCGGATTCTGGGCTGGGGGTCTTTTATCAGCTTAGAGCGCAGGAGGGCCCCCGCCCTCAGGCTCGGCCTGTTCCCAGGCAGGCCCTGCCATGTCTGAGCCCGTCCTTCCACACGTGTTCCTTATTTCATCTGGCTCCCACAGGCCTGCTGCGCCTCCCGGCCCACGGAGGGTCTAGCCTGCCCGCCGAGTGACTTTGTCTGCTGGCTGCAGCTGCTTCTCGGTTGTCTCGTTTGATGGTTCAGTTGTTTCTTATTCTCTGCACCTCCAGCAACCCGTTGTGCGCCCTCTGACCTTCCTGCAGTGCAATTCCTGCTCTTACCAGCTTCCCTCCGCATCTCGGTTCACGCTTCGCGTGGCCACGGTTCAAATGCATACACTGCCACACCCGGATGCTTTGACCCTGCCTGGCGCCCACACCTACCGCTGATACTCTTTGCTCCAAGAAGTAAATAGAAGGGTCTGACTTTTTATAAAATACATAGCCAGTCCTCTGGTAGAAATAACAAATACAAAATAAAATGGACAATGGCGAAGTTTTAGCTGGAAAGCACAGTAAAGGATACTGATATCTTTGTGAAAACAGCTAACGGTGACCCAGGGAAATCTAGAGATAAACACAAAATATAACATAGCAGCTAGCACTGCCCAAGATGTCATCTGTCGCAGACTATAAACTGAAATAAGAATCAGAGCTTGATAATATTTAGATCATAGAAAATAGAATTTCACAGGAATAATGGCCAAAAGAGTTAAGTTTACAATGGTGAAGCTATAAGTGATAAAACTTAATATCGACACAATTTGGGAATTATATGCTTTTATTTATACAGAAAAGTGATACAGCTATGGGTCATTTCAGAAAAATAAAATGAAAGTGGGCAAAAAGTGAAAATGGTTCATTCAAGTTCATTGTGTGGAGAGTTGATGTACTGGTTCAATTGTGTTAATGAACTTTGTCTTGGAGTGTGTCTTTTAGTCAACATCAGTATGCTTCTGATCAGAACCCAGGGTCACAACACCCCCAGTGTCGGAAGGGCTTGGTCAAAGCACTGTGCACCCGTCCCACGCACCCCCTCTCGTCAGACACCGAGGCCTCTCCTAGAAGTCTGTGTGCAAACAGCCGTGTGCGCTGTGAGTGAAAAGTCAGCGTGTGTTGCGTTTGCACTTCTTCAGGAGAGATTGAATGGATTGTTTTTAGACATTGGTATTTGGGGTTTCTGTTTTTGGGGGGTTTTTTGTTGCTGGTCGGGGGAGTCTACTGTTTCAGTCAGCCATTTTCAACCAGTGTGTTACAAGAATTTCTAAAACATCATCAAAATGTCCACACTACCCAAAGCAATTTACAGAATCAGTGCAATACCTATTAAAGTACCAATGGCATATTTCACAGACATAGAACAAACACTTCAAAAATTTATATGGAACCATAAACGACCCCGAATAGCTGCTGCAATTTTGAGAAAGAAGAACAAAGTAGGAGGGATCACAATACCTGGTATCAAACTGTATTACAAGGCCACTGTAATCAAAACAGCCCAGTACTGGCATAAAAACAGGCACGTAGACAAATAGAACAGAACAGAGAACCCAGAAATAAACCCAAATATCTATGGTCAATTAATATTCCACAAAGGGGGCAGCACCATAAAATGGAGTAACAATAGCCTCTTCAACAAATGGTGTTGGGAGAGCTGGACAGCTACATGCAAAAAAATGAAACTGGAGCACCAACTTACACCACACACAAAAATAAATTCAAGGTGGATAAAGACTTAAATATAAGTCGTGACACCATAAAAGTCCTAGAGAACAGGGAAATGTTCCTCTCCTAGAGGAGAATAGGCAGGAAAATCTCAGGTAGTTCATGCAGCAATATTTTCACTGATAATGTCCCCTAGAGCAAGGGACATAAAGGAAAAAATAAACAAATGGGATTTCATCAAAATAAAAAGCTTTTGCACCGCTAAAGAAAACAGAATTAGAAAGAGAACCAACCATATGGGAAAACATATTTGCCAATGATATGTCAGATAAGGGTTTAATCTCCAAAATATATAAAGAACTCACACAACTTCACTCTAAGAAGACAAGCAACCCAATTAAAAAATGGGCAAAGGACTTGAACAGACACTTCTCCAAGGAGGACATACAGAGGATCTAGAGACACACAAAAAGATGCTCATATCTGTAGCTATCAGAGAGATGCAAATTAAAGCCACAATGAGATATCACTTCACACTGGTTAGAATGGCCATCATAAACAAAGCAACAAATAACAAGTGTTGGAGAGGTTGTGAGAAAAGGGACCCTAGTACACTGTTGGTGGGATTGCAGACTGGTACAACCACTATGGAAAACAGTATGGAATTTTCTCAGAAAACTAAAAATGGATCTGCCTTTTGACCCAGCAATTTCACTGCTAGGATTATATCCTAAGAACCCTGAAATACCAATCCAAAAGAACCTATGCACCCCAATGTTCATAGCAGCACAATTTACAATAGCCAAGTGCTGGAAGCAACCTAGGTGCCCATCAGTAAATGAATGGATCAAAAAACTGTGGTACATTTACACAATGGAATACTACGCAGCAGAAAAAAGAAGGAGCTCCTATCCTTTGTGACAGCATGGATAGAACTGGAGAGCATTATGCTAAGCGAAATAAGCCAGGTGGTGAAAGACAAATACCATGTGACCTCACCTTTAACAGGAACCTAGCCAACAAAACAAACAAACAAGCAAATTATAACCAAAGGCACTGAAATAGAGAACAGGCTGACCTGAGGGGAGAGGGGAGGGAATTTCAGGAGAAGGGAGGAAGGGTTTGCAGGAACAAGTATAAAGGACACACGGACAATAACAAGGGGGAGTGGAGATGGGAGGGAGGAGGGGAGGGCTGGGATGGGGGTAAAAGGCAGAAAACTGTACTTGAACAATAATTAAAATGAAAAAAATAATTTAAAAAAAGTAAAAAAAATACAACATGCAATACCTGGCAGTTTAGTCAGGGGCACTGGCCTCTTTTGTCTTAAATTGTCAAATGAGAAAATGACAGCAGCCGACACGACAGTAGCCCTCTGGTGTGAATGCCCTGTCTCGAACCGTAAATACAGGGGTCATGTAATAGGGTCAGTAGGTCGCGTCTTACCGGTCACACTGCACAGTAAGATCGGGTCTGACTGGTTAGTTCTTGGTACCAGAGATCTTTCTATACGACTGTAGGCACCTGATTTTTTTAAAAGTCACTTTGGAGCAAAAAGGGTAGGTAATTACTATTATTTGTTTGGCAAATCAATCAAAATTATAACTATGTTTTTGTCTGATTGGCAAAAAATATATATTTTGGCCTGCTGCAGAATTTTAGCAACTAGTTCATGTGTGCCCTGAGAGCGGAAAGGTCGGACGTTGCGGGTCTAAAGGAACAGTCGGTTCGTGTCAGAGGGTGGGGTGTTGGGAGAACGTGACGGGAAGCCAGGCTCACTCTGCGGAGCAGGCAGGTCAACGCGCAGGCATCACTGCTGGAGCGCAGTTCCCCTCACTCTGCGATAAGAACCCGGATCACCTGTGTTTCTCCGGGGACTGGCTCTCTGGCTTCGGTACTGAACCGTACGCGGAGACAAAAACAGAGGTGGCAAACAGGCGGGGCAGACCTGGGTGAGCTTCAGGAATGCGGGTGAGGACAGGGACCCCGATCTGGTAGCCAGGGCGGGCAAACCACTGGGAAGCTCGCATGGCCTCCGACGGCTGCTACGAAGCTGTAATGGAAGACCATTAGCATACACCTGTGGTGATCATGCGTCAATGAAATGCTAGAAAGAGCTCTGTAACTTAAATAAAAAATTTCTGTCCTAGGGATAGCAAACATTTAAGAGAAATAGTGCAGTCCCCGAAGCAAGCTATCGCTATAATTTCCCTTGTGATCCGATCGAGCTTTGGCACCGTGGTGCCCCCTGTCGGCACAAGGCTGCTGCCTGCCACCAGGCGCCAGGTAATTGCGCAAGAGTTAGTGTTTTGGTCAGTTATGTTTTTGGTGGGTATACCAGCAAGTCCGGGGATATCAATGATTCAACAGTGAGCACACTAAATATATAATAAGGTTGTCTATTTAATATATTTATAAGGTGCCAACATAATGTTCCTGTTTATCCAAGGGAGCTTTGTTTACCCACACTTCAGGAAGATTTAGTAACTAAATATATAGTAAGTTTAGAGTAGACTGAATCAAACTCACTTGAGCTTTATTTTTGGACAGAATTATTCTAATGACATATTAGGTTAAGGAATCGAATTTTCCTCGAGTTACGCCTTTTTATTTTTTTTAACTACCAATATCAGTTACTGTCTTAACAGGAACTGTACACGGAGCAATGCAGGAGAAGATGGGTCCGGGACTCTCCTGTGGGCGGCTCGCTGCTCCGGTCTCGCTGAGTGGGGATGGCACGGAGGGGAGGTGTGTTTGGCGTCAGACCTAGCTGGTCTGCACGTGGAAGGTGGGGAGAGTGTTCACTTGCATGCACCTGTGAGGTGGCTAGTTTAAGTACATCAGATGCTCTTGTGTAGGATGTTGAACTGGACGTAAGGCACAAAAGATGCAGAAGAGCTGTTTGACCCTCCCCCTTCCCTACCAAAGAGATTTCGGGGCGGGGGACCTGCTGCAGGAAGGGACCCCCAGGGCTCGCCTGCGCCTGATTTGGGATGAGCGGGTGGGGGTGCTCCATGCGGGCCTGTGGACCAGGTCACCCCTGAGCATCGCTGTCTGAGTCACCCAGCAAACAGGTACCCGCACCCTTTGCATGTTCTGCCCTCCTCGACCGCTTACAAATGGCTGGCTGACCACCTTTGAAATCTCACACTCTCAACCACCCTTTCTCCTTGGTCCAAACGAACATATTTATATACCCAGTGTTACCTCACTGTTTTTGGAATGTTTATGTGAATCCTGTGTGTGCACGTATTAAAATTTGATTTCCCGTGTTAATCTGACTGTTAATTTGATTAGTAGCACAGCTTGAAGAATTTAGAAGGTGGGAGGAAAAGTTTTGGGGTTTTTTTTAGCCCCAATGGGTTGCTTTTTGTTCACTTTTGCCCTTAATCTAGTTTGCTTCCAAGATGTTCACTGACCCTCTCTCCATGATTCAGTTCTTTCTTCTTCGTCATTTCAGAGGCTGTTTGTTTTTGTTGGGGACAACGCCTCAGGGTCCCTTGCGTGGGTTTAGCAGAGGAGCGGGGGTGTGAAACAGAACCCCTCCACCCTCCTCCCTCCTCCCGGACTCATCGGATGAAGAGTGTGCCCTCAAACATACCAGCAGCAAGGAGGTTGGGAAAAAATATCACACAGGGGTTTTTTCAGGACTCGTTTCGGCTTTTCCTTTGAAGCTTCTCTGGCTGCAAGATGCATAGAGCACCATGGCGGCAGGGAGGAAATACAGACATTATCTTGTCCTGCTCCTGTGGCGGTTAGGGGTGTGCTCCTCCAAGGGGCTTCTCTGTGCCCCCGCTCCCGATGCCCTCGGCCCGGGTGTCCCGGCTCCGGGCATCCCGAGGAGGCGCCCTGTGGCAGAGACGCGTGTTCCCAGGGATTGGCAGGGATCCCCAGTCTGGTGTCTGCTAGCTCCTTCTGTGCACATGGGAAGTTTCTGGGCACGTGGCAGATAGATACATACGGGGAGGACATCTGCCACCCTCTGAAGGGCTGAGAGTGTGTTCCGATGAGTTTTGTGCATCCGAGAAAGACAAGTAGAACGAGCTTCATTTTTGGTTGGCTTGGCGTTGCAATTCACATCACATCCTGTCAAAATCACCCAGGTGAGAAACTCCTCACGACACGAACCAGTTTTTAAAAAAATCCTAAATTTGAGGCCACAAATTCTACTTATTTTATGCTTGTTTTGCTTTTGAGAATAAATGGGAAGTATCTAAAGTGCAGTCGGTGGAACTAAAGTCTGGTGGTGGCTGGCAGTGCCCGCGTTCTTCACGCCCTACGGCGTATGGTCGTGACGTCACGCAGACATCCAGTTCTGGGAGTGGGGACGTGGGCCGCGCCTCTCCGTCTGCTGTGCCCCCCCCACACACTGTTGAACCCACTGTGGCCAGCAGTCACTCTGTGCTCACGGTCGCCGGATCACCCACAGAAGCTTGAGCAGGCCCTACTGTGGCACCCTTCTCCCTCCTTGCACGAGTGAGGACGCTCTGCGGGGGTCCAGGAGTGAGCTCCGGCCGGTCTGCGGCGGGTGCTACAGACCTGATGGGCTCCCGGTTTGCAGTACGACCAGATGCTGTGAGAGGAGGAGATCTAAGAGGGCCTGGAACTGCTCCTCTCCTGCGGGGAGGTGCTGAGACCAGCTCCGCTGAGGACGGCTGAGAAGGAGAATGACCAGGGGGTGTTAGGCCAGAGTTTTGAGAGCTTGCGTTAGCAGCCTGCTGGGGAACATCAAAGCCTGGTGAATAATTTAATCGAACAGTAAAAACATATGTATTGGGGATATATTAAAAGCTGTTTTAGTAGTAAGAGTAGGTTATCAAAGACATTTGGAGAATATTGGTAGTGAATTTGACACTAGCAATTTGTCTTGTGTTAGTATCTGAAACACCTAATATTCATTCCGCGCGTAGATCACATCAAGGATTTAGCTGTTCTCAGTTTTTGAAACGCGTGATTTAATGTTGTTTTGATAAAAATACCTTTCAAAATCATCTGTCAAACAGTTTCAGCACATTCGTCCTGTTTGAGTTTCGCTGTCAGACTTGCTTATTGAAGCTGCAAAGCGAGTGCATTCATTTCAGGTAAGCACCAAAGTTCTCGAAATCAATCTCATTGCCACCCTCTCCCTGCTGCTTTTAATCAGAGAAAGCAGGGATGGAAAGTGTTGCACAGGAAAAAAACTCAGAAATCTGATAATTTCTTTGGAATACAGCTCCCTCTTAGGATCCAACAAATCTTACGGGGTGGTCAAGAAATCTTACAGGGTAGTTGAAACATTTAGAAAAGAAGAGATTTCTATTTAAAGTGAAATTCATACATTTTTGTGAGTAAACAAGCAGTGCCAATTATTTTAATTATCACTTGATGGATTGCAAAGTGCTTTTACACTTACAGTGTCTACTATCGCTTGTCTTCTGTTTTTTTGAAAAATGAAATGTGCCTGTGGATTATGAAAAATTAGAAATTTTACATTTAAAGAGTTCCCCCAAAGCTGTTTTTATTCGTGAATTATTGCAGTTCTGACTGGTGCTAGATTTACATGTTTTCCGGGCTGGTTTTCATTTTGATCCTGCAGCTGAACAAATAGCCGGCCGAACCAGTGAGCTCTGGAGCGGTAGAGTTTACACGCATGTTTCTTCAGCTCCGTGCCAGCTGTGCTAGCACTGGACTCCAAACTGAGAAGAGAGAACCAGACGTCCACCCCCCCCCCGCCAGGGCTCCATGCGTGGGGGTGGGGAAAGAGGAAGTGGGCGCAGAGACGGTCGGGCACCCTGAACTGCCTGCTGCCGCACAGGCGGTTCCTCCCACCCTGGGTGCCTCTCCTGCCTCGCCAGCCACACGCCTGGCGCCCAGGCGGGGCGGTGTCCACAGAGCCGAGTAACCTGCCAGAAAACACCGCGGGGGGTTAGTGGCTGCTCAGCCGGAAAGGCCTGCAGACGGAAGGGCTGTTTCCGCCGGGTTTTGGGTCTGCCACGGCATCTGTCCCCGAGGGAGCTTTAACTCCCTATGGAATGGGTTAATGAACCCGTGGGGGAATTAATAAAACCAGCTCCGTGAAGAGGACACATTGTTTCTGCACCGCGTGGCTATTTTTAGTTCAGACATTCTGAACTATTTATTGTCGGTGCTGCTCTCTGTGGTTGATGACTATAATCAACCTGCCTTTAAAAGGCTAATTCTCTCATTAGGAAAAAATACGGGAAAATCACATATCAGTTATCCACAAACCTGTATCAGTTGTTTTCCCAATATTATTCTTCACAGTAACAGAATTTAATTTGAGAGGAATCTTAAAAGTTGTTTTCATCAAAGGTAGGACAGGAAACAATGCAGCTTGATAGATTTCAATTGGACGTACAGTGATACGGCCTAGAGTAACAAACTTCAACACAGTTTGGTGCAGTTTGATGGAATCCTCTCCGTTAATATAATATCTTAGTGCTTTAGTTGCCGGTTTCAAACCATCAACTGTCTGACGGCCGCTGGATTAGTGACCTTTAAAATAGCCTCCTCAAATCCTGCTATTCAGTACAGCAACACCCAGCACCTCTTTAGGATTCCACATTTTTCAAAAGCCTTTCCAAATGCGTTTCATCTCTTAATCTTCCGCACAGCCGTGGCTGGCGTGCGTAACTATTCCTGCTGCAGAAGCTGGCTCTCGGTTGGTAAGCAGGCTGTGTGAGGCGCTGCAGGGGTGTGCAGCGCAGGCTGTGGGCCCCGGCCACAGTGAGCCAGGTGCGCCCGTGACATCTGGCCACGGTGGTGGTGGTCCTGATGGCGGCGGCGGCTGCTCCACGAACGCACGGTGAGGCGTACAGATTCTCCCCTGGTTATACCCGTGACCGCAGAAAACGCCAGTTGTTTCATGCTGTCACACTGAAAAAATCGGGAGGTTCATCTAGTGTTAAAAGGGGAAGGGGCACGTGCCTTTTCCTGCATGCAAATTTTACCGGAATGAAACGGAAGGGAGATATTAATAACCAATGATGCTATGAAACTGGTAAAAGCTGGTAAATCAGAGGCACTCATAATGGAATGAGCTCCAGATTCGGGAGCCCAGAAATAGACCCTCACGAATGTAAACAGCTGATCGTTGACAGAAGAACAAGAGCAATTCAGTACATGGCTCTGGAACACGTGGGCATCCGTGTGCAAAAGACCAATCTAGACACGGGCCTTATGCATGTTAAAAGTGCTAACTCAGGAAGGACCCTGGACCTAAAGTCAAAATGCAGAACTGTAACACTCCTAGAAGATAACACGAGATCACCTAAGTGACCTTGGGTTTGATGACCTTTTAGATAGAACACCAAAATCATAACCCATGAAAGAAAGTATCGGTAAGTTGGACTTCAGTAAAAATTCAGAACAAAACTTCTGCCCTTAATGGTGAAAGGCATCATTAAGAGAATGAAAGGATGTGGTAAACAACAACAACAACTTTACAAAAACTTATCTGACACAGGACTGGTATCCAAAATATGCAAAGAACTCCTAAAACTCAACAGTAAGAAAACCAATGACCCAATTAAAAACGGGGAAAGACCCTGAACAGACACCTCACAGGAGAACAGCTCCAGATGGCGGATTTTCATACGTATATACGATGATCAACACTCGTCATGAGGGAAATGCAGCTGAGACAACGAGATACCACGACACACCTATTAAAATGGCTAAAATTCAAAACACCGACAACACTAAGTGCTGGTGAGGATGTGGAGCAAGAGGAACACCTTCATTGCTGGTGACGATGAAAAATGGTACAGCCACTTTGGAAGGCAGTGTGGCAATTTCCTGCAAAACAAAGCATACTCTTACCCTCCAACCCTGCAGTCACGCCCCTTGGTATTTAGCCAGATGAGCTGAAAACTTCTGTCCGCACAAACACCTGCACACAAATATTTATTTAATCTTTATTCACAATTATGCCAAAATTTGGAAGCCGCCAAGATATCCTTCAGTAAGTGAATGGATAAATAAGTTCTAGCACATTAAGACAATGGAATGTTGTTCAGCAGTTTTTAAAACAGAGCTGTCAAGCCATAGAAAGATACGGAGGAAGCTTAAATACATCCTGCTGAAGTAAAAAGGCCAGCTGGGAGGCCACACACTGCATGAGTCCGCCTCTGTGAGATCCTGGGGAAGACAAAACCGTGGAGACAGGGAGAGGAACTAGTTGCTAGGGATTCGGGGACGGGGGGAGAGGGATGAGTTGGCGGGGCGCAGGGAATGTTTAGGGCAGGGACACTGTTCTGAGTGATCCTGTGTGGTGGATGTTACTGTCAGAATCTACGTAGAATTTGCAGTAGGGAGGGTGAGCCCTAATGTGATTGTGGACTTCATAGTAATGTGTCAGTACTGACCTGTCAGTTGTAAAACACACGCCACCTTGATGACAGAGGTCAGTGATGGGGAACAGTGTTGGGGTGGGAAGGGGAAGACGAGTTATGTGGGCACACGGTGTTTTTCTCCCTGTAGTTTTTCTGTAAATCTAAGACACTAAAAATAAAGTCTGTAATTTAAAATATTTTAAAGCCATGTACACGTAAACCAAAAATTGTTAAAAAGAGCTCCACAGTTAAAAGGTGTGAGGAAGGTGGAAGAGTTGAGAGACTCAAAGGACGGGAAGCAACTCTTGGAGTTGGTTCAGCCCACGTTTCCGCCTCTCTCTCCAAGCAAGGTGCCCTCACGGCGTCAGCAGCTCAGGACTAGAAAATGCAGGGACCTACATGCTTCTCTAACTGTCCCCAGGAAACAAACAGGAATCAAAACTATCGTGATTAAAGGCACATCCCTAGGAGGCTAACCCCTTAAGAAGCTCAGCCCTAATATTCTTACAAAAACTGGAGTTTCAGTGACCTGCAGGGTACATCAGTGCTCTGCTGTTTGATTTGGTACTTGCTAACCCACTCGAAGTGAGTAGAGTTTGATTTATTAAAATACATCATAAACACAATGAGAACATTTTCTGGACAATTAGTTTCAAATTAGCCTTTCCCTCGTTCCCAGTTCTCCCATAATTTACCTTTTGAGAACAGAAGGGTGATTGCCAGAGCATTTCAGTGTTCGGTGCCTACTAATCCTTCGTGGGAACTCTGGTCCCGAACCATAGCGGTTGTGAGGGGTGTTCTCTGTAGTTACCCGAAGCTCCTTCTACCATAACCCTGCAGTAAATCTGTAAAACCGAGCGAAAATGTTTGGAAAGTTTCCAGACCAGTGTGTTCCGTGGCGCTCTATGAACTTCCAGAGGGCCGGAGGTCAGTTCCACAGTGTGTTTGGTGGTTAGTTACTGTAATGGAGTAACTGGATCGCATTCTGTATAAAAGTAAGGATTTGCCAACAAGGTCCGTTGGAATGCATGAGGCCACAGTGAGACCTGGTTCCTGCTGCGCTGTCCAACTGGAGTTCAGTGTGAGTGCTGTTTGTCCTCGTGACGTACGCTGCGTGCGCATAATTCCAAACTGCAAGTGTTTGTACTGCTAAGTAGCTGATTTATTTTACAGAACTCGGGAGGAGTGACTGCTTTCAATGCTAAAGCACTTCAGGAAAAGATGTTAGCACATTGAACATAAATGTTTTCAGAGATAGTAATAGGTATCTGTGGAGTGCAGGACTGGATGAGGGGATACATATAGCACACCCTCCCAAACCCAACAAAACGGTAAGGGAAGGGTGCTGACGTTTACTGAACATTCAGGATGCGCCAGGCGGTCTTGGTGCCTAATCGGCACTGCCCGCTCTCGTATTCAAACAAGGATGGAAACCTAACAATGGGAAAGGTTAAGTAGCTTGTCCAAGGTTACCCGGCTGTCAGGAGGCAGCGGTGGAGTCTGGGTCACTCCTGTGCTCACACTTCCGAGCGTCCCCTGTGGCCGCAGGGAACACGAATGGGGGATCCCGGACGTGGGAGCCGTGCCGTCCTCCAACGTGGGTGAAAGGGCTCTCTCCTCCAGGCTTCCAGGACTGCTCTCCGCCCACCAGAAGGCGGAGGCGAATGCTAACAGCCCTTACAGCACTAGGGGGCCCTGCCCTCCTTTGGGACAACCCAGCAGGCGCCCTCTAGTGTCCAGTGTCCAGCGCCCTGGGATGGCCCCAGCCCGACCTCTGCCTCATGGTTGCTGGGCTATGAGAAGTGTTTTCCTTTCCCAAGAAAAACTTGCTAACACGTATTTCTGACTGAGATAAAGCAGGAGATTTTGACACGTGGGATCGCGTTCCCGAGAGCCCTCGCCCGGTGTTAGCTTCCCCTGTTCATCGGACGCGCACGCAGCCCGGTCTTTGCACAGCCCCATCTCGGACGTAGCTTTGGCTGTGCTAAATCTTCACCTCGGCGGCCCCAGCCCCTTCCTGACAGTCAGAGCAGGGCCGCGCTAACCCAGCAGTTAGAGAAAGCGGGCGGAGGCCGCCTCTTTCCCCTGCGAGGGCAGCCCTGGAGAGGATTTCAGCAGCTCCCTCTCCAAACGCCGTGCCCCCGCCCCCAGGCATCGTAAACACAGTGCGGTGTGGGCACGGGTGGGAGACCGTTCGACTTTAAAGAAGAAATTCTGCACTTCCTCCAGTACCAGCGGATCTCGAAGACATCGAGCTCTGTGAGTCACATCCTCCTACTTGGTGGTCCCGCCCACATGAGGTACCTAGAGCAGTCACATTGTAGGGACAGAAGGTGGGATGCTAATTTCCAGGAGTCAGGAAGAGGGGGAATACAGAGTGACTGTTTCTTGGGCTGGCACGGGGACCTCCCACTCGGGCGTCCTACCTGGGGGGAGATGCTCTGACGGTAGCTTTCACTCGAGACCCCCGCCAACCACACGGACCCCGGCACACGGCAGCAGTAGCGCCCTGCAGTTCTCCCTGTCTGGTCTCCTTTCTCACAGTCTGAGCCTGGAGTTAAAATCCTGCAGCAAACCAGCCTTCGTGGGCTGGTACCCATCAGTGCTGGGATTGGACAGGGTTTCCAAGTCCAGGAGCCAGGCGTCATGTGAACTGCTTTATCGCACTGTCTCCAGTCTTAGCATCGCCCTACGAGATGGGCGGGTGGTTCTATTTTGAAGATTGAGAGACAGGCACCATGTAACCACTGTTACAATGGTTTTGTCAAATTCCTTATGAACAACTACTCACACACCTTTAAGTTCTGCTTCTCAGCCCCTCGTCATTGAGACTGGCCTAGGAGCGTTTCTTCAGCATTCCCAACTCCAGATGGGCGCGCACACCGTTTTCCGGGCTAGACCATCTCACACTTGAGTGTGCGTGGGAGTTACCCGAGTGCCTTGTTAAAACACAGGTGTGGACTCAGCAGGTCTGGGTTGCAGCCGGAGGCTCTGCATTCCTGACGTTCACCCAGGTGCTGCCAGGTACCTGACCTGCAGACCGTGATGTGAGAAGCCAGGCCCTTCCACCGTGCTTCCCAGTACGGCACCTTTGGCTACACATGGCTCTGAAGCACTTGAAATGTACTAGTCCGAATTGGGATGGGCTGCAGGTGTAAACCACACACCAAATCTTAAAGACCCAGTTTAAAAAGAAGAGTGTAAAATAGCTCACAGTTTTGTTATGGCTACAGGCTAAAATAATGTTTTGAACATACTGGATTAAATGCGAGGTATTATTGAAATCTTCACCCATTTCTTTTTCAGCTGCTGAAATTGACTAGAACATTTTTAATACTCAGTATGTAGCTCACATCCTATTGGGTGACTTTAGAGATGCCTCCTGAATCTCCACCACCCATGCAAGTATCATTCACCTTCACTGAAACAGCGATGGACTCGGATGGTCTGCAGTGACTTTGTATGCCTCACCGTGCCCAGCACACTGCGTTTAAACAAGACGGGCCTGGGCTGCGGTGTGGGTCAGTCCCCGCCACCGCAAAGCGTGGTCACCGTGTCCTTGGGCTGCCTGAGCTGCTGTCCTGTCCGCTACAGGAGTTCTCAATGACTGTGATAGAAACCTAATCAAAACGTAATTAGGAAAGCAAACTACTGGAAAAGCTCATCATATAATGCACTGCAACAAGAGATTTGGGAATTATCTGCATCACGGGTTTTCTCCTTCAGGATAATTACAAGTTGATTGAGGTAGAATCACTGAGAAATAAAGAAGGTGACTGCTTCTCTTCTGGGCCATTGTCATGACTGAAATGAAGAATTTGAGAAGGGTCTTGGCTGGCAGTAACTGGCACATTGCAAAGGTTACATCAAGCAAGATTTAAGAAGCATTTACTCATCTTCAATTTGGGGTTCAAGGAGTAACCTCCTGGTGTTAAATGTACCTCCTGGTAAACCAACCTTCCTCCCTTCCTTCTTCCCTCCCTTCCTTCCTCACTTCCTCCATCCCCCGCCCCCCTTCTAACTCACAGGCTCACCCCTTCAACCGCAATGCCCTGAGCACCCACAGCGAGCCAGGGGCTGGTGACCCCAGGATCCATAACGCACTTCAGTGCACGCGACAGGCAAATGTAGCTGCTTAAATGAAAGGGAGTTTCCAGACCATTCTCTTTCCCTGCTAATTTCTGAGCAAAAGCTGGTACATCCATGTCATTATGTAGATGGAAAAAATAACTTTTAAGTCCTCAGTCATTCATACACTGGTGTCATCACACATTTGGAAAAGATAATTTTAACTTCATAAAATCTTTTAGAGGGGCATTAAATATATTTAATCCTGAACATACTTTAGGGCTTAAAATTACTTTTTTTCTAAACTGCAATTGAAAAAAAGGTTCTTGGTGCTTGTGTAACAAAGCAATCTTATAGAAAAGAGTCCTTTAATGTGTAACAGATGCAATTTTTGTAGTCTACGAGTGAGATTTTGAGTTCGTTTCGTCGTTAGTCGTTAGGGCACATCTGGCTCCTGTCGGCAGCAGCTCCTTCCAGAGCGTCCCTGCGTGTTCTCACTTCGCCCGCCCGAGAGCTGCAGAGGTTCCCTGCCAGGCAAGGGCGGGGATGGCAGAGCCTGCGTCAGGCCAGGGAACCCGGCCTGTCATTCACGGGCATCGACTCTCCCTGCCTTCCCCGTGGGAAGGCCCAGCTGATCACACGTGGCTGGAGTAACGTGGACTTTTTATTAAAGAAACTGTTTTCAAACTTTACTTATCATGTTCTAAAGGGATGGCATGCCAGTTGGAAAACTCACTTTCAATAAAAACGTTTATTTACACGTGCTACTTGCATGGATCAGTGGATCTGGAGGGACCCTGTATGCTCTGCTAGAATGTAAGTTCTTAGGGGCAGAGGTTTTGTCTTTTTCTGAACGGTAGCCCCCACCGTGCTCTCAGAAAGATTTCTAAATTAAAGTGGGGTCTACACTAACAAGCTCGGGAGGGGAGAGGAGCAGTTGCATTTCTGAGTCACATTCAGCGCTTCATCAGAACAAGTTTAACAGTCAGTCTGGGGGAAAAATCTTTGCTATGCCATTGCAAACGTATTCCGTGGGGAAAACGAGTTTGCTCATTTTTTCAGGAGCCGCATACGGCTGTGCGTGTGAGGAGCCCGCTGTGGCCGGCCCCCCACGTGACCCATCACTACTCATTAATCAGTGATGACGCTGGAGCAGGAAACGTTCTTTCCTGGCCCTTCGAGAGGTGGAGAGAAAAGAAACATAACAATCTATTATCTGAAAAAAAATCTATTTGGATAGCTTTAAGCCCTGACCTTCTTAAGAAAGCTAATGCAATAGTGACACTAAGTAAAATTCTTTTAGTATGCACTTTATGTTAAGTGCGTATCTTATATTCATATGACACATTAGGCTTGTATGTCCATGTTACTAATATTAGTAATTACAGCTGTGCCAGCAGCCTGCTTTTTAGTGCCTGAGTTTGAATCATAGGACACCAGCATTTGGCATATAATTTGTCATTCCTGCTAAAGCCCCCCCCTCCCCAAATGAATCAGAGTTAGTTCATTCATCTTAGTTAAAAAGCAGCAGTGCCAAATGGTTTCATGCTGTCCGTTAGCCTTGAGGCCAGTGGGTAGACTTAAAAATTCAGCCTTAAAAAATCAGTTTTTAGTTATTCATGCATATGGATCAAATCTCCTTTGATATTAAAAAAATAAAAATCGTTGTTCAGTAAACAAAACTGACACAGACCCATAGACACAGAGAACAGAAGGGTTGCCCGAGGGGGGGTTTGGGGGCTGCGGAAGATTAAGTGCAGGTCGGCAGGTACGCCGTAGTCACGGGTGTCAAGGACAGCGCTGGGCTGCGGTCGGTAGTGTTGTTGTAACTGTGCGTGGGGCCAGGCGGCGCTGAAACACCGAGGTGGGGAACGCTTTGTAAGGTGTGTGATTAACTACCCACTGCGCCATCCATCTGAAACTAATACAGAATAATACTGACTGTAAACTGTAACTGAAAAATAAAGTTAAGAAGTTTTCAAATTTAAAACAAAAAATTCATTAAGTCTGTGTCAGTTTCCAAGCTATTGTATTTGATCTTACGTTTAATTTGTTTGTTTCATTCATTTGTTTTCGCCACAATTTACCAGAAAAGCCCAAGGGCGATTTCAGACCCCAGGTCCGGAGGGACCAGGAGGCACAGGCGACTAGACAGAGACGCCGCACCGCTGCCTTCCAGGCTGGCGCTGGAGTCCGGTTCGAGGGCGTCGGGCTCCTGCCGAGGACCAGTTAGTGCTCACAGGAGAACGGGAGGGCCCGGACACCAGGGGCGCGGTAGGGAGCCCCGAGAACCCAACAGTTTGGAGCCAGAGTGTCTTTTCGGTGCTTCTGAAAATTATAGGGGAACCAGCTAAGAAGTCAAACCCTTGCTTATTAAGCTCCTGGGACTCACAGTTCACTCTTGATTCTTTTCTAGGCCTGTGTACACCGAGGACACATCGAGAACTTGAGAAAGGTAATGCATTGAAAATAGCTGTATTTGGTGAGGAAGTGTTCAATGTAATTCAACCACTGCTTATTGATCATTTTTTATCAGGTAGGGCTACTGCAGCCCCGGAGCCCCAACCATTTCAAAAGGTTCTGCCTGTGCACAGGCTCCAACGGACCGGAGAGAAGTAGGAGGGTTAGACTGGGTGTTGGAGTCCGAAACACGTGGGTGGGGGGGGGACCAGCGGGACGAGGGAACGGTGACGGGCAGCTGATCGAGGACTGGAAAGCGTCCTAGCGATGCCCAGCAGCACAAGGGGTGGGCTGCCAGGGCTGAGGCTCTGATAGGCTGTCTCTCTCAACCACGCAATGCCGTCCACCAGATTATGGAGGGGAGAGTGTTCGCCTTCTTTAAACTCTCAGGACCCAACCTGAGCTTCTCCACCCACTGGGCACCCACAACCTCAAAACACTCTCCTCCAGCACAGTAGGCCCGCCTGACATCTGTCTGAACACTCAGCCCCATGCCAGGGTTGCCTAGGCCAGGAAGGGTTGAAGAAGCCATGCTCAGTATTAAGAGGTCACAGCATAAGATACTGCTGTGTTCTCGGAACTTGAACCCTAAGTATCGGCAACAGTCTTCTTGTTCCTGAGACCAGCCATTCCCACACTGCCTTGCGTATGTTCCAGTGAAATGGATTTCCGTGTCAGGGTTCACTTGCCCAGGACACCCCATCTCTCTGTGGGGTCCGTCCCCATCTCCCTTACCCAAGGCTGCCAGAGTCCCCGGGACAGCTGCTTGGGCTCCTCAAGCAGTGCCTGCTTCTGATTCCTGTGCTGTCTGTCCATCTAGCCTTGAAGATACCTCTGTGTTCCCAGCCTTGCAGAAAGGCCACGGGCTTTAGATGCAGCAAGACTCACTCCCCAAGCGCCAGTGGAGGCCTCGTGTGCGGTAATGGCTCTCTGTGCCACAGTCAGTCATCTCGTTTCTGGTTGTATCACAAGATCCCACGGAATTTAAAATAAACTAGCAGGGGTGTCCAGCCCACGGGCTGCATGCGGCCCAGGATGGCTATGAGTGCGGTCCAACACAAGACGATAAATTCACTTAAAACCTTTTTTTTTTTTTTTGCTCATCAGTTTTTATTAGTGTTTGTGCATTTAATGTGTGGCCCGAGACAACTCTTCTTCCAGGGTGGCCCAGAGGCGCCAGAAGGTGGGACACCCCTCCCTAGAGTGTGATTTGCTAACATAGCAAAATTTAGAGTTTTTCACCCACCTTACTAAAATATTAAGATCACATTTTAAATTACTTACTTTTAGGACTGGTAAAATGCACATAAGAAAATCCACCATTTTCAGGGGTGCAGCTCAGGGCGTTAAGTGCATTCATTCTGTGCAGCCGTCACCGCCGACTGTCCCGCAAACTGAAACTCCGCACCTGTCGGGCACCAGCTCCCCGTTCTGCCCTGTCCCGAGCTCCTGGAAGCCGCCGCTCTACAACCTGTCTCTATGAATCTGACTACCCTAGGGGCCTGGGTAAGGGGGATCCTACAGTATTCGTCCTTTTCTGACTGCCTCAGTCCACCTAGCACACTGTCTCTGAGGTTTGTTTATGTTGTAGCATGTACCAGCATCTCCTTCTTATCAAAGTGAGTAAGAGTTTATTATAAGTACAGAC
Organism: Trachops cirrhosus; assembly: GCA_028533065.1. NCBI lineage: Eukaryota > Metazoa > Chordata > Mammalia > Chiroptera > Phyllostomidae > Trachops > Trachops cirrhosus. The sequence goes on along the minus strand of CM052548.1, from coordinate 2,581,269 downwards.
CACATTTTCATCTGTCAGTAGTCACTTGCCATTTACCATTTGACTACTGTGCATAACGCTGCTAGGACAACGGGTGTACACATATGTATCCAAGTCTCCACTTTCATTTCTTGTGGGTATAAACCCAGAAGTGGAATTGCCGGATCGTATGGCAATTTTATGTTTAATTTTTGTAAGGGACTGCTATACTGCTTAAGAATCACTTTTAAATCTGACATGGAACAATAACATCTTGCCACCCTCTCCTCTTCGTACACGTGTAACTTCAGAAACGACAATAAAATGAACTTGAGTGCATGTACTCTGACTGGACTCGCAAGAGAACGTTACGTTATCGCTGGGACAGAGGGCCTCAGTGTGTGGAAGCCCGGGCAAGTGGAAGTGCAGGAGAGTGAAGAGAAGGGATGAGAAAACCTCTATCCAGTGAGACCTGCATATGTGCATCTTTTAGAGAACTTGTCAGCTGTCACAGCCCATTAAGTGATTTTCCCATTTTCTCCCTGGGATAATATACTGTTTTAGATAAAGATGTGATGAGTTGGAATAATACGGATCACTAGGTTTAAATGGGTTTTCTAAAGAGGCATTTTAAATTATAATAAGAGCAGAGTTTGAAATCCTGTAAGGTTATGAAGGAAATTGTTAATATCATTAAGGGTAAAAAGTTATACCTAATTTCAATTAGAAGGCTTAAGTCCTAAAAACATAGTGAAAATCTTCAATCTGAGATAAATGAGATGTGCATATATAGGTAAAATCTACTTTATCCAAAGGATTTAATGTGTATCCTCAAAAACAGATTTATGCAGGGGACCTACATACCGAGTTCCAGTCGATTGCAAAATCATAAACGAGCGATCCGGAGAAGGCTATTGTCACCATGGCACAATTTTAGCAATTATGAAATGGCCAGCTTTGAAACCCTAGTGAGTTAATCATACTCTAAAACATCTCCCACAAATTGTTGCTAGACAGCTCTGTTCAAACAAACAAACGAATCAGACAGCTTCTAATGGAGTTTTTACAAATCGTGCTGAAATTTACCGCTAGAATAACCGACCCTCTATTCACATGCTGTCCCTAGTTAGATTGTTTTCGTCTCTGGGATTTGTAGCCCCAGCTTAAAATCAGTTGCTTTCTTGGATATTAGTCCAGCAGCTGACTAGAGTCCAAGGCCAGCAGCAGGTCGTGATACAGTCTGTGATTTGAAGGTTCCTGCCACGTTCTGCCTTATTAAGCCCATGGCTGTTCTTGTCATTAAGGATTGTTTGTACACAGAAACAGTGTGTTTTCAGAAAAATGAAAAGTTGTAATTATTTTAACCATCTTGTCATCAAGGCTAATTGTTGGCATTTTCATCATGCTTGTTGTGGTCAAAAGCCCCAAGTAAAAGGGTTAAATCATCCAATTATATTTGCATCCTTTGAAAAAGTACCTCGCTCTACTGGGCTTCATTACGCCACGGTTCAGCGCATGCTCCCGGATGGTGACGCGTGTGGCAGAATGGAGTGTCTGCCGTGTGTTGTCCATGCTGGCCTGGCCGTCATGCTGATGTGTTTCTACGTCGTTGGTTAAGCGGGTTATCAAGAGTTTTCTCACTCAGTCTTACAACCTTTATGCTAGTATGTGGATAGCAGAAAACATTTCCACTATATTCAGAACCAAATCCTGAATCCGACTCTGTCTTCAAATGTCCCTGGAGGAAAATCCCATGGTTGTACCCTTTCGTTCTGACTCAAATGGTGTTCACCCCTTTGGGTACCTTAATATCTCATTCATTCCCCTACCCCACGGGCAGTATAGTTATTTGCTTGTATATCTACCACTCCTATTTCAATCAAAGTCCTCAAGTGCAGGAATAATGGTGGTACCATATGAAATAGGAGAAAAAGTTTTAGCTTTTTCATAATTTCCATCCATAACTTTCCCCTGCTCCTTTTTTGACATGAACATAACTGGTACTTCCTCAGTCTTATCCAAAGACTGAATAAATCCACCTTCAGAAACTTTTGTTAATTTATTAATTGAACAGTAACATATCATCTAAGTTAAAAACAGAAACAAAACTTCACCTGAGCTATAAACACAGCTTCATGACAAATCTCTTCACTCCTAAACTGTTGTCCTTAAACTCTTACTAGAAGGTCTGGAGGTGTCACCAGACAGAAGCTGGGTCTTCTTCATCTTTGGATTACCAACTTGTAAATCCATGCCGAGAAAACAGCAGGCCCTTCGTACAAGGCTCCCGAAGGATTCACGAGCATAGAAATGTGCGTCTCCAGAGCTTCCTTTCCTTCAAAACGAACTAAGAAGTCACCATTTGCAGTGATGTAAGCAAGTTTATGGGAGTGACATCTACAAGGAGAGAATTTTAATTGTGGGAATGCCGATAAAAAATCATCCAGCCCCGGCTGGTGGTTCAGTTGGTGGGACCATCGTCCCAAGCCCCAGGAGGATCTGGGTTTGATTCCCAGTCAGGGCACATGACTAGGTTGCAGGTTCATCCTCGGTCGGCACGTGTACGGGAGGCAACTGGTCAACGTTTCTCTCTCACATGGATGTCTCTGTCTGTCTGTCTGTCTCTTCCCCCCACTTCCTCTTTTTCTGAAATCAATAAACATATTCTTGGGTGAAGATTAAAATAAATCATCCAGTGATTTCCCTTCCAACTTCTCATGAGAACGCCATCCTTTTCATACGGTGCTTGATTTGATCTCAAGCACCCTAACCTCATCTAAGGTTATCTTTGCCCTAATTAATTTGAAAAGCAGCAATTAAGGAAACGTTGCCTGTGAGCCTTCAGACTTGTCTCCTGTCCCGTGAACAGCGTCTGTGGCGGTCATACCCCTGACACTGGAGCCAGCTCTAACCACGTCCCTTCCTTTTGGGGCCTGTCTCAAATGACTTGTCCTGTAGCCTGAAGTCAAACGAGAAGGTGGAGGACTTCCGCAACACCTTTCCGTGAAAGAAAGATTCCTAGCCCTTTTTTCTTCCGTCCATACTTCTCTATTTTTATTCGTTACTTAATAACATTGTTCATCAACTTCCTTGTTAGAAAGTAAAACCTTTGTTCCTAGAAGCTTAGGTGAAGTTCATTGGCTCTGTCCTCCTCATTAAGCTTCGGAAGACACCGGGGACAAATAATCTTAAATCACTGGGCCACGTAACTGCAAACAGTTCCCACAGAAGGCCTCTTTGTAGAGGACTGTTGATGAAACCAACAGCGTTTAGCGGCAGTGCACAGGGATGACTGAATTAGCGATGAAGGAGAGAGAACCCCACACAAAGAGAGAGACACAGGGGTCTTCTTCTTGTAGCAAAATGTTGACTAATTAGAAAGTATAGCTAGAACTGAAAATTGCCGTTTTGCAATTCTCACCATTTAATAAAAACTGGAAAATGCAGGCTCTTTATACTGCGGAGCTCGGGTGATCGCCACCTGAACTGGGCGGACAACAGCCTCCTCACCGGGGAGACCACCTGACCTCGGAGGCTGCTGCCCGGTGAGACTCCGTAAGCGTGCATTATCACCGGTACAGTTTCCTTACCGGAAATGCTTAGCCCATAGCAAATTGTGAAGGAACAGCATGCAAACCCACAGTACGGAACATTCGAGAAGACGGGTCTGGACTAAAAAAACTCAATGAATGAGAACAAAAGCTTGAGGAGGCCACTCTAGGTGAAAGTGTCCAGCAGACCAGAAGAGGAAAGAGGAGAAGCAGAAGCAGACGTGCGGTGGGAATCTTGGTTGGACCCGAGATTTTCAAATCTGTTAAAGACGCTACTAAGACAACTGGAGAAATTTACACAGAGGCTGCATTAGGTGATTACTTAGTTCTGCTGGGCAGTTGGTATTCTGGATATAAAAACAGGTATTTAAAGTAAGACATACAACAAAGTATTTGTGAGTTGTTAATTCTTAAGGAACTACATAGCTAAGCATAAAAATGGTTATGTGTTTTATGTGTGTGTGTGCCACATACGTACAGGCACGTACATTCACACACACAGAAAACAACCAAATGGGTAAATGTTAATTTGTGAATCTAGGTGAAGGCTCTACATGGTAATCGTACTCTTCAATTTTTCTATAGGCTTAGAATTGTGTATAGTAAAAACTGAGGAAAAGAAAGGAATGAGATATCAACTCTTGAACAAAAGCATTATACGTTAATACTGTACTAAAAATCATGAATCAGCCTTTTAGAAAAGTACTGTTTCTTTCCTGGCTCTCTCATTTAATAGGGACGTGCGTGACCTCAGATGGGTCACTGACCTCTGAATGAACTTTTCTAATCCGTAGGAGGAGGAATAATGCACGTAACAACTGACAAAGGACAGGAGAATCCAAAAACTTGTGTTTGCAGGTGGGGCACTAGGGACCATCCCGAGAGCTTCCCCCGGGGTACGCACTCACTGCAGCTTTGGTGGCCTGGAAAACCCAGGGTTTTGTTTGCTGTGCTTTTGTTTCTCTTCCTCTTCCCCTTTGGGCAAGAGGGGCCCGGGAGGAAGGTGAGCAGCGTGCGTGCCGTCATGGGGCCTGGCACAGGGGACATCTGCTGGGGGGGACCACCGAGTCCTGCACGGCGGTCCTGGCGGCTCTCAGGGGTGCTGGGAGGCCTGGCACTTGTGTGAATGAAAGGACGTGGTGGAGGCAGAGAGATGTGTGGCCCGATCTCAAGACACACAGGAAACTGTAAGAGAAAAAGCATTTGGTTTTAACTGCACCCCTTGACCTTTCGTGGGTGAGCTCTCCGTGAAACAGTAACACCTCCTAGCCGCTTAGAGGGACGGCTTTGTATCCCAGGGAAAGACACTGCTTCTAAATACAATTGACGTGGCCTTCCTGCCTTAATTTGGGTATCCATTTGCCCCCACATAATCTTCCCATTGTCAGAGCTCGATCCTGTTTGGTTTGGCAGGAGGGGCTGCTGGCAAGCCTCCCCGGTGCTGAGTCTCCCGCCGCGCCATGCAGGGATTACTGAAATAACAGCAGCTTCCCTCCCTCCCCAGAACCTGAGCCAAGCGCGCCACGCACTGTGAAACTTGTTTCTGATTACCAGGAACACTTCAAGAAGCCCCGGTGAAGCAAAAAAGTCCACAGCATTCTTTCCACCGTGCGAACAAAAGGCTATTCTGGGGCTGTTATATTTATGGAAGTCAATTCTCCAGCTCCCAGCCAGGCTTTCAAACCCCCTGTTCTTTGCGCCGCATGATTCAAATACACTGTCAATAACCTTAGTTACGTGAACAGCGAGGCCGTATTGCGCAAGGCAGCTGTGTTCTGAAGACCTTGCTGAACCTGAGAGGCAGAGTTCTGCAGCTGGCATGTCACCCTGAATTTGGACTTCCGCGGGAGTGCCGATAAAGTCCACATTTGGACAGCTGGGCAAGCCGGTCATTTGTCTGCAAGGACCTGGCGTTTCTTCCCAGAGTAAAGTGCAGCTTTTTGTACCCAGCAGGCTGGGAATAAAAGCATTTTAACCGACTCGATCAGCATTCTGGATTTTGGGGCGTAGGAAAGTATTTCTGACAACGTGGAAACCGAGGAAGGGCAGAAGCCCTGGGCCTGGAAAGGTGACTTCCTCGCGGGGGCTCCTGCCACGGTGTTTTCTGGCTTGTGTGTTAAGTGAGGGTTTGTTGTGTTTGTTGGAAATGTTATCATCTGGCGACAAATCCCCAAGTCTGGGAGGAAAACACAAAAAGGTACAAAGAGAATATCCTTTATGATGCGGAGAGGTATTCAGTACCCGAACATGTTATTCAAGTGTAAGCAAGAAAACGAGCTAGTGACTTCCGTGAGGTTTCCACCTCAGGTGTGTTCATGCTGCTAACGATTCCCTGACCAGCTGCTGCACTTACGTGACTTCACTCCTGCTCAGTCCTTCGGGGTAACATCAGTATCCAACTCGCAATTTCCATTCTTGAAGCATATTTCTCCATGGCGCCGGCTGGTGTGGCTTGGTTGGTCGGAGCATCGTCCCATAACCGAAAAGTTGTGGGTTCAGTTCCCAGCCAGGGTGTGTACCCAGGTTATGGGCTCGGTCCCTGGTTATGGGCGCAGGTGGTCCCTGGTCCAGGCGCATACAGGAGGCAACCAGTCCAAGTTTCTCTCCCTCCCTTCCTCTCTCTCTAGAAGCAATGAAAAAAGTGTCCTCAGGTGAGGATAAAAATAAGTAATAAAATATTTCTCCATCACGGTCCTAGGTTTCGAGGTGCCCACGTCTACAGCAGGTACAGTTTTCTGGGGCTTCGGCCACTGAACGGAATGTTTCCTTGCCAGGTCGCTGCTGTGCTCACCGTGAGGAGTTTCACAGACGGAGCTGCTTCCTCTGACCCGGGGAGCCACATCTGTTGTGCCCCTTCCCCTGCTGGAAGGCGTCCGTCCTGCAGGTGGAAAAGCCCACATCGGGTCCTCTCTCCCGTCAGAGTCCTGCACATGACCCCGTGAGCCCTTTAAATCGATTTGTATCACGGGAAGAAGGTGGGCCAGTGAACTGCGCACGTGTGCGGCGAGGAGGGAATTGATTTCTGGTACGCTGGTGTTTTACGTTTTCCTCGGGGCACGCCCACTGTGGGGCCTGCAGCACCGGCAACGGCTGAGCAGACTCCCCGGTCCCACGGAGTCAGCGCCCCAGACAACCGGAGTCCGCGGGCTCCGGCTACAGCCTCCGGGCGGTGCAGACGGCGGACTGGCGGCCTCGTGCGGGGCGGGAAGCAGCACTCCGGGCTGCGGCAGGTGGGTCTGAACAAAGCCTGTGGGCCGTCTGGCCAGCAAGAGGGCGCTCCGTGGTGGGCCCTGCTCAGAAGTGTCGGGGTGCAGCGCGACATGGCCGTTGGGAAGATGGAAAAGGGTCGAGATAGCCCCCGGGCAGCGATTGAGGTCGCGCAGAACAACTCTGACACCACGGGGAATGGATGGACATACTGTTCTCGCCCAGGACACTGGCTTGTCGAGGGAGTGCCCGTCACTTTGCTACAGTGAGCTGGGATGTGAGCTGTGGACGGTCCCGCATCATGATCAGAGCTAAGATGCCGAGAGAGCAGCTGTGCAGCCCCCAGCCGGCCCCCGCGGAAAGCACGGTCTAGCCAGGGCCGGGGCCTCCGGGCGCACGGACGGGTCCTTACTCTCGGCCCTCCTGTGTGAGGGACCGGCTCTCCTGCTGCCTCTCTGTTCTTTCTGTCACCCACGGCGCTCCCCTTCCGGGGGTGCCCTGACAGTGCCCCCAGTCCACATGAGAAGTCACCCCTTGCTCAAGATGCTTGACTCTCCTTTCAGAAATAAAAGTGCGCATATTGGCCATGGGAACAATATCTCCCTGTGCGTGCCCCCACTCAGTGCACTGCCTGAGCGGCCAGACATGGGGTTCCAGCCCCAGATGGGGAAGGAGCTGGGACCAAGGACAGGTCTGCTCCCGGTGTCCCATGAGCCTGGCTGTGGAGACAGAGGCAGAAGCCTGGCCGTCATTTCTGTCCCCGTGGAGTGTCCCTTCCGGGCAGCCCATTTCCTTCTCCCCGCTCCAGCCCGTTCTGAAAATGTGCCAGGCACGCTGTTCGTCAGATAGACCTATACATGTCTCAGTCCCACTGTAGTTCACATTTTCTCTCAAAGCGCCCGGGCTGGGAGCTCCCCAAGCTCAGGGGCCGGGCCTTCTTGGAGCCCAGGAGAGACCCAGCACTGCCCTCCCTGTCTGGTGGCCTGGTCGGAGCCACCCCCAAAAACTCCTTCGTGAACATGAGAGCATTAATCAGTAGTCCACGGCTCTTCTTCCCGTCCTGATTTCCCCTCCAGGTCAGAAAGCACTCTTCTGAGTGACTTGCAAGTTCAAGGTGAAGAAGGATCAAGCATGAGTCAGAATGAGCCCTTTCTCTTGGCCTCAGGGTGACAGCTGCGTGAAGGGACTCTGCTGGGGACTGGCAGGCCCGGGGAGCCGAGGGGCCGGTGCAGAGGTGAGGAGAGCTGGCTCCAGCCCTCGGGCAGCAGGTGGAGGGAGAGTGCATGCCACTCACAGCCCCAGGCGAAACGTGCACGCATGCCAGCACACTCGACAGCTCTGAGGGGCAGTTACCATTACATGTGCTCTATAGGTAAAGAGGCTGACGCTCAGAGAGGATCGGTTCACGTTTACACAAGCATAGGACTTGAAGTGGAACCTGCCACTAACTCCCCTTGGCTGTGAATCGGACCTTCTTGGGAGCACAGACGGTCTCCACGGTCCCCGGAGGAAAGTGGCGTGAGCAGTGTCCCAGCGGCAGTGCGCACAGAGAGATGTGGGCGCAGCAGGAGAGAGGGGACGGGGCTGGGGAGGCGGAAGGGCGCACAGGTGGGGTTCACACTGGGAAGTCCACATGGCAAGGTGCACCGGCCCGAGGACTCGCCAGAGCACAGCCAGGTGTGAGAGAGAGAAGCGCAGGCCTCGCTGGGGATGCGGGTGAGTCGTCCAGCAGGCAGGTCGGGGCGGGTGGGGGCGCAGGGTGCGGAGACTGTGAAGGAAGCGTGAGTGTGAATGAGGTCGGTAGGGGAACCCTGAGGGGAGACAGCTCAGCTTCGGGCTTGGGCGGAGGCACAGTGATGGACCAGCGGGGTGAGGCAGGACTCGTGGGAGTGGACAGAAAAGGAGGCAGAAGGCACTTCCTGGTGCTGCCAGGGTTAAAGCAAGGGGGGGGTCTGCGAGGGGCAGCAGCAGTGGGACCAGGAAGCGGGGGACGTGTGAGACTGTGGGGGATGTGTCCCATCTATTCTGGGAGGTTTGGAGGAGCCCTTGGAAACCCACAGAAACGTGCGTTAAGCAGTGACGCTTTTTCCAGGTGGTGGAATCCTGTTTCTCGACCGCCCCTTTTGTGAAAGCCTATCATCATCATCATCATCATCATCATCACCAAATCAAGCAGATGAAAGCAGAGCTATTCTGCCAAAAGAGAGGCATTGGGGTCCCTGTGGTCCCAGCTTCCCCAGCTGCACCCCTGGGGGAGCTTGAAAGTCAGGTCTTGGGTGGGATTCAGATGCTGCCTGCCTGCCCCTTTATCATCATGGACACATGTCCCATTTTGTCCTGTTTTCTGGAAAATGACCGTGGGTTCTTTACCCTGCCTGTGACCGATTCTGGCCAAATGCTGCCCTGTCAGACCTCGGCACCCCGGACTCAGGAAGCTGCTGGGTCCCTTCGGACCAGTGTTGGCCTCGCTGGTGCTGTTCCAGCCAGCCAGCTAGTCACACCCCTGCGTGGTGGGGACACAGCAGCGGCCACCTGGCTGTCTCTGAGCTCGAGGAGCTCATACACTAGCAGGGAGGTACATAATAGACGGATGTGACCAGAGGGTAGTTTAGATATAATCACGGGCTGTGAAAAAACGTGAGTGACAGGATTGGGAGCCAAGAAGAGAGTGCAGCCTGAGGTGACGTACGGAATGTGTCAGAGACAAAAAGGACAAAGTCCCTCGCAGACCTGGGAGATGTGCGTTTAACAGCAGGGCCCGCTACCGCCAAGCCCTTGAACCTGAGCTCACTCCATGCGTTGGATAGTCAAAGACAGGGCCTGCGTGTCCGGGGAGGGGTGAGCGAGTGGGGATCTCCTTTGGCAGGGGCACACCAGCAGGGCCTGCGGCGGGGGCAGGGAATGGGAGTGAAATGGTCTGGTTTGCGTGGTCTCGGGCTGTTGGGAAACGGACTGGACAATGGACATGAAGGGGACAAGAGGCTGAGAGGCCAGCTGAGCAAGCGAGGATGCTGACCTAGGCTGCAGATGAACCAATCAGAGCAGGCCTTGACCGCGTCAGAGAGACACGTGTTTCCGAGATCGGCAACACGCTCTCCAGTGAATTCGAGTGGGATGTTGTAGGATGAGGGTCATCCGCAAGAACCCCTGTCTTTTTATCTAGAGCCATTGGGTGGGTGGTGGTGCCTTTTACAAAGATGGCGAGGCCCTGGGGTGGGAGTTGATGTGGCTTAGGAAGTGTGGGTAGGAATCCTTGGTTCTCCTCTGGCTCCTAAACAGCAGAGAGTCAAGAGGAGATGCTGAGCAGGCAGTTGGAGGCAAGTACTCAGTAAAGTTGGGCTGGAGCCTGTTTTAAACTCAAACAATCGATAAATATCATCTATGAGCGCTTGCAGCTGGCACCACAGGGAGAACGGCGCCTTCCGGTATCAGAAGCGCTTCTCCTCGAGATCCGGCTTCCCGAGAAGTGCAGAGACCAGGGCAGCAGGACGCCCTCACCCTGGCACCGGACAGCGAGGTGGGACACCCACCTGCTTCTGAGGAGGGACTTCCCCGCACAACCATCTGGCGTCAGCAAAGCGCCGATCTTTGGCACAAATCCGTCTCTCAAGGAACAACACAATTGTGGTTCTGTGAAGCCTGGTGCCGTGTAAACCTGAGGTGTCAGAGACACGATCTTGACCTCTAGGGGCTGTCACAGTGTCGTCACGCGGCACCCAGACAGAGAGGCCTCTCAGTGCGGGGTGCTTGTGCCCTCAGGCGGAAATGGCTACGTGGGAAAACACGTTTCTCGTGGTTGTACGTTCCGTTCAGGCCAATTAATACTTGCTGTGTATCTACAGCAGCTCCCAGCCTTGAGCCTCTTTGAAACAACTCTCGATGCTGCTAGTCCTTGAATGAGTCAGCTTCATGCTGACAATGCTGTACGATCGCTGTACGCTGTACGATTGGACATTTTCTAGCTCTGCGGAGCCAGCTGCGCCAAGCATACTAAAGACACATTTCTTGCCAGAACTAGTTTGCTTAAAAAAGAAGACGGCAAGCAGGCGGGGGTGGGGGGAGAGAAAGCAAGAGAGAGAGAGAGAGAGAGAGAGAGAGGAAGAGGAAGGATCTATAAGGTGTGATCTATGGGGACGGGCAGTAGCTGGTGGTTTTCACCGTCAGCAAAATAAGGACGTTAGATGGTGAAAACTTTCTGCTCTGGATTCCGCATGTTATTCTTGGGCTGCCAGTACCACAGTCTAGGCTGGGAATTTTGAGAGTTGCTCATCCATCCACCACCCACCCATCCTTGTATTAATTCACGGAAAAGGAAATGTTTTCGGAGACAGTGGGGCCGGGGAACAGGAAGAAATCTGTACTCTGCCAGCCAGGCGCTGCCCAGGCACTTGAGTATGCGTTCCTCCTTTCGGCGAATACTTCCATCGCGCCCGCAGTGAGGCAGCCACTGTGCGGGGCACTGAAGATACACCGGTTCCCAAGTTAGTGATGAAGCGAGCGATTGCCTGGACGTAGCAGATAAGCAATAAAATAGGTAGCCGCAGGAATATTCTCTCTTTAACAGCAGCACAACCACACAGGGAACGTACAAAGTACACTTAGAGCGCAGAACACTAGCAAACCCCGCCTTGACAGGGAGGTTTCTTTAGAAGATGAAGTTTTCCTGGAGACCTGACAGTAAGGAAAACACTGCCAGGAACAGGGGCCTCGGGCGCCACACAGGAGGGACGAGCCCTAAGGCAGCGGTGGCTCCAGCTGTGGACGTGGGCGAGTGGGTCAGTCAGTGCGGCGGGGCCTGGCGGCACCAGGGCCGTGGGCGTGGTTCACGATGCGATGGTGGCGTGGAGCCCTCCTGGGGCTCGTTCACCTTACTCCCTGCGTGGGTTTGGGCTTCGCGTGAATTTTTTCACTGAGACCCCCCGGGTTTGCATCCTCGCTCTATCCCCTGGCCATGTGACTCTGGGCTGATCCTCGGTGTCGGGCTGTCGTGAGCACCACAGGAGGCCACGGTGCCTAGCAACACGCCCAGTGCGCGCCACCTAGCACCACGCCCAGTGCGCGCCGGGTGCTGCTTGGCTCTGCCCTCCTCTCGGACGTTACGAAATCGGTGTCTGCAAACTACATAGCACAGGGGTGACGCAGAGAACACTTCAAGGGTGAAGAGGCTTTTGACTTGGCCTTGACCCGATGGCAGGCTTTCGGAAAATGTCAGTGAAGCAGAAAGGGGAGGGGCAGGGAGCGGGGGAGCTATCAGATGGTGACACCAGGCACAGGAGCAGGGTGGCAAGGACAGGGAGCGGCCTGCTCACGCCACCGTGTGAGAGGCACGGAGGGCTGAGTGAGGCCGAGCTGCAGAAGTACGGTTGAGGCAGATCATTCTGAACGTTGAATGAGAAACTGAAGCTTGCTTACATTATTTTACGAACGGTAGTCATTCAGGTTTTTGAATAGGAAAAAGGAATTGTCTTAAACAATGTAACAGGGGCAGAAAGGCAGGGAAGAGGGTTTAGAGCCCTTTGGGAATACCTATTAAAAGATTTTATCTTCACGTGACTGAGGGTGAGCATGGCAAGGGAGGATGGATGGGAAGAAATGGTCAGCCCACAGCTGACTGTATTTGGTAACAGGGTGTGCATAGGGGTTCAGAGAGAGGAAAGAATTATCTGTGAATCTAAATAAGACTGGAGCTGAACTGGAACCGTTAACACCAAAGGGGAATGTCAGCAAGATCTGGGCTTCCACCGCCTCCCCTTCCCAACTCTCCGCAAAGAGCTGAAGTGGGATTTAGCTTCAGAAGTCTTATCTGAAAGGGCTATGCAGTTTGGGGAAGAAAGTGCGCAGTGGGCTGCTGAAACAAGGAGCTGGAGTTTGGCTCATCACCTTGGGCTGTCTAAAAAGTGAATTTGGCAATCATTCCCACGAGGCTGTGGTTGAAACAAAAGAAACCCACGGGCTCGCAGGTCGGAGCCAAAACACAGAGCAGGCGGCAGGAGAGGACGCAGCCCCGAGACGGATGCGGGGCAGCCTGGGCATCAGGCGGTCACCTGCAGATAGGACTGTCATGGGAACGAGGAGGTTCTTTTCTTTTTTCTTTCAAGAATTTGAGGCAGCATGATGATGGCGGTGTTTCACGAATGTCAAATGTTTCATGAAATGAAGGGTAGTGAGAATTTTAAGAAGGATCAGGAAACAAGGGGAAGGGCCATGAGAGACTAGGAGCAGTGGGAGCTAGGATGTGCAAGGTTGGGAGTTAAACAACTGTGCGTGTGTATGCCTGTGTGCGCACGTGTGTGTGAGCCCATGCACATGCACACACATTGTCCCTGGAGAGACACACATGCTACAAATGGTGGCCTCCAGGAAGGGGCGCTGGGTGTCGGCAGGAAAGGGATGAGAGGCGGGCTTGCTCGTTTCTTACGATGCTCTCACGTGTTTGAACTTCGTACAAAGTGTACACACGCTCTGTTAAACAGTCATTAAAATCATGCATAAAAAGTTGGTTGATAGGGAGCAAAATGAGGACGTGAGTGCTGACTCCTCTTTCAACAGATTTGACCGTTGGGTCAAGCGCAGCGAGAGGCTGTCTGTTTGTTGTTATTTGTGGACAAACTTGAAGCATCCGATGCAGAGAAAGGGGCGCAGATGAGGCGACAAGGTGATAGCGGAGGGAGCAATATGCTGACAAAGTGGGGTGCTCTGTGTTTAAGATTACCAGTGAGATGATAACCCTCTAAGAGGAGTATCTCTTCCCTGGAGGCGAGCCGGGTGGAGAAGACAGGAGAGCATAGAGGTGCAGACCTCGTGCACACGAGGGGCAGCCAGGGGACGTTTCTGGCAAGCCCGTGGACCTCCGTGACTGCTGCAAAGGAGGGACAGAGCCATCCCTGAGACTGAGAGAGGCTGTGGCGTGGCCGAGGGAGAGACGGCAGTGTTTACTGAACGCTCACATCAGTGCTGTATCGCCGCATCACAAGGCACCATGCATTCAGCCGCTTACAGCAGAGCCCATCCCCGACCGCACTGCGCTGTCCGGCTGAGGTCCGGGCAGTCTCCACCGGGCTCTCTGCGTAGGTTCTCCCGAGGCCAAGTCGGGTTGTCAGCGCGGCTGGGTTCTTATCTGCAGGCTCTGGGGAAGTGTCTGCCGCTCAGTTTATCTGGTTGCTGGAAGCATTTGCTCCTGGTTGCTGTAGGATTGAGGTCTCCGTTGCCTTGCTTGCTGCCTGAGTGGCCTCTCTCTGGTTCTCACAAGTGGCCCCTCCATCGGCAAAGTCGGCGACAGCTCACCAGCCCTTTGTGCCCTTGGAGTCTCTCTGACGTCCTCCTCTGCTGCCACCCCGGGAAGTCACTGGGGTGGAGGGGTCCCTTCCCCTGTGTGATCTCCCGTTCTCTTACCCAGCAGAGCAGCACTGTAATTCTAACTGCACACTTCCGTTCCCAGCTGATCAGGACCTTGACTCCATCCACGCAGTTCCTTCGCCATGTGGCATAGCAATTGTAGGAGTAACCTTGACCAAGGCTCAGGGATGCTGGGGGCCAGCTGAGAACTCTGTCTACACTCAGACGTCTGAGTGCTTACTGGGGACTGAGCACTGCCAGGCTCATGAGAGTCCAGCTGTGACAGAGCTTGTCACCTGAGAATACAGATTAGACCACGAATATGTAAAAATAAAATCCCTAAGATAATTCAGAGAGGGAGATGTTTTCTTAAGACAGTCAAGCCTGGAGTTACAATAGGAGCTCGGGGTGCAGGTGGTTTGTTGTGGATCGAGGGAGACCTCTCTGAAATGGAGATACCTGGGTTCTGAATGACGCGGGGCGTGGCCACCCACACAGAGAGCAGGAGCTGGGCCTGGACGGACGGGACGGCGCAGTTTCTGAGGCGGGAGCAAGAATGCGACAGGTGAGGAGGGGCAGGAGAAGGGCTGTGTAGCTGGAAAGAAGATTCCAGTGGTCAGTCAGGATGACAGAATATTCTAAAATGACCCTCCCCCCAAAAGCATTAACTATCCATCCACAGATTTTATACCTGCTCAATTTCACTATCTGGCCTAGTTTTCATTTCAGAATTTATATTTTGTCAAAGCAAGCCAGTTCGTCCTTACACACCTACCAACCCGCTCTATCAGCACATTTGTTGAGCAGGTTGTGTATTCCAGCCGCTGCTCTAGTGCCAGGAAGAAGACAGTCAATGAAACGAAAGCGTCATATCCTCATGGCACTTACATCCTAGTGGAAGTGGCGCAAAACCAAAGACCCAAAAAGAGGAGCACGCAGAGTGAGTCGGGTCGTGAGCAGTGCTAAGGAGAGACGTATCGGGAGTACACGGCAAATTTCCCTCACGCATCCCTCCACTAATCCAGCTGTTGATACATCCCTTCAGGCATGCACGCCTCCGTCCCACGTTGAAGGCCCGATTGCGGGCCAGGCTTGGAGGGCGAAAGTCACATCAGTTGTGACACCTCTTCAGCTATGACACAGTTCCTGTTACCAACAGTGTTCTCTGGTGTATGATAACATTGAAAAAATGCAAAACGAATGCAGAAATAATACTAAATGCGAATTATGATTCAAAAGTAAAAATTAGAGAGTCAGGAAGTATAGCAAACTTGAAAAACGCTATCAGTGCGCATGGCTTGGCCGGCACTCGGAGAGCAGCTCGCCCCCGCCCACGTCGGAACGCCGGCCGCGGTCACCGAGTCCAACCGTGTTTTCATGCATCCCACACTATTGAACCTCAGAGTAAAATTAAGTTGGGAATAGATAACAAGCTGCATTAATAATAGTACCTCTAGAAATCAACAATATATGCAATAATAAAATATCGAGACATGCTCCCAAATAATTGGACATTAAAGAACACATTAAATAACCTATCCATCAGAGAATGCGGTCAAGGGGAAATGTTAGAAATATTAGAGACACAGTGACAATGGACACGCAGCATGCCAGGGTGTGTGAGATGTAGCTGAGCAGGGGTTCAGAAGGAAGCTTATAACAGTAAATGCTCGTATTAGGAAATGAAATGATGCAAAACCAGTAAGATAAGCTTCCATCTTAAGAAGTTAGAAAATAGGCTTTGGGTACATACTAGAAGAAGCTAAATTAATCTCAGAATTTATGTTTTCAGTGCAGGATGCCAGTGCTTTTTGTTCCTTTCACTATTTAATGAAGTAAAAATGCAAAAGAAAGACGTTAGAAAAAGAAGAGCAAACTATACCCAAATTAAGTAGAAGAAAGGAAACAATAATATAGAAGAACAAACAAAATGAATTAGAAAGTGCATAAACAATAAAAACAACAAAAGCATTGGGGTCTTTTTGTTTGTTTGTTTTTTAAGAATAGTATAATTGCAGACTTGTACACCCACTGTGGGAAACAGTACGGGATTTCCTCAAAAAACTAAAAATGGAACTGCCTTTTGATTCAGCAATTCCACTGCTGGGATTATATTCTTCGAATATAGGCGGGTGGTTTTTGTCTTTAAAAAGAGGGGGAGTGGTTTGAATACCAATTCAAAAGAACCTATGTTCATAGCAGCATTATTTACAAAGCCAAGTGCTGGAAACAGCCTAAGTGCCCATCAGTAAATGAGTGGATCAAAACAACTAAGGTACATTTCACTATGCAACACTATGCAGCAGAGAGAAAGAAGGAGCTCCTACCCTTCGAGACAGCATGGATGGATCTGGAGAGCATTATGCTAAGTGAAATAAGCCAGGCAGTGAGACATAAATACCATATGATCTCACCTGTAAGAGGAACCTAATGAACAAAACAAACAAACAAGCAAAATACAACCAGAGGCATGGAAACAGGAACAGACTGACAGTGACCAGAGGGGAGTGGGAGGGGGAGAAGGAGGGAAGAAGGGGAAGGGTCAAGTCAAGAAACAGGTATGAGTGACCCACGGTCTTGGACGACAGGGTGGGGATTGACTGTGGGTGCAGGTGGGCAGGGCAGGGGAGAGCGATGGGGGAAATTGGGACAACTTCTAATAGAACAACAATAAAATATTTAAAAAATAAAGATTATTTTAATATTAAAAAAGAATAATAAAGCTGATAAGCAGTTAACAAGAAAGGAAACACAAATTACTAACCTCAACAGTAACCTATCAACGGGACGTATTGTTACATATCTGAAGGTAATAAAAACTGTATTAAAACAGCCTTCTGCCCATGAATTTGACAACGTGTAAAACTGACAAGTTCTTTGAAAACTCTCATCTTACCAAAACAGAGTCGGAAAGTAACTGAAAATGTGAAAATCCCATATGTTTTAAAGGAATTGAACTTAGAATTCAAACCTTTCAACAAAAGAAAACTTTAAGCCCAGGTGGTTTCACTGGTGGTTTCTATAAAATATTTAAGGAAAAAAATCCTGAACAAAATACGTTAGAAAACAGTGGAAGAGGGAACACTTCTCAACTCATTTATAGGACTAGAATAACCCTGTCACCAAAGCCTGACAAAGACATCGCCAACCAAGACCAATGTGCCCATGAGCGTAGACACGGAATCCAAATCCTAACACAGCAAATCAACGTGGTGCCACATGAAAGGGCGATGGAGCGGACTGGAGGGTTTTCACCCCGGGCACGCAGCCAGGGCAATTAGTCCGGTCAGTTCACCACATTAAAAGAGGAAAAGGGGGTGGGAGGAACCACAGTAACCATTTCAACATTTGCCACAAAAAGGTGGGGGTGGTTGACAACATGAATACCCTTTCATGACTAAAACTCAGCAAACTAAGACTAGAAGTGCATGTTTCTTAGCCTGAGAAAGGGCGTTTGTAGCAACATGCAGCTAACATCATACTCAGTGTTTGAACTTCAAATGATTTTCACCTAATTCTGGGGGCCAAGCGAGTGTTATGTTCTCACCAGTTTACTCAGCAAAACAGTCAAGGACCTAAACAAACCACAATAAACAAGGGGGAAAAGCCATCAAGATTGAAAACCTAGAAGTGAGACTGCCTTATTCACAGATGACATGATTATTTACGTAGAAAATCCTACTGAATCTATAGAAATGCTTCCAGAACTAACAAGTTAGTTCAGCATGGTCCCAGAACACAATGTCGATGTACGAAAATCAATTTTATTTCTATGTTACAACAGCAAAAACAGCTTGAAATTTAAAGTGAATTTTAAAACGCCATCTTCCATGTTATGCCACTTCCAAACATTATTTTGAGACCTAAACATAAAGCTAACATCATAAATCTTTCAGAAGGAAGTAGGTGAAATTTGCTTAGAAATAACACTAAAAAAACCCCATCAAACCCTAAACAAACCCTAAACCACAAAACAATGATAAATTGGACCTCAGTAAACTTTTTCAAGTCTGCTCATGAGAAGACATTGTTAAGAACATGAAAGACAGGACAGACTGGGAGAAAATATTTGTTTTATGAACACACATACACAAAATATCTTTCTAGACATGAAATAAGAAAACAAATCAATCAATAAAAGCGGGCAAAAGGCCTGGAGAGCCTGTGCTTCCCATAGAAGGCGCCGGAAGAGTCGGTGAACCCAGGAGGAGATCCCACATCATCACCATCTGGGAAATGCGATCGAAGACGCGAAGCAAAGCACCTCACGCCTGAACGGCCCGCGTTTCCAGAAGACAGGCGTGTCAGAGGTCAGAGGGGATGCGGAGTACCTGGAGCTCCCGTACCTCGCTGGTTCCAGCCATTTGGACAAAGTTGGGCAGTTTTTTAATGAATTTAACGACTGGTGGCATATCGATACAGTGGGATACTGATCAGCAATGAGAACAAATCCTAACAACCCTAACCAGAAATAACCCACAGGCAGCAAACACCAGGCCCGCCGGCCGAACCCGGCCCTCCACCGTGTTTTATCCACCCGGCACCTTGTTTCTACCCGGCGGCAGCACGGAGCTCCTTGCCCCTGGTTAAGGAGCAGTTACACTTACACAGTCCTAAAGTCACATCGGGCCCTTTCAAGGCAACTGCGAAGCTGATGTGGCCCCCGGTGAACATGAGTGTGACACCCCTGAAATAACCCATCTATCCTTCATCAGAAGAAAGGACAAGCCAGCTGCGGTACAGTTATACGACGGAGAACTAATCAGCAGTAAAAACAAGTGAACTATCGAGGCATTTCTTGAGAACACTTTGCAAATGTTTGCAAAAGCAACCTACCCTTCCTTCCAGACTCCGCTCCAGTGCCCGCCACCCCGCCACCCGTGGGCCTCCCTGCAGGCAGAGCAGGTTCGATGCCACACGCCACCCACGCCCAGCTGGGTCACTGTGTCTGGAGCAGACCACGATGAGCATTCGCTTTCTCTGCCCTGCATCTCACCGGACTGAGAGCTTCTGGAAGTCAGAGCTCTCGGAATCCCCGGCATGCTGCTCTGTGCGGGTCCCAGTACACGGACGCGGTCAGTATTAGTAGAAGGACGGACGGACGCCACGTGCACCCCTTTTCTTCCCGCTGAGTCTCCCGAAGCCAGTGCAGTCGTCACTCGATCGTGTCTGTTAAATAATCAGTGGACCTCACGACTTGGACGCAAGTAAATGGAACCCTGGACTAGGTTTCCATCCCAGTGGTTGTGTTCATTACCCCGGCGGTTCGGCCAGATTCATTACGGACAGTTTGGCTTGACCCAAGGCCATTTCCCCAAGGTCGTCCAACTACTCAGCTGTAAGAGTTGGGACCAGGGTGACAGACCTCTCTGTACCCCCCAAGAACAACCGCAGCCTGTCAGCATCGCTCCTTGGGGGTGTCATCCTGTTTGGGTGGGGCGAGTTGGCCGCCCTGGAGGCGCGGTGGGCAGCAGTGTGGGTTCGGTTCGGTCACTTCCTGGCTACAGAGGGCCCTGCGCCCCCGAGGGTCCGGGCCGAACTCTGAGTGCTGAGTAGCAGCGAGCCTGGGCGTGCGAGTGAGCAGAGTGGGGTTCGAGGTGAGACGTTTTAGCCCCTTCGAGCTTCGGTGAGCGTCAGGAAGTCCCTTCCCCAGGGATAAGAGTGTGTGTGGAAACGGAGTCTGTCCTTAACTGCGAGTATAACCTTAGCAATAATCTAAAAATTACCCTAAACGTGGGCATAGGAAATGGATAACGGTGTCGAAGATCACATTTAGAAGTCTGATTTACCTAATGGTGCCAGAAAAATTCTTAAATGTATATCCACTCACAGACATGAAAGAATTCCATTTAAAATAACTGTGTTTGAACTTGGCCTTATATATTGCTTCTCATAGAACGTAAACAGAAAAGCTTGGTACAAGTATAGGTAGTGACTGTTTCGGGGACCACCAGACATCAGATGTGGTCACACCAAACATGGGGTGGACGCAGAATGAAGGGAAGGAGATTCATTTAAGGGCAGAAGTCAAACTCATATTTTCATCCTCTCCTCTAGATCTTGTCTTCCCGCAGGACCCTAAGTTCACCCCCATATCCCGATCAAATATTCTATTCTCTCTAGCTCATCCGAGCTACGCACAAATCTGATTAAAGAAAAAGCCTCTTAATGACCGGCGAATGGACTCAAACTCCAGTATTGGAGAAAGCACTTGGTGAAATCTAAACCAAGTAAAACTGTTATCACTTCCATCTCCAAAGAGGAGCCATTACTCCAAGTGACCCTCCACTTCTAGAATGCGTAGGAAAGCATTTCCTGTTCGGACGGTCACAGTATTTTCTTGGCTCACTCTGCAAAGCCATCCTGAGAAACATGTCACCCACTCTCCTTGGTCATCGCTGCAAGTAGTACAGCCTGCCACCAGGCTGTGTTAGCATGACTAGAAAAAGGGGTACGAATTAGTCCGACACATGTCCCAGCCCGAGAACGGCAAATCTGGACGCAGCTGCTCGCCGGCAGTCGAGTCCTCGTTGAGAAACGACACTTCTGGTGGTTGCCCAGTCCCTGTAAATGACGAGGTTGGTGCTGTCCTATTTCCCCTCCCCCAAGTCACGGCCGCCAGACACAAAGGATCTCTGAGTGATGTAGTTATAAAATAGGTTCTCATGGAGGGAAATAGAGAGCACATACTTCAGCCTTTAGCAATATTCTTTATTTTCATAATCCTTAAACCGCCTTGTTTCAAAAATACTTTCTACTCTTTCATTGTACTTTCCTGCTTAACCCTAGACAATGTCAGTTTGGCATTCACTTTTCTAAGTGTAATTATTAATTTTTTGACTCACCGTAAGGACATGCTATAGTGAAAATTAGCCTGGATTTTTTTTTTGGCATAATTTTAAGCTATTCCTAAAACAGCACTTTTTCAGTTTAATAAGTTTAATGAGTTGGGATGGATACATCTTTTCCTGGACACACACCACACACACATTCAATATTTTCCTTTTATTCCAGAAATTAAACCAGGAATGTCTCTTCTTTCTTCTTTCTCCTTTGTATGTGGTAGTAATACACTTATTCATTAATAAATAGCCTTGTTGCTTTTTTCCAGCCATTTTTTTTCGCTAAACCAGAAAGTTGTTTCTGAGTGGTTTCAAAGTTCAAGCTGAAATATTCAGTGTGAGTCAAAATGGATCCTTTTTCTTTTTCTTGGATCTACGGTGAAATGAACCTGTTCTCATAGGCGGTAAGGTAATTAACTTCGGCTTCTCTCAGCAGGAGCCTTGCATAATCAGAGTAAAATTTGGCAAAACGCAACTCATTCCATGTGCAGAAGGGGCACCTGAGGGAAATCAAGACTCTTTGAAGGACTCAGGTAGGAGAGCGAAGAAGAAAGTGCCCTTTTCATTTCACCA
This sequence comes from Trachops cirrhosus, assembly GCA_028533065.1. Taxonomy (NCBI): domain Eukaryota; kingdom Metazoa; phylum Chordata; class Mammalia; order Chiroptera; family Phyllostomidae; genus Trachops; species Trachops cirrhosus. The sequence goes on along the minus strand of CM052548.1, from coordinate 2,559,803 downwards.
CAGCCACCCCGAACCCCCACGACTGAATTAACAACAGATTTGCCAACAGCTGCTCTTTCGTGTCTTATTTAGCAGCGAAAACAATGGTCTCAGTCAGAAGCTTTTGGATGTTTCAGCTTGCTACAGATTTCAGGACGGAGCCAAATTTGTGGCTTGGCCTCATCATAAATATCGAAATGCTTCATGATGATTTTTATTGGGCTTTTACTTTGTTCAAGTCTAGCAACTAATATGCATGTATTCGAGGGAAACACTATATTCTTAAATCTACTTTCAATTAGATAAGTAACGTATGTGAGGATTACAGTTGGTAATGCATGGCATTCTTTTTTATAAGCGTGTACCCATAAGCTGGTACCTTTATATGGGCAAGAATATAAAACAAACAAAAGAAATACCGCCGAGTTTCAACATCATTTTTTGAACTCTCAAGAGCCAAGGAATTGTTGAGCAAAAATCAATACCGTCTCACTGCCTCTTGCCCTGGCCTTATTCCATCAGAAACACTTTCTTGGGTTGTAAATCTTTCCTCTGCTTCTAATGTGGCTGCAACCTCAGAAGGTCGCAAAGTCTTTCAGATTAAGTAACACAAACTCAGCGTCATTTCGTTTATGAATATAAAAGATGTGAAAGGCATGTCAAAAGAAAATGAAAACCTTTTATTGAATCGGATACAGATTACATTATATGTTCCAAGAGTCTTTGTTATTCTTTCACATTTATGTAATTTTTCTCTATTTGTGAAAGTCTTCAAGCTCGCTTTTAGTATGTTTCTCCCAGACACCCCATGAGGTGAGTTTGGGGACTTGCAAGGTGCCAGGGCCCAGAGACACGAAGGGACTCTCCCAGAGCCACCCGGCATGCAGTCAACGGTCCAGGCAGCCCATTCCAGGTTCCTGGTCCCCCCGCAGGAGCCACTGAACCCCCGCCCCGCCCCCATTTCTTCACGTCCGCAGAAGCTTCCTTACTCTGGCTCCCTTCAGTGAGGCCCGAGAACGCCCTTCCGTCTGCCTCTCACGCCTTTTTGTACCACTCCGCCGCTCTCCTGGCGCCTAGGAGAGGCGCGCTCTATAAGCCCAGACACAGGTTCCTTCGCCGATCCTCAGTCCACACTGGCCTGCGGCAGCCGCCGGGACCTGCTCGCCGCTCAGCGGTGCGGGCGATGTTCCTCTCCAACAGAGGGTCAGCAAACCCACGCCCCGAGATGCACGGTGGGGTTCTGAGCAGCATTTCCACAGGCCCCTCGTGACCTTGGTCCACCAGGACTATGGGGTGTTGGCCAAGGCTGAAGTGCGGGAAAAATTAAATAAAACGGAGAGGAAGGCTTTTGATAAACGCCCAAGTCTATGGAATTTTACCTTGGTCTTTCTGATACAAGACGTGCCCCAGCCCGTGTGGCTACTGCTGAAACACCCATTTTCCGGTGCCGGTCCTGTCCCGCGAGCCTGGGAGCCCACAGCCCTGCGCCTCCCTCACCTTCTGTCGCGACCGGGTGGGCCATCACACGGGAGGTGGGAGAAGGGAGCTCCGCCCTTTTCTGAGCCCTCTCCCGAGCCCTCTCCCATCCTCGTCCTCCTGCCGTGGGTAACGCGGGGCGAGACTCCTGAGGGAGAAGGATCCAGATCTTCGCGGGCAGAAAGGAACTCGGTTGGAATTCACGGTGAATCCCTTCGCGGGAATAACCTGCATTTAAAACAAGACGTTCCTGCCTTTTTCAACTAGAGGCCAAGTTCCTGCCGTCATCCCGGTGTGGACAGTACCCTGGCCGAAGTGACCCGTAGTTGGTCCAGCTCAGGGCACTGTCGCATAAATCGCACCGAGGCTATGAGCCTGGAGAGGCACTTACTTGGCGGTCTCTTCCTTACACAGTAACGCCTGACTAGCGTAAATGTTAGGTATCTATGGGACCACGTGTACTTTTAGTGATCATCCAAAATGTGTCCCCTTCCTATGAAGGGGACGCCAGGAGACACCCGTCTATCTGACACCATTTATCCTGTTATCGAAATAGCCAGGTTGTGCTAAATTAAAACCCAAGTGTCTGGAGTGCTCGTGAAACCAGGTTGACGTTAAAAAGAGCTGGATTCCAGCTTTCTTTTCCGGAGCACCTAGAATGTCCTCTTTGTCCTCTGACGTCGATAGGGAACATTTGAGAGAGAGGACTGCGGCGGCTGGTTGTGACCCCGGCACCCCACGTCCCGGGGCTCCTGCGCCTCACGGCACGGGATGTGTGGCTGCGGCCGTGGGCTCTGGACCCCCCAAAACGCTGCCGCTGGGGTGCAGCCTGGGCTCTGTGTTTGTTTGTTTGTTTCAACCAACTTCCAGTGGCAGCTCCGTGCGCTGCGTTTCGTTCACTGAAGTTTTACGTTTCTGGAGGAGAGTGACAAGGTAAGAAGCCACAGGCTGCTGCTGATTTTTATTTTATTTCTCTAAATGTCTCTGCCAATCTGAGTGCTCCCAGGGCTCAGAATGCCACACTCAGAGATAAGGTTAAAGCCCGCTCAGGATGTCTGGTGAGCAGATAAAAGCAACCTGTGGTTAAAAGAAAACTGTGGATATGGTGGTGGGAAGAACGGATGCTGCCATAGGAATACACTTTCACCGGATTTGAAGTGACATGAAGGTCACCTGTCACAGAAGTCAAGAGTTAGGAGGCAGTGGTCCCAATCGAAGGTTCCGATCCGAATGTTGACATGATGACGAAGTCGCCCTCACTGGCGTTTGCCAGCTTCACCTCGCAAATGGTACCCGCTGGTGCGGACTGACTGCGATACTGTCCATCTGCAGCTGGCACACGCAGGCAGCCCGTTATGAGCACTGTGCTTAAGGCCAGATGCCAGGGAGGAGTCACTGAAGCTGGGCTATGGAATCGACCTGGGCTCGCACGGTCACCACTTCCGGCCGGTCCCGTCACTGGCTCGCTCTGGAATTGTGCCCGCACCTTCTGGCCTCAGTGAGCCGCGTAATCAGCTGTGTTCAGCTGTACTTGAACCAGATATATCATTAGGGCCTTGTGAGTTAGCCCGGGTCATCCCATCAGAGTTACACTTGGATGTAAATTACAGGATCACCGTGAACACGTTCGGACAATCGGTAGGCTAGTTTCCATTTCACTGTGTCTGTATTCCACCTACGTAGGTCTGGATCAACTTGGACGTATTTGAGAAGAAATTGTGCTCTGAAGTAGAAGTATTTTATCCCTCAGGTCCAGAAAATGGGTGGGAATCATTGTGGGTGCCAAAGCTCTTGTGTAAAAAAAAATGGCGAAATAATCACCATAGTTTATCATTTCTCTTCAGCGACATACATTGGTTATTTGCAGGCTTTACTCTGCTAGAAAAATATATTTCAGAGGGAAATAAACCTGTCAGCTCCCTGCTTTTCCATGAAGATAAAGTCTCAGTGTTTTCTACGCATCGATCACTACGCCCTGATGTCCTAGATTCTGATTTTTTTCATTCCTGTTTGAGAGGCGGGAACAGGGCAAGTCTTCAATAGCACAGGGATGGTTCACGGAACTGAATAATGATCAGTTAAACGATAACCCAAGACCCAAATAAACATAGCAGGAGGGCCAGAAAATGTCAGCCCTCCTGTCTCAAAAGGACGCCCAAGTGTCACTGCACCCACGCTGGTACGGAATTTTTCACTTAGCAGATGGTCTGATCTTGAAATTCTCCAAAAGATTCATTTTCATTCCTGCTAAAGGTCGTGTTGAATTGAAATGGTGTTAATGATAAAGCAGTGCTTGAGAATGCCAGCTAAATGAGCCAGTCACTGTTTAGCCCCCGGGACACTCAGAAAGCCCTCACCTGTTGGTTTCCCCTCGTCACCCAAATACTGCCTACTTACCGAATACTGTAAATACTGCTATTTCCCGAAGGATTTGCTGGTTATCTTTAGTTACATGACACCCACTTTTCTATGGCACGAAAATGGAAGTTCAAAAGGGACAATAGGACTTCACCCGGATTCTTGTAGACAGAACCATCTACCTTATCCATGAGAAGGGCGGGAGGTGTGCCTGAATAGAAAGAAGTGAAACATGCTGGCTACACACACACATGCACACACACGTATATACATGTCCAATAATATATGTAATGCAATATCTTTGAAATATTAATGTAACATTTATGTTTATAGTGTGTGTTGACTTATAGTTATATATTAATATTAAATATATACATGTAATATATTAAAATATGTAAATATATTAAATATAAAAATAAATATCTTTAACATATATTACTTAGTCATTATTCAGTTCCGTGGGTGTAGAATTGTGGGAAAAATGGAAGGAAAAACCCACAATATTTGCTTAACCCGCTTCTCGGATGGCGCCTGCAGCCTCTTACTCTCTGCTGACCTCTCTCGACATGAGGGATCGACGTAACTTTTAGATTGTCATCCCTGCAAGGAAGAGCTCGGTTCTGTTTGGTCTCATCGTCCTAATAATGTTTAAAAGGGAAAAAAGTGGATGCTGCTCCGTACTCTCTTCTCGGGCTGGTTCTCGGCTTCATTCTTCCACCCTTCTGTGTAGAAAGCACGTGCAGAGTGGGAGAAGTTAGCCTGGCCCACAAGGGCACGGAGAGAGGGCACTGCCACCTGGGAGCCCGCCCAGGGCGCGGGGACAGCTCAGGGTCCGCCTGACCACCCTCTGGGGGCCCTGCTCCTGTACGGGCTTGCAGAGGGGTCCAGAGGTCACAGCAAGACGGCATCTGTTTGCGTCTTTCGGGCAGACGGGGTCTTTGGATAGTCCGAGCACTAGCTCATTGTCAGAGGACAAAACTACGTTTGATAATTTAAGGATACTTTTTAACAGCTTGAGAACACTGTTTGATCAAAGATGGCCACCAAATACACACGGATTGGTTCAATAGCCTCATTCCCCTCTTACCTTCTATCAGAAAGTTAGACTCCTACCGAACCTTATTCATGCTGCAACCTGACTTCTGTCCCTGCGCTGAGAACTCTCAGTGGCACCGGTCCATAGCATCTGCCTGCTCTCGCCAAAGGCAAGTCAGAACTCCTCCGAGGGAGCGCTCGCCCCGCGCCAGTGACCTCACGGCGGAGGAATGCCTTCCTGACCCGGAGCTATTCGGTAAATGCGTGGAATACTTCTCATTGTTCTCGTGGGTGTTTCCTAGGACGTCTGCACTGCTTCTAAACTCACAGCCCCACGGGGTGTTCGGAGTCTGCTTCACGAAAGACATAGACACCTGAGGGATGTTTTATTTCGAATCTTGTTTGGGGCAGAGGTGGAGGGGGGCCGGGCAGGAGGTAGGTTTGAATAGAGACCTCCAAGTCAGTTCGTGTCAACAAAATCCTTCTTGCCCGAGGCCTAGAATCTCAAGGGGAGCCGTGAGAGGTAAATTCTCTGCACTGCTTCTCTGTGGGGCCAAAAGTGAATGATGCCCAGGATTGCTTTGTGCACACGCACACTCACGTGCACACGCACACTCACACGCACACACACACACACACTCACACTTCCTTTCCGTTCTCCCATTTCTCTTTCACGTGGGTGGAGAGCCCTTCGCACCGAGAGAAGAAGTGTTTGCTGGGCCCCCAGAGAAGGTGGTGGCGCCCTGCGTGGGTCCTTCCCCGGGACGTCCCTGTGACTCCTTCCGGTTCACGCCTGGCCGGGGAGGATCTGCCATGGAGGGCAGAGGGTGGCAGCTCTGTGCCAGCTCACCGTGGACATGCCACCAAAGAGGGACATTTGAGACATCTTTTATTTGACCAGGTTTTGTAGAACAAAACAAGGATGATGTGCCCCTCAAGATGTAAGCCTGGTTCTCTGTTTTGCTTCAGAAAATGCTTCCTTAGGCTCAGAGACACCTTTTCCAGTGCCCACTTTGTGAACTCTGCCCTCGATGTACAGGGTGTGTGGAAGAACAGCGCAGTGTGACCGAGCGCAGGCCCTGGACCCAGACTGCCCCGGGTTCAAATCCTGGCCCTGCCACGTGCTGCTCTCTATCTTTGGTTCGGTTTTCTCGCCCGATCAATGAGAATCAGATAGCTACCACGCAGGGCTGGGAGAAAATGGACGTAACTCAGTGCAGAGCGATGCTCGTAGTGCGTGCTCACCACTCGGCGGCAGATAAAACCGTGGTGACGGTGCTAACCCTGACGAGGCCTTGTCCTCAGCTCTCTGTTTCCAGGAACCCAAGAAACAGGGTTTCTCCTGTTCCCCTGGAGAGGGAGACCTTGCCACCACCCTTGTCGAGGCTGCATTTTGAGCAGGGAGATCACCACAGTCCTCGTTCAGACTGGACGCTCGCTGTGAGAGCGAAGTGGGATGCTAATCTGACGGGCCGCAGGCATACACCTGGGCTCGCCCCGCAAATCCGAGAGCGTGGCGCCCTGGCTTGGGGGCTGCTCGGGAAGCTGAGATCCCAAACCTTCTTCCTGTATCAAAATCTGAAGCACAGTTGATTAGAAAGTTGCTAATTTTCTCAATAGTCTGTTCTCTTAATTGAAGATGAATAGGATTAATTGCACCTGGTATTTCATTCAGAAACCCCATTTTAAAAAAAGGGGGGTCAAGGCAGCAAAGCATTGTCACCTGTGTCCTAAACCCTGGCTGGCTCAGCGGGACCTCCGCATTGGCTGCCCTGCTTGGTAGCTGACGGGCTACGTCATGCCCGACTGGGTCCCAACCCTGCCACCCACTTGGTGAGGACGTCGGGTCAAGGGACTCGGAGATGTCTGACAGTTTAGGATGGTCTTTAATCTCCTGCAGCCCTGGAGTGGTTTTGCATAATCATTTGTTATTTTTTCTCAAGTCAGGTTTTGCGTCCTTCTAAAAGTAGCCTCAGCCTAGGATGGGACACTATGGCAGGCCTGAGAGCAACCCCAAAGGGACAAGGTCCACTCCCACGTGCCTTCCTGGAGTGTTGTATGTGCCAGGTCCCATCGCTGCATTTCAGCCCCCTGGCGGACCTCTGTGGCAGGTGCCGCCCTGCCCCCTCCCCCGAGACCGGGCCTCGGAGACACGGAGAAGTGAAGTCACTGATCAGGGTCTGAAGACCAATGAGCTGCACTGTGGCTTTGAGTGGAGAGTGTGCCTTTACCCCTGCGCCACTAACAAAGCAGGGCGACCTTAAGGAGGGGCAGAGGCCTTCCTGCTTCCTCTGCTGGATGACAGGGGACGGAGCTTGTTGAGATTTTAGAGGGTGAGGAGTCGGACCCGCGGCACACACCCTCCAAGCGCTCCCTCCCGGCGGAGCATGTCAGTGAGACGAACACCGGACCTTGGATGGTGCGCCGTTCCCACATCACAGCGCATCACAGCGCGGAGGGTCTGCGGTGCTCACAGCCGGGCTGCTGCCGGGCTCCTTGGAAACCGGTCTGCCGCGAACACCGACACGTGACCCAACTCTCAACGCGCCCGCCGTGTTCCACCGGCTTCCCAGCGGTTCACGCTCGTTACTTTGCAGCCTGTTCAAGGGCTTTGATAATTACTTTGCGCAGTTTCTCATCAACTCACGTGTTTCATCACAGGGAAAGAAATTCGAGGGAGCGGCAAATTATGCTCACCTAGATCGTTTGCTTTCAGGAAGCAATTTAAAAAATGAGTTAGATTGATTTGAATGACATCGCTACATAAGATTCATCAGAAGTCTAAGGAAGATGGGGCTGCATTTTAAATTTTGATTCTCGCACAGTTTTATTAATAGGCAAAGAAAATGGTATCCATGAAACATCAGGTGTGGGACTCCGTACCCCTTCCACACCCCTTCAAATAGGAGTTTCATTTGCTTCAGTTATGTTTTTTTATAAAATGACCAGACGAGGCAAATCTGCAGACACACACAGTGCAACATCCGTGGTTGCTCGGGTTGGGGGTGGGGTGGGGTGGGGATGGGCATGGGCAGTACCTGTTTGTGGGAGTGCCTGTTTGTGGGAGCAGGGTTCTCTTGGGGGTGATGAACATGCTCTGGAATTAGTGGTGATGATGCAACCACATAGGGGATGCCCTAAAACCACTGAATCGTGCACTTTAAAAGGGTGAATTTTATGGTATGTGAATTCTATACCAAAGAAGCCCAATAGAGTAAGATAAAGAAAGAGAGCTAAAATAGAATTCACTGGGAATTAAAACAGGCAGATTTCTGTGGAGGATTCCACCTGTGGTGCCAAAGCTGTCAAGTTAATTCATGATTTCACCTTGGTTAGTCAGCGGTGGGAAATTTTGGAACCGTGTCTGCCTGATTTTCTCATACCCATAAATCTTCTGGAGCATATGGAGCCAAAGGTGGCTTTGCTCCAAAGAGTCCTCCTCGGGACTTGGATCTGCGGCTTCTCCTTGTCCTCTCCAGCGCCAGGCGCTGTGGCCCCTGGCATGCCACGCCTCACGGCGGGACTCGGTTCTCTGTCCAGGGAAGGGACGGCTTGCCCTGTCTCCTGCTCCCTGGAGGAATGCTGAGGACGGGGTACACAAAATAATTGCACAGCATTTGCAGTTCCGAGTGCTTCAGAAATATGAGCCAGTACTGGGAATCCTTCTTTCTCATACTTGACTTAGCTGGGATAAGCAAACCTAATCCCCGATGTCTTTCTAAATTCAGAATATCATCATCAGTGAGATTGCTGCATTATTCTATAGTGAGTGGCCATGCACAAGACTAATAAACTTTTCTTTGGAAATCGCAGGCATTAAAATTCTGGCTAAGTATCATGGAACTGAAATCAGACCTGCAACAATGGATTGTGAGTTTCTTCAGAAGAAAAATACCTTTGTTGGCAAGAATTGATGGTGCTTTTCTGTGATTGATTCTAATATGTCAACCCAGGATGCTAATGTATCATCGTCACCATCTAACGAATGCAAGCACCAGTCTGTAATAAACGGAGACTTTATCAGTCACCACCGTGTTCCCGAGCTAAGGCATTCCCATCCCCTCCCTTCCCAGTCTATTCTATCCTGTTGTCCCCAGTCAGAAGGCAGATACGCGCGCGCGTGCACACACACACACACACACACACACACACACACAAGTATCTATCTGAGCACCGGAGACGCTCTATTGCATCCATTTATGTTCATCTTTGCTTCCTGATTCCAGATGCGGGCCCTTTGGGCACCATCACCTGTGCCTGCATCACCTGTGGTTCCCCCTCCCCGCCCCCATTCTGCATAGTGATTGGCACTTCCTAGACATTTAACAATGCAATACTGAGTGGGTTACCAAGTGTAAATCATTGGTGCATTTCCGTGTGAGCGCAGTATGGGGCATCAGGCAGGTGGGGGCTCTGCAACTGGTCCCCTGCCTGCTGCGGGGCCCAGGTGTGAGTTCTGGGGCAACACAGTGCCGGGGGGCGCTCACTGAGAGCCTCCCGTCTGCGCTGGAAAATGCGAGGCAGGCTGGAAGCTGGGGTTCTCAGTGTGAGTGATGTAAACAAGTTCCTGATGCCATCCGCTCCCCGTCCTTGCTAGCCACACTCCCGCCTTTGCACGTGCCCCCGTTCCCCACCACTCTCTGATTCGCTGCACCTTCCCCATCCGTGCCTCCCTTGCCTGCTGTATTTTTCCCATAGATGTTATCGCCGCATAGTTGAGTTATTTATTTGTTTATCGCCCGTCTTCCCTCCTGCCCCACCAGGAGCTAAACTCTGATTTGTTACAGTCTGTTTTTTCTTTGCTCTGTGTTCAGTGCTAGCAATCATAGTTCCTGGAAACAGTAGCTGCTTGATAAATATCAAGGAAAGGAGGAAGGGAGGAAAGGAAAGAAAGGGGGAATGGGAATGAAAGGAAAGTGGAAGGAGAAAGGGACAGATTAATCTAAAAAATGACCAAAGGCCTTTTGGGCTCTTTAGAACTTTCAATATGTTCAGGTAAACTCCTGGTTCACGTATTTGTTTTGTTTGGCTCACAAACATTTAAAAAATTAAAAAGCCTATTCATTCCCCATAAACAATCAGATTCCGAGCTTCTGCCAACAATCAGGCCTGGTTAAACGGGGACTCTGCCCCCCACCACGTCAGCCATCTTGACCGGGTGGCAGCATCATTAGTAAGGATGCGGGCTGGAGGGACTGAGGATGCCGGAGAATTTGAGGTAGCAGTGGAAGTAGGGGTCTTCCCTGGACTTCCTGAACGGCCCCGAGCATCTCACTGTGGACTTGTAACCCAGGAAGTCCTCAGAACAATTTAGACCCCTGTGGAAACCCGCATTCCCCAAGGGTTCCGATGAGAAGATAATACCCAGACCTTCAGGGCCCAGTTCATTCAGACCGGAGACCCCCGGGGCTTCACTGAGAGGGGCAGGTGTGCCTAGAAAACCCCGCTGTTGACCTGCTATCTGAACAGCTTTCTCTAGAGCACCCTCCACCCTGTCGCTGTCTAGTGAGGGTCTTAGATGTACATATACTGGGACGCGTTCACCCACTGAAGTGATAGCATCACGAAGCCTCTTTAGCTCTGAAACCTACTGAACTTAGGATTCCGTCATCCCCGCACACCTGTTCGTTCATTCAGCAGACACATACTAAGTGTGTGCTGAGCACCAGGCCTGAGCCAGGCCCTGCGTGTGAGCGTGACAGTCCACGCGCCCAGCCTTCTCCTGGACTCGCCGGGTCATCGGAGAAGGCTGGTAAGTAATAGGGGACAGAGTGCTGGAAGCATCGGGAGGCACCGGAATGCATCGCAGAGACTCTAAACATGCAGATTTGAAGTTCCCTACGTAGAGAATGTGCAGAGGTGCCCAGCTTTCTTTGGAACTACATGGTGGTAAATTCTGGGGAAACGAGGTCTTTAACTTATTGTTCTAACGTAGGTCTGTAAACTGGCTTTAGAGTCCTTCACTTGCTCCGGTACTTTTAGCAGTCACCGTCTAAATGCCACCTTGCCTCCTCCACACTTCAAACACAGAGACATACCCTGGGGTTTCGATGAAAGTGGCGGACGCACCCTTCTACACAAACCCAATCAGCCTGGACTTTCTCCAACCTGCCTGAACTCCTGATTTTCCATTTACTGATACTACTAGCACCAGCAAATCTAGCCATTCAACTCACATGTTTCCCAACAAATTACATCTTTTAAAATTTTATAGTGTGTAGAATAGTGTGTATTTTTTATTGTGGCGAAATACATAAAGCATCCGATTCACCATTCTCACCATTTGGAAGCGTGCAGTTCAGTGGCATCCAGCACGTCCACAGTGTTGTGCTGGCTTTGCCCCCATCACCCCAAGACCTGTTCATCACCCAGACGGAGCCTCTCCCCGCCACACCCCGCCTCCAACCCCTGGCAACCACCTCCCTGCTTTCTGTCTCTGTGGACCTGACCGCTCTAGGTGCCTTCCAGGAATGGAGTCGCACAGTCTTGTTCTTTCGCGAGTGGGTTATTTCACATGGCATAGTGTCTTAAGCTTCATCTCGGTGCAGCACACAACAGAATCCCGTTTCTTTTTAGGGCTAAATAATATTCGGTTGCAGGCATAGACCACACTTCCTCTTTCCTGTCACCAGCTGATGGACATTTGAGTTGTTGGACATTTTAGCTATTGAGAATAATGCTGCTATAAACATATGTGTACAAACATGATTCTCGTGCTTCTGAGTGCTTTCAGCTTTGCAAAGTGCTTTTCTGTCTATAATTCGCAAAATCTATGGGATATGGAGTAGATAGCATTTTCCTCTTCTGGCAGATAAGAAATCCAAATTGTTAAAAACTGAAGTCACTTTTTAATACAGGGAAAATTCTGACTTGTAGGTGCAGTGTCTTTTCCTCAACATACTTTTTATTCTTTCCTCTGATGATTCTTCAGCTGCTGAAGATGCCAGGACGCTAAAGCAAAAACAGTCTTCGTTGAGATGCAATTGAAGGGCAGACCAAAGTCTTCTTTTTCTTGGCCACTAAATGAAATCAGTAGTCCCATAATTTGGGCGGATATAAATTTTTAAAATTTATCTTTTAGGCGTCAGCTGCAGCTGTTTTTTTTCTGTCAACATGAAATCCTGGGCTAGCTCATCCGGACTTACGGCCCCCCTTCCCCACCTGCACCACGGCTGATAAAATTTGCATATACTATAAGCTGGGAAACTGTCTCCTACCCAAAAAACATATTTAAATCTCGATTACTCATGGGCTTGAATCATACCTGATATGGACTCACATTCTGTTCCCAGATAATGATCTTCACTAAATTCCAGAGATGCCAGTGCTGTGTTAGAACAGAGCCGTCGGACAGCCGGGCAGTCCTCCAAGGACCCAGTGGAGGCAGAGGGCGGGGGGCAGTGAGGCGAGGCTCGCGGGCGTGGCCCGGTCAGGTGCTGTGCACCTGGTGAAGCCCCTCCCGGGGCTGCACGCCCGTTTCTACTCCTGCACTCTTTCTTTGCTACATTCATTGTAGCATTTATGTCAGTAACACCAAGCAAGACTTTTAAATAGCACAGTTATCTGTAGTAGTTCTCACAGTTTCCCAGGGCTTAAGGGGATGTTTCTGACAGTTAAGTCTGCTCTACTGATGAAAGTTTCTCCAGTTGTTAAAACCTCTCTGTCAGTGGGAGATCCTGAGTCTTAGAGTTTGCCGGGCTTTTGGCTTCCTGCCTGTGCACGGTGGTCCTCAGTGGCCAAGGCCTGGCCGGCAGGCAACCCATTTCTGTGACGGCAACGCTTAGCTCTCGGGGCTGTGTCTGGGAGGCAGGCAGGACCCCAGCCACTGTTCGATTTGCACTGTTAGTTCCCTGATGACAGCTGCCTCCTTGGTAGGGTTGCCAAAGTTAGTAAATAAAAATAAATCCAGTTAACGTTGGGTTTCAGATAAACAACCAATAAGTTGTTTTAAGTATATCCCATGCACAGCACCTGGGACATACTTACACAAAAAATCATTTCTGATTTACCTGAAATTCAAATTGAGCTGCGTGTCTTGTGATTTTTGACAGTCCTATTCCTTGGATTCTGCCAGGAAGGCCACTCGAAGAGTAGAAGTCGCAGTGTCAGTCCCTGGTGAGAGCCCAATCAACGGCTCTGGAATCCAGACCGCAGGGCCCCACGGCCAGCGGGTGTGATGGGGCTGAGCCTGGCGACTCGGAGGCACCGGCACGGGACAACAGACCGCGCTGTGGGGGTCGCAGAAAGAGAGAAGGGGGATGAGCCCCTCGACTCCTGGTTCCCCTTTGGAAGCAGCAGACACTGATCCAGTTTACCTTCCCAGGAAATCGACCTGGAAAGCAGGGTTTGCGGGCCGGCCACGGGAAGAGGGGGTGAGAAAGGAGGCACAGCAGGCCCTGGCTCACTCGGAACTCTGCCAGTCCCGAAAGCCGGGGTGTGTAGGGGCCCCACAGGGAGTGGGTGTGTGTAGGGGAGGGGGAAGGAGGAGAAGATGGAGAGAGAGTTGGGACTAACTCCCAGAAAGAAAAAATATGATTATGTTCTAATATGCATATAGGCTTCAGAAAATATTATCATTAAAGTAATTCCTTTTCCAACCCCAAAACCCTTGACCAGAGTTTCCGTGTTTGGAGGTATCACACTGCCGTTCGTGTGATTACATGTCAACACTCAATGCCGTGTACAAAAGGAAACTACAGTTCACTTCGTTTTGGAGATTGTGTAATTGAAAGAGTATCGTCCACAGAAAATAGCGGCAACTGTTGGGAAACGTTAATGCTCTTTTCCTAAGCTGACAAGACCAGAGGGGCTTGGAAGTCCCGTTGGCGTCTGGCTGGTCAAGGGCACGGGACACCGTGTGGCCCTAGGCAGATCAAGTACTGGCCTTACCCTCCCATTGGCTCCCGTTTTGCTGAGCCTGGGAGTGGGGGGGCTGGTCATGTACTTCGGTGTGACCCAGGAGCGGGCTGGTCCCGCTGAGGGTGCAGAGGAGGAGGGCGGAGGGCCTGGACTGAAGGACCTTCCGTTCCAGTGCGTCTCCATGGAGAAACACCTCCCGCTTCTTACCAGGCGTGGCCCCGGGCTCTCAGCTGCTTCCTGAGAAAACCTCGAATCAAAACCCTCGGACCCGGGGCTTACACTCTGCTGCCTCCCCCACCCCCGCCCCCATAGTTGCCTCCAAAGAGATCTTAGAAACAGAGGCTTAGAAATAATTTTTGAAGCTCACTCCCACGAATCTGAGAACTGCCACAACTCTACCGATTACCCAAATAGGTGAGGGGACATAAAAATTTTCTCAGAGAGACAATATACAAAGCTAATGAGTATCCAAAATTTTTCGGTTTCAATAGCAGCAAACAACACAAGTTAGAATGATGCACCTTTTTCTCCATAAAGTTAGTGAGGTTTTGAGAACATATAAAATTCAGTGTCGGTGAGACTTAGGTAAGGCGTTTATTCCCATTCACTGCTGAGAGTAGTTTGAATTGAAGCTCCTTTTGTAGAAAATACTTTTATAGTATCAAACGATATTGCTCTCATGATAGAAATCTTAGAACTACTGTTACTAAATGGTCTGAAATACTTTATGCACAAAAAAACTGATAGCAAAGTACAGTAAATGTTTAGCATTCAGGTAGAGTTCAGTACATTTCACATGTGCAAAAGTGAACAATCACATCAAATATTTGTTATGAATTATGAAGTTTAAAAACACGTAGAAGTGCCTTTATCATATTTAATTAACAACAAGTAATACAAATGATATATAGTTGGCCATCTCTTATTTTTAAATAGTAGAAAAGGAACTGCAAAGAAATATGCAAATGTTAACCGTGGTTATCTACAGGGGATGTGATTCTACATGATCTTTCCACTATGCTTTCCCCTTGTCCATATTGCCCAGGAGATCTACAGCAGTGAGAGAATATATACACCCCCCCCCACACACGTAAAACAACTGGACAGGGCGAGTGCCCAGAGCACCATCTCAGACTAGAGACCGTGAACGTGCTGCTTCCTCACGTACGCGCCACAGTTACTGTCTGCGTGGCTCAGGGTAAATCACTTAGTGTAGGAAAGCGTGAATTTTCTCACCTATAAAAATGAGGGCGGAGTTGCCTTAAACCTCCTCTCGGTCAGTGAGGACAGTCACGTGAAATGATGAATGAAAAATGCTTGTAAATTAGAAAATACTAAAAAGAATTCTAAAAGACAGATTGGGGTTTATCTTAGGACGTAGTGCTGCGTGATGACTGCCCGGTGTGAGGGGCCGGTCCGGTGGGTCACGCACCCCAAAGACACCTCGTGGTGTAGGTGGGGACCCGGCCTGCTGCCCGTGAGGAGCCCCTTCCCGGGCCTGTCTTTGTGGAGGTTGCAGTAGCCCGTGGCGGTGGTGGCGGTGGTGGGGAGCCGGGGAGGTGGCAGCCTTCAGGGAGCAGGGAAGTCAAGTGGGATCGACACAATGGCCTTTACAAATGGCTTCCTGGCTGGTTAGGACCGAGCCATTTCAGGAGGTATTTCATTTGCTTTGCACCTGAGTGTCACAAAAGCAGCAGGTTTGGGGGCAATGGCCCTGAGAGTAGCCAGTTCGCCAGCTGGACTTAAGGGCCAGGAGAATGGGGGCAAAAGTCAAGCTGGGTCCGGGTTTCAGCAGGTCCCTGGGCAGGCGATGTGTCTAAGCCTTGGTGGGAAGGAAAGAGTGGCGCTCACCGAGGCTTCTCCAGGGGGAGCCCCCTGATCCGTGGGGCACAGAAGATGACGGGGAAGGAGAAGGGCCGCCCTCCTCAGCGGTCCCTCCCGAGGGCTGAGTGGGCACGGGGACGAGCCCTGGTGCCCAGCCTCCGCCGCGGCCAGCCCCGCATTGTCAGGACGCGGCTGCCTGCTTCCGTGTTTTTAATCCCTGGGTCCAACTCAGGACGCATTAGCCAAAAACGCGCCCCTAACCAGGCACAGAGGATGCCCCGTTTCTTGCTAGCTCTCCCGAAGCCTTCCCGGGCTGGAGCCTCGGTCACATCACACCCTGGACCCCACCCCCGCTGTTTCCCTGACACAACTTCCCACCCCTCTGCCCGCCTGTGCGTCTCTGCCAGATGCGTGCGGTGGCAGCGGACTCCCTGGCTGCGGGGAACTCGGAATAAGTCGCCTCCGTTTGTCCTCACTTGGGTGTTCCTCCCTTATTTTCACACCCCTGCGTCAGCCGCCAGCTCAGCCACGCTGCCCATGAGTGACATTTAGGAGGCAGAGGTGTGTTGGAGAGAAGGCATCGCTGAGAACAACCTCCAGCCCCGCCCCCAGCTCCTACTCTCTGGCCGTCTCTTAACCTCTCTGCCCCCCTGTCTCCTGAATCTGTAGAGTGAGACTGTCCATCACACGTTCTGGGCCCTGGTCTTCAGGGAGACCTAGCCCGTCTCAGGACGAAGGGAGAGCACAGCAGACGCCTAACGATCCACAGACACATTTCCCTGCTCGTAATTTCCAAACCCAGGAGAGAACAGGGGAGAGGAAAGGAGGCAGCGAAGAGGGAGGGGGAGGGCGGACTGGCTCTCTCAGATCCGACCTAGCTGAGAGCTTCTCCCATAGGGAAGTGCCTGGCTCAGGGTTCCAGACGCCTTCGGAGGAGACGGGCTTCGGTTTACTTGCCTTGACCTGATGCCGCAGCACCTGTTTCTCCTCCAGGATGAGCCTGTGATGAGGCCTGACCCCACCTCTCCGCAGAGAGCCTCGCAACTTCCCGCCAGGAAGACGCGTCCAAGCTTTTGCCTCTCCAGGAAGGGGGACGGGGACCAGGGGTACACGCAGTGGTGGGGACTAGTTTCTCTTCTGCCCTAGCCTCCCCCTCCAGAAGAGGTAAAACGGAAATGTCCTTGACACAGACAGTGACAAGTCCCTTCAGTCAACACCCAGGACCCGAGAGGAAGAACTGTGGGTGCTCAAGAGGTGCAAATTCTCAAACTTCCATTCCCATTCTGCTGCCTTTTCCACCACGTGCACCTGCCCGCGGAGGCTCAGTGCAGGCCACGCCCATCCTTTCCGCGCCCATTTTCACCTGCAGCGCCGGCTCCTTAAGGAGTCACGGATGCTTCTGGACTCTCGATGGACTCAAGTTCCCATGAGCCCATGCAAGTTGAAATATCGTAATTCGAAACTGCACGTAGTGCCCCTAACCCACCGAACACCCTAGCTCGGCCCGGCCCGCCTTCGGCGAGCCGAGCACTCCCGCAGCCTCCAGTGCAGCTCCAGGCCCTGGCCTCGCGGAGCACACCTGCCCAGGCACCGCCAACCGAGGCACCCGGAGACTCCAGAGCGCAAAGTGCGCCGCACACAGAACGCGCAGCTCTCCCTTTAAAAACATTCACGCCTTACTGTGGCGAACTTAATACTCTTTCGCACCGCGAAACGATCCAACACACCTGATTTCAGTGCCAGCTCTTCATCTCGTTCTTGCTGTGATTTGGGGCCAGTCAAGGTGCCTGCCTTGAACTTCGGTTCACACTCAAAGTCGCCTTCCTCACCTAGACCGACAGGATAAAAGGAGAGCACGTGTGAGAACCGCTCAGCTACTGTCTCTTGAATGTCGCGATGATGATGCTGCCCGAGGGCCAGGGGAGATGGAGGTGCCTGTCACCAGGCCAACATCTCAAGGTCGAGAACCAATCAGTGCAGAGCCCTTGACCTACAAAACCTTCAGGAGGCCCTCAGGTTGAGGCCAGAACGTGAGGAAAACCATTCATAGGTACTTCATCGTGTAATGGCCAAGAGTTAATGGCCACTTCCGTGTCTCTGAATAAGAGGCAACATTTCAACAATCTCTTGGACCAGCAGTTAATGCAAACAGCATTTTATTTCACCAGCTCCTCTCTCCTGCCACTCCCCTGTGCTGGCTGCTTTTGATGGGAGGGGAATGCTTAGTAGGATGGGGTCAGACAACAGAATCATTATCACCTAGGATACTTTTTCTCTTACAAGAGAAAGTGCTGCTTTACTTCGGCTCTCCTACTTTTTCCCCAATAATGACGCCAAGTAACGTTGCTTAAGCAGGTGGAAGCTCGCTGGCTCCCAGAAACAGCCCCTGAGCAAGGACTGATCATAGATGAGAGACGAGGGAGCCATTCGGCTAAGCATAAAATTAATGCCAAGCATTGGCTCTCTCCGGGGTTCTCTTAGGTGTCATAACTCAGGGGTAAGGAGGGGACCGAGGGGCAAGGTCATATGCCAGGGGCATTCGGCTGGTTCCAAGCAGGCTGTTGGGCTAAGCAGGTCTGTAGGCTCTGACCACTGAGGGGCCAGGTATAAGGCACCTCATGCAATACCCTGACTGCCCCGGAAGGAAAAGAAGCCGCTGCCAAAGTGAGATCAGGCCCTGTCACTGGATTCCTTTGACCCCGGGTCTTCTGCCAGAATTTCCGGGACTGGCTTCCTAATCTCTGAACGAAGGAACTCCCTGGTTCCTCGTCTCTAAACAGAAACCGTCTGCACCACCTCCATGGATCCCAGGAGAAACGGCCACGGGTCTGTGGATGCGCCTCTCGCTGCTGTTCTAATGTCACTGCACGTGGATCGGGACTTACTCTGTGGAATCACAGTGTTCGTGGGTGGGATGTGGTCTTAGATGTCATTTCCGTCCAGGAGTTACGACTCTGAGCTGGCAAGGAGGCTCCCTGGCAACACGAATAAAGCCCAGTGGGTTCAGAGCAGGGATTCCAGACCCGATTGCTGGGAGTTGAATTCCAGTTCTCGTAGGGAAAATTCGAGGATCCCCCACCAGGGGCGCTGTGGAGAGTCCGTCAGGTGATGTAGGTGCAGCGCTTCAAGCACCTGGCAGACTAAGCGCGATGGAACCCTGGCTCGTGTTGCGGAGGAATCTCACACGGTGCTACATGCTGCCGACGGCATGGTTATAAAACTGATTAACCACGAAAGAACCGACGTCTGTCTGAAAAGTGGTGAATCGCCTACGGGGGAGCCGTTGTCTGTTCAGTCTGCACAGTGCAGACTGCACAGTCTGCACAGTGAGCATTTTTGCCCCAGCCGCGGTTACTAGAAGTCAGTTCTCTCTTCCACAGCGTTTGTCCCGGAGTTTGGAAACTCAGATTCATCCATCCATCATTCAGGACCTATGGAGCCCCTACTATGTGCCAGCAGCTCTGGGTCCAGAAGATACAGTAGTGCGTCAAAAATCCCTGCCCTCATGAAGCTTGCCGTCTAAAGTGACAAGGAGCCTCTGGAGTCCGTTCTTTTTAACACGAGGAGACTGAGGCTCAGACACTTGTCAGCAGTTTGCCGAACGTCACACAGCTAGGTCCTGTGATCCCTGTTCAGCCCAGACTTATTTTAAAAAGCTTGTTTACCATGCAGGTCTAAAAATGTCCAGAAGATGGGTTCGCTTGTCAAAGTAGCCAATACAGAAAGAATACGGTTGCATAAATGCACCCCCGTCTGACTAGTGACGTGTCCCCAGCCCGAGGGAGCCGCCACGCAGCCCCCTTTCCTCTCTCGTCCCATCCCCCACGCCGTGGCGTTGTCCTCGCCTCCACTGAACAAATATCTAAAAACGAAAGTGATGCTGAGGACAACGGCGGTGGGTAAGAAAGCCGGTTTCACTGCGTGCGGAAAGGTTGCGAAAGGAAAGACAACTGCACCTGGAGAATGTCACGCTCCAGACTGCGTAGCAGCCTCCTGTCTGTGGCTGTCGGGGTGAAACGCTTACGTGGTTTTTATTCCCAGACTTTCCGGATCCTACTCGAAGGTGCTCGGAAACACCTACTTGGCTCCCTCAGAACTTACGTCCTCAGTTTAAATTTACGTCTCTATTCTTGCTCGTATGGACAAGCAGGAAAGTGAGTAAATGGGCAGTTTCAAGCACATAGTTTCAGGGTTTTTTTAATGTGTGTGCTACTCCATTCTGTCTAAGGCACTGCCCTCTGACATGAACCATTCGATTATAAAGAAAGAAAAGTAATACTGTCAAACTGTCACTTGCCGTCCATCGTAAAACTCATCCCAGTTTTCGAGTTGTGAAAACGTGAAAGGAGCCCGACAGCCCTTCGGTGGTAACAATATATCTCCTGTGATCCTTTACAAAATTATCCTGTTTTCCGGATGCTGCATAGTTGCCGCACTGAAACGCTTCGACTTCATTGTTTCAAATATCCATCAAAAATGGCACCTGAGGGGGAAAAATGGAGTGCTGGAACCCAGCCCCGGTGTCCACGAGAGGGACGCACTGAAACGTTTAGAGACGAAGTGATGATTTCCTGGATTCATGTCACAAAAAAAATCTGGGGGCCGGCGCTGTGGGAGAGTACGGATGAAACCAGACCACGTGTTGGAAACTGTGCAAGCTGAATCGCAAGGTGTACGAGGGATCAGCAGGCCATTCTCTTAAAAATTTCAGGGGAAAAAAAACAATTTCTGTCCATAAAGTGGTGACGGACTCTCCCAGGGACGGGCTCGGGGTGTCTTACAGTGAGGAGGTTAGTCTGTGCTCGGGTGGGCAGTTTCCAAACGGAGGCCCCAGGTGGGAGGGGGCTTGCCGGGGACTCTGAGTGAGCAGGTGAGTGGGCAGTGTGCCCACTGCCAGTCTTGCCTCTCTGCCCTGACCACCATACCTGTCGAAGCTGCCGGGCCCCGCCTTCAGTACAGGGAGATAGCTGGCCGGCCCTCCTAGTTGCTTCTAGCCCCGAAAGCCAGCCTGCTGCGTCTCTGCATCAGCATTTGCACAGCCTCGGGGGATATGCAGGGCTGTTCTGGAAGGTTATTAAAAGCAACAAAATTTTTTACTGAATGTTCCAGTCTCCACGCTAAGTGGCTTTCCACGCATGATTTTAATTCTCCTGACAGCCCTTTCGGGCTGATAATGTTATGATCTCTACTTCTACCCATGAGGACTCAGACTGAGGAGAGTTCGGTGCTTTTCCCCAAGCTGGCGAGTGGTAGGGCCTGGCTCTAAACCCCGCTGCCGCCCTACACCACGCTGCGTGTGCATCCATCCTGTCCGGCAACCCGGGATGGAGAGCCATGGAAACCACAGCCTGCTGCGGACCCGCTGCGGACCGGGGCTAAGCCTGCGGCGGTGATGGGCAGGCGCGGAGGGCTGGAAGGAGCGCAGGAGGAGAGCCCTCGGAGAAGCAGATCAGAAGGAACGCAGAAACGCCTGCCGAGTGGATGGGCGTGGCCCCGCTGCGGGGCAGGCGGAGGAAGCCCCCCCATCGCAGGCTTCCCTCCGCCCTAGTCGTGTGGCGTCCTTCATTCCTGTCCCCTCCCCGGTCCCCTTTGGCAGCTATTAGCTTCATCTCTGTAACTATGGCAATGTTTCTGTTTTGGTTTATTTATAGATCCCACATATAAGTGAAATTATATAGTTTTTGTCTTTCGTTGTCTGACCTATTTCACCTAGTAGTATAGCCTCTAGGTCCAACCATGTTATTGCAAATGGCAAAATTCCATTCTTTATGGCCGAGTAAAGTTCCAGTGTGTGTGTGTGTGTGTGTGTGTGTGTGTGTGTGTGTGTGTGTACCATACATATATATATATGGTGTGTGTATATATATATATATATCACATCTTCTTCATCCACTCCTCTGTTGATGGGCACCTGAGTTGCTCCCACACCTTGGCTTCGACTAGCAGTGCCACACTCAAGGCACCTAAGGGTGCCTGTATCTTTTTGATTTCGTGTTTTGGTTTCTTCAGATAAAATACCTGCAAGCAGAACGGCTGCATTGTACAGCATCTTTATTTTTATTTTTTATTTTTTGAGGAGTCTCCGCACCGTTTGTCACAGAGGCTGCACTAATCTGCAGTCCCACAAACCGAGAGGGCTCCCTTTCCTTCACATCCTCACCAGCGCTTGTCCTTTGCTGGTGTATTAGTTATGCCATTCCGTCACTTGTGAGGTGGTTTCGACTTGCGTTTCCCTGATCATTCGTGACGTGGAGCATCTTTTCCTCTGTCTGTCGGCCACCTGGGTGTTCTCGTTGGAAAAATGTCTATTCAGGTCCTCTGCCCACTTTTAAAATTTCATTGTTGGGCTTTTCAGGTGCTAAGCTGTATGATTTCCTTACATACTTTGGACATCAACCACTTATCAGAGGTATCACGGGTGGATCTGTTCTCCCACTTAGTAGGTTGTTTTTTTTATTTTGCTGGTGGTTCCTTTTGCTGCGAAAAAGCTCTTTAGTTTGCTGTAGCCCCATTTGTTTTTTCTTCTGTGGCCCGCGCCCAGGGAGATGTCGTCGTAAGGAACAATGTCAAAGGGCTCACTGCCTACGTGTTTAGGTAGCAAGGACGTTTTAACAATGTTAATTTTTTCAGTGCATGATCGGGGTAGAGCCTTCCTTTTGCTTGTATTTTCTTTACTCTCTTCAATGTCTTATAATTTTCAGGGTGTGAGTCTTTCATCTCTTTGGTTAAATTTCTTCCTAGGTATTTTATGCTTTTGATGCAATTGTAAATGGATTATTTTCTTAATTTCTCCTTCTAATCATTTATTATTGCTGTATGGAAATGCAACATGTTTCTGTACATCAATTCTGTAGCCTGCAACTTCACTGAATTAATTTACTAGTTCTAAGAGTGTTTTGGTGGAGTTTGTAGGGTTTTACCTACAAAATATCCTGTCCTCTGCAATATTAGCAGTTTTACTTCTTCCTTTTAAATTTGGATGCATTTTATTTGCTTTTCTCCCCTGACTGCTGTGGCTAGGATCCCCAGTGCTCTGTGGAACAGAAGTGGTGAGAATGGGCATCCCTGTCTCGTTCCTGATCTAAGAGTAAAAGCTTTCAGCTTCTCACCATCGAGTATGATATTAGCTGTGGGTTTGCCACTTACAGCCTTTATTTTGTTGATACATGTTCCTTCTATACTCACTTTGTTGAGAGTTCTTATCGTCAAAGCGTGTTGAATTTTGGAATGTGATTTCTCTGAATTTATGGAGGCAATCATCTGGTTTTTGTCCTTTCCTTTGCTAATGTGATGTGAAATGTCGGTTGATGTACAGGTCGCACTTGGTCATGGTGTACAATACTTCCAGTGTATCGTTGGCTTTGGTTCGCTAGTACCCTGTTGGAAGGGAACTCTGAGTAGGCTGTGTGTACTGGGTAGTTTTGGGAAGCCAGGGAGAGCAGGGCCGGTGGTGACAGCACCTGGGGCCCTGGCTTGCTGGCTGCAGTGGCTTCTGGCAGGGAGGCCAGCTCTGTGTGGTGACGCCTTGTTTTTCCTGCTTGCTCTCTTTGCTTAGAGGTGAAAAGCTTTGGGCACCGTTGCTGGGAGTGCGCTGTGATCTTGTAGCTGGGCCAAAGGACCGGAACAGAGCTCCGGTCCAAGCCCCAGAGGGCTCCCGACGTTTCTGAGCCTCCTCTATTCCGTCCTTCTCTCATGCCTGTTGTTCAGAAGCTGTCCATTCAACCCCCGGTTGCCCCACGGGAGTAGCTGCTCTTTGCATCCCCGTACACTTGAGTTTGCCCAGCGACCTCCTGTGCCGCGGCCTTCTCGCTCCCCCTCGCCCGAGTCTGTCGATCCCTTTGGGGTGCTCCTGCTTCCCCCAGCCTCTGGTGCCTGGCTTGGCTGCTTTGTTGCACACCACCTCCCAGAACTCAGATAATCTGTCTGGATTTCCACAGCTTCTTTCCCTCCTTCTGGAATCTTACTGCTCATTAAATGTCATAATACAAAGAATGTTTTCTTATATGTCCTTTTTCTTGTAGGGCCCTGAATGTCCAACCATACTTTGTTGCAAGATCTAATTATTATTCTTCACCTTAGGGAGAATCCAAGGCTTCTCCTCCTCTGCTCGGCTAACTGCTACCCTTCTCCCCATAGTGCCTCAGTGACATTGGCATCAAAAGAGCTTTTGGAGCGGGACGTCTTGAAGTCATCATCAGGACTGGCCAGTAGTTTGGGCTGCAGGGTTCAAGGGCACTTCAAGTGTGGCATGTGTACTCACAAGCAGTGAAGGTCAGGCAGAGGGTGGAACTATCACTAAAGGCTAGAACTGCAGCCAGCACGTGGCTTGGCCCCTAGCTTCTCCCAGGCAGGCGCCTCCTTTCCCCTTCCAGCACAGTCACCACCGGAGGCCACCTTACCTTCTCTGTTTATACCGTACGGAACGTACTGCCAACCAAAGTCCTCAGTCCCATTGCACAGGGTAAGTTCTTCCAACAAGCACTTCTGCATTTGCACTTGGGGACCCACGTAAACAACCGTACATTTACCCCCGCTTTATACATCTAGGCAGAGTGAGATCACGGTTGACTGATCAGCGATCGACCTGCCTGTGTCCGCTCCTGTTTCCAAACTGTTAAGTTCTGTTTGCATTCTGGTGATGGGAACACAGTAGTGTATTATTCTTTCCAGCTTTATATCCAGAAACCTGTTAAAATATGTTTATTCCAGACTCTGATAAGAGTGCTTATTAGGACAGACCCAAGAACAGAGTTCCTGGATGAGCCACCAGACTGCCCGCCCCAGGTCGCTGAGAAGCACCCTCTGAGTCTGTTCTGTCAACCAGTGATCAGTCTGTCTAATGTGTCCGCTCCTACTTCTTGCTCTGGTCGCCGGTGATGTCATGAAGGAGTCACACCAGGTGCCACCGAAGTTCATGAGCATTTTGCCTATTGCATTTCCTCTAACTTGTTTCCCACTAATTTGGCCAGATTTAATTTGACAAATAACAATTTGGTCAAGAAGCCAATTTTGTCAAAACAGCGATCCAGCTAAAAGGTGATAATGGCCGTCAGTGCTCTCTCAAAGCTGGTTGCTTCTGTGCGCTGCGGGACAGAGTCGTGACCCATTTCTTACACATTTTTGTCCGAATTTGGCTTTTTCTCAATAGGTGGATTTTTAAAAATGTTTCATTCATTTCCAGCCAGTTTATTCCTATACAGTATTGTTTATAATGGAAACAATCTATTATGCAATTAATTAGAAAAATGCAGATGTGTAGTAACTGATAGATTGTTTTTAACAAATATGCTAGGTCCCGAATGCCGTATGACAGATAAAGTACATGTACCACAGGAAAAGCATAAGGAAGACTATGGTGCACTAATGTGCGACGGGATAGTGTGTGATTAGTAGCTGGTTAGCTGCTAATGTGCTAATTGGCGCTACTGGAATGGGATCGTGTTTACATTTTTCTGGTTTACATTTATAATTTTTCCAAATTAGCAGGTGTTGCCTAAAAAGCCTAAAATAGTAACTAAATCATAACTGTGGTCAATTTTTCAACCACTCTATTAGTTTCAAATAATCAGTACCTTTCGGGATAAGCAATACCTCAATTGTTCAAACGTTTTCTAACAGAGTAATTATTTGAAGGTGAAGTCAATATACATAATGAGAACAGAAAAAGTTATGGAACGTATGAAAACAACATCTGTAGATATTTGTAGCATTGTAAAGCAATGTATCTTATTGCCCATACGTAACAGGTAATCAAGGAAGAGGGTCATTTTCCACCAACTTATTGTGTTGAGCAATTTGCCTTAGACTGTATTACTTTCAGCTAAGTTACATCTACCAGGCCAATAGCATATTAAAGACGAAAAATGTGCCTGTGCCGATGATTTCTTCTTGGAAAACACACGCTGGATTCTAGGGACCCTTCACTGGCGTCTCCTGGGGGTGCTCTGTAATCCGGCCCTTTAATCCTGCATTTCAGAGTTTCCTGGCTTGAGATAATGCTATGGCCTCTGACAGTCAGCTCCTTCTGACGCTGTCTGAAGGCACCGGCGGGGAATAAGCTCCTCCTTGAAAATAAACGCTGACAAACGCGACTAGGATGCCGTCCAAGTTCCTTTCCCAAGTATTTTGCACTGACCAGTTCTCAAGGAAATTGCTCAACTCCTCCGCCCTCTGGCGTCCCGACAGACTCAGTCAGTTCCAGAGTATGACAGACACTTAATGTCCTCCCGCCCTGTACGTGTCCCGACGTTCTTTTTCCCTCCACCCAACTTAACTATTATTCCCATGATTTAGAAACCGGTGCAGTCCCTGGGGCCGGGACTGTGGCTGCTCCCTCGCTCTTGTCTCCTAGTCTCTACCTGTGTTTGGAAGCCACCAAGGGCTCCTAGTGATGGCCAGCCCACCGCACCTGAGCTGTCCAGGGGCTACTGCCCGGCACACAGGTGACACCTGCCTCTAATACACCGCGTTACATAAGCAGCACATTTCAATTCTTTTCCAGGTGGTCTATGAAAGGATCCACTCTTGACTTTCAATATTTGCCATCATAGCCCTCACCTTCCTGGGGCGTGTTCAGCGTGCATTTGTCCGCCTCTCCCTGTGCGTTCACGGTGCCCGTGACATCGCAGTGGGAACCTGCAGGACGGATGAGGGGGACAGGCTTCCACTGGGGTGTGATCTCAGTAGTTAATTCCAGCTGATCCTTCGGGCTTTCACTCATTTTATGAAAATGGAAGAAAGATAATAAAGGGAACTCTCAGCTCTGGTGGCACAGGAGACATCGTGGGAACGTGTGTCCCGTGACAGCAGCACTTCATCAGGGTCGGTTGTTAAAGTGACAAGGGATGCTTATCCTCACACGTAATTCCAGTCCCTCCGTCCCCCTTTTGGGGAGCCACCCGCCCCCTAGCGTCAGTGTGCTGAGACATCGGAGTCCGAACGCAGCTATAAGGCAAAGACCCCGGACGGTCAGGGAGGAAAACCACACGAATCCAAGTGGCTCTCATCTCTGATAAAATAAAAGGAGAAATCTTGATTTACTTCTGGTTCCTGATTAAGCAATTTCTCCTGAACTGACGCAGGCAGTATCCTTCCCCTTTGCCTCCCCCTCCCCTGCCACCTTTATTCTGCTTTTAATTTTATTAGAACAAGAAAAGCAATTACCAAGAGCAGCTGTGATGTTGAGTCTGGTTAATGAAGCCAGCACATCACCTGAATATCGATTCTCGGGTACAGGGTACTCGGAGGCAGACGAGCAGACATGTCCTGCAGTTAAAAATCACTTTTTCTGGAAGGTCGTGGCACCCGGAATGCCGACCCCAGCCCCCACTCATCCTCTGAGCCTGGCGCCCGGGTGTCGGGCTGCACAGCCCCACTTCCTTAGGAACCTCCCTGGCCTTTGTGCCATTTCAGACCTTTGGCCATTTCAGACCTGTGTGCCGGGATGAGTGAGGAGCAGAGAGACACGAGGGGGAGAAAAATCCTCAGATAGCCCCGGAGACCGGAGACCACACCTTCTTTGTTATGTGCCCCGTGGGAAAACTGTCTTCCTTCCGGGCCAAAGGGAGTCCCGTCTTTCTCATCCTTACCGTTGAATGAGGGAATATCTCGCCTAAAGCGAGTGCAGCTAATCAGCACTACCTGGGCCAGGTGAGATAGGCTTGCGACGGAAGCGGGCTCGCCTGGGGCTGGGGGCGTGGTGGCGTGGGGACGTCCAGGCCTGGCCCTACCCCGCTGTCCCTGCAGACTTGAGATGGGGCACCCTCGGCCCTCAAGCCTTTGCCCTCTCCACCTATACACTGGAAGGAACCCATATCACAGGAACATGCACTGGGGGGCTGGCCTGTGACTCCAAAGGTGAGAGAGACGATAAGGGGCCAGAATCTCATTGCTCTGAGTGTGGGCGCACGGTGGCGCTTTCTGTGACAGGCATGCAGCCCGGGGCTCAGAGATCTCTGAGGAGAGAGCCACAATTAGCCTAGTCCCCGGGGAACCAGTAAAGGCAATGCAAGAGCGTGGAAACTTCTGGGCGACGCCGCTTTAAGCAAAAAGACCAGCGAGCTTCTACTCTAGGTCTTCTCTTTACGGTCTCCAGAGAACAGGAAGATTAACCTCGTATCTTTCCACCCACAGAGAAGTACTTCACGGCGATGCCCTCTTAGAAACACATCACTGACACAGCTGCCAACATCACTAATTCCGCCCTCGGAGTCTGGACAGATTCGTACAAAAACAACAGCACCTGCAAATTTCTGTAGAAACGTCGGATTTCGGTAACAACCTTAGACAAGTAACTGCCTTGTGTACTTTTAAGCATGTCCTGTGTCAGTTTGTCTGCAAACCTCTGGCCCTTAGTGACATCCAGCTTCCCGAGCTACTTTGCCGCGGTGACAAGGACCTGGCCCGCACGCAGCCACACCTGAGAGCACAGTGCCCACGCCCTACACGGCATCGCACCCCTCCCACGGCTAAGCAAGCACCGCATGGCGCTGGAGATGAAGACCCAGAGACCTGACCGGACATTTGGGTGCAATTCCACGGGGGCTTTCTCTCCATGGGGTTAGCTCTGCACCCAGATCCGTTTTCAAGGGACAGAGATAAGTGGGTGCCCCTCGAAAGGACGCTGATCGCCCAGAGTGAGAGCAGAGAGAAAGCCCAGCCCCTGCTGGACGCTCCCGCGCCGGTTTAAAGGTGAGAGTCTGCACGTCTGTTTCATTATGCAAGGGTTTTTATTTTTCGAGCAGTGGCGTTGAGAAAAGTACTCTGAATCAGAGCTGTGTGTGCAGAGAGCTGGTATTCTCACCGGCAGCAGGCAAGGCGGCAGGTTCAAGTTTCACAGTAAGCCACACAGGGTTTCAAGGAACGTCCTCAAATTACATTCCCGGTTTCAGAGTTCCAGCGTGGTGGCTGAGCGCTGCTTACCTTGGCCAGGTCGGGTCCCGCGAGGTCGTGGGGGTTAGAGCAGCGGACCAGGGTGCAGGAATGATTTTCTCCTGGAAGTCCAACCTGTCACGGCGCCCCGCCCCTGGGAGGGGCCGGCCTCTGCCCTCCGAACACCAGTGAGGCAGCCAGAGCAGCACTGTGTGGGAAGTGGCTACTCTCCCAGCCGGTGACAGTCTGCACATGCTCTCCGGGCCGGGGTGCCAAGCCGGCCTGGGCGCCAAGCCGGCCTGGGCCTGAGGCTGCCGGAGCACCTCGTGGGGGGGCCCCAGGCCTGTCCTGGGGAGGGAGGGGTTCTGTGCAGCTCCCGGAGGTCTGCCGTGCTTATGCTTCTGTTAGGGCGGGCTGTCACTCGTTAGAAAGCAGAGAGGCTCTGCTTTCTGTTGGTGGCAGCGTCCTGGGGAGTGAGTGGGTGAGTAACAGCCCGCGGGTGTGCTGCTGACCCCACCCCCGGCTGCTGTGCGGAGGGCTCCGCAGGGAACGCCCCCAGGGAAGGTCCGCTCCCTGAGAGCGGGCGGGGCCTTTCTGGGAGTGAAGTTCACAGTCTCGCGTGTGCACAGCCCCAAGGGACAAGCCCGCCTCTGCGTTACAAAGTGAGCCCGTGACTCCGATGGAACATTTGCAGTGGACTGTCCCCATCACGCGAGACGTCACTGTGAGGAGGAAGCGCCTGTCCTCTCTCGGGGGGCACAGGTGTGCGATGAAAGCCACCAGCCTGCTCCTTTCACAGCCCCCTGCCCCGGCACTCCGCCGCAGAAGGAAAGAGGCGTTAGGCGAGAAAACAAGGCCAACTCAGCCAGCCTCCTCCAAAGTCAAATGTTGGGGTCCAGCCGTGAGGACTCCTGGCTCCGAGTTGGATGCCCCGTCCTTCCACAACCTTTGCTCGCTCGGGAGCCTGAAGCGGTTGGTCATGAACGTAGACAAGAGAGACAGGCAGCACCTCCAAGGGGGCAGTGGAGCAGGAGACCCCCGTTCCAGCTCTGGTCAGGCTGCACAGCAACGACAAGCCCGGGAACCCCTTGAGGTCCCTGTCACACGCAGTGACTTCTTTTGTAAAGGCGGGGAGTGGGGCTGGTTCCGGAACAGAAGACAAATACCCTCAGAGGCTCCGAGTGTGGCGCCCTGGGTCGGGCCGAGGGGGGCAGAGGGCCCGAGTCTCTGGGTCAGGGGGTGGCTGTGACTCCACCTCCGTGGATCTATTTTTATAATTTCATTGTACTTTTCCCGTCACCATTTGGTCCCCTCATACCACCCCCTGGAATAACCACACTTTGCTCACACCCATGAGTCCTTCGTCCTTTTTGCTCAGTCTCTCCACCTGCTAACCTCCCGCCCCCACTAGCTGTCATCTGCTTTCTGTTAGGAGTCTGTCCCCACTGTCCTTGTTAGTCCAGTTTGTTCATTAGATTCCACATATGAGCGAAGCTGTATGACCCTTGCCTTTCACTTCGCACAGTGCTCTCCAGGTCCATCCAGGCTGTCGCAAAGGGTAAAGTTTTCTTTTTTACGGCAGAGAAGAATTCCACTGTGTAAGTGTCTCCTGGTTATTTTACCCAGACACTCGGGCTGCTTCCATAGCTTGGTAATGTACTTGGTTCTAATTGAAATGTGAGTTAGATTATGCCAAATCTTCTAACTAAAAAAAAAACAAAACTAGAAATTCAGATTTTTGTATGAAACCTCCCATTTTTTTAATGTTGGCAACTTACTAAAATGTTTAAAAATACCATGAGTACCAAAAAAAAAAAAATCTATCAGGCTGGTCAAATGTACCCTGCAAATTTAAGTTTATGATTTATCAGTTTGTAATTTATACACTAGATGATTTTGAATCTTATTCTGCTGGAAAATAAATAGTCCAAGGAGATAAGTCTCTAAAAGAAACTGTCCGAACGCTTAGCAGTCAAGACAGGACTCAAAGACAAGGCTCCTGAACACTTCTGTGGTAAAACAGGGGGCCCCTGCTCGTCCGTGTCACAGTGGAGGCCTCAAGATGATGACCACATGTGGCCCGTCCTCCCTGGAAAGGGCCAGCGTGGACCCCACCGGACTGTGAGCGTTCTGAGAAGCGGACAGACGTAAGGGGCAGGGAACCCACAAAGGGGAGGAAAGAAAATGTCCCTCCGGCAATACTGATGCGTGCCACCAGGCTTACCTCAAGACTGAAGTAGCCGAAGCAAAGGCAAACGGTCCAGGGGGAGTGCGGTAAGTAGCTGACTTCGGGATTGAGAGGAAGAAAAGGTTTACTGACCTTTGAGTAAAAGAGAGTTGCGTGCAAAACAAAGTTGACTAAGTAATTCTCTCCCCCATCTGTATGCAGAATGCAAATTAGGAAAGCTTAGTCCTGGTGGTCCAAGCAGCCCGAACCCGGGTCACCCTTCCCGAGCCGCTGGATGACCTCAAACTGGGCGGAGAACCCCTGCTTGCAAGTGGGGCTCACCCCAGTAGAGGGAGGGGGGTGCCGGCTCAGCCAGGCCCAGGGCAGAGCCCCTCGAACGTGCCCACTGAATCGGAACAGCCCTGGTAAAGGAGGCCAGGAGCCTGGGGCCCAGATGGAGCCCATGGTTGGGCGAGGTCTCCAGCCTTTTTAAGACTCAGCTCCAATCTGAGTTATTTCATTTCAGGAAATCGTCCTGACCTGTCAGGCTGCCTTTCTTATAGAATATCTTTTATTTGGCTCTATCTTGGTATAGTACTTACACTGAATTTTGATTTTTGTTGTCTACTTGTCTGTCTACGTCATTAACCTACAAATTGGCTGAAGCAGGGATCTCTCTCTCTCTCTTCCTCATATCTCTTTATTTTTACACCCTGGCATAGTCCATGCTTGGCTCATGTAAGGAACTTAGTAAATATTGG
This sequence comes from Trachops cirrhosus, assembly GCA_028533065.1. Taxonomy (NCBI): domain Eukaryota; kingdom Metazoa; phylum Chordata; class Mammalia; order Chiroptera; family Phyllostomidae; genus Trachops; species Trachops cirrhosus. The sequence continues at coordinate 2,528,474 of CM052548.1, read as the reverse complement.
TTGAATGAATTAATAAATACGCAGAGAGCTAATCACTAAAAGCGGTAGCATGTGCATTATAAATGTGGTGAAATTAAAGTGACAAGGCAAGTCTTTGGAAGAAAATCAGGTGGACATGCATGCTTTTCTAAGAAGATTGCGTTATATTCTCAAAGGTATAGTTGATTTTGTACGATTGTGATATTCAGTTTGCATTTGTTCAATATCACATTCCAGTAAATATTACACTGGCTTCTTCCCCCACGCTTTCTAAGCAGTCTTCTGTATGTTTCCTGTGACTGTCTGTGGGAGGGCTTTGGTGGGTAATGGGCGTAGAGCTGAGCATTAACACAAATCGGCCCCTTCAAGTCTCCTGTCGCTCGCACAGATGCAGTGGAGGAGTGAAGATAATTTGCCTGCTTGCCCTGAGAGCAGTTCCTGGGAACCAGCAGCTGTGGCAGCACACGGTGCCCCCAGGTTCAGGGGCCCGAGGAGTGCGGTGGACGGAAATCATTATTTTACACGTAGCTTCAGAGCTCACTTGAGAGAGCTACCCCTCCAAAGTTTAAAATAAAATCCAAAAATAGAAAAGAAAATTTAATTTTGGTCACCAGTTTCTATGACTGTTGGAGAAATGAAAGACTACAAAGAAAAGGAACACAGGCAAGGCAGCGTAGGTGAGGTTTTGTTACTTATGGTGGCAGAGCAAATGACCCCAAGACCTCGTAGAGCGAGAGGCCTATCTCATCGTCTCCGTGGTTCTGCGAATGGACTGGCCTCCCTGGACCGCCGCCCCGCCCACTGCGATGCCAGCCCCGCTGCAGGAATCGGAGGGCAGGGAGCTGAGCTCTCGTCTTTCTGATGACAGCCACCCTAGCAGGTGTGACCCGCTGTCTGCAACGGGCTTGGATTTGCGTTTCCCAGCTGCGCAGGGAGGCTGAGCACCTTCTCATGTCCTTCTTGGCCATTCGTAGGTCTTTGGAAAAAGTCTATGCAGATTCTCTGTCTATTTTCTAATTTGAATATTTGGGGGTCTGGGGGGGGCTCCACCTACAGGGCCCCCCAGCCATCACGCATGAGAATAAGTCTACCAAGACATGATCTGCTTGGGGAGGAAAGGTGGCTGATCTCTCAAAGGAGAAGGGCCAAGGGCCTTTTCCTCAATGGGCTTTTATTAGGTTCATTTTGCACAGGAATACAGGTAAAGCTCATCAATCATTGTCAGGCAGTAAGGATCAAACAATAGATAAAATACAAAGAACTCTTGAGGGCCTGTTCTGAGTCAGGGTCTGTTAGCTAAAGGGCTACAAAACTTTGGGAAACAAACTCATTTCCTGCTGGGACCCTTATGATTTAATTGAGAGCATTCTAAACAAAGCAGGTTTCACAGGATTTTACATATACTTTCTTAGGCCTGATTGCCTGGGGAACCCGCCCTTCCCAGCACAGGGCTGCACCGCCCTCTGTCATTGTCTCAGGCTTAAGTCAGGCAGGGGAAGTAAGGCAGCCAAGAGATTAGGAGACTTCTCCTAGACAGAATGGGGACTCAGGCTATTTCAAAGCCGAGGGGTGGGGGTCCATCACCCCTTTTCTGTAACTCCCAAGTCCTTCCCTGCGGCCTCTCCACAATCGTTCCTGTCTTAGGTCGTTCCCCCCTTGGGGAATCTTACCCATCATTGGCTAACTGATCAAGCATTGGGGGCCAGTTATGGAAAAAGGAGCAGAAGGGGTGACCCTGCCAGGGAGATAAGCTTTGTCTCCTTAGTGGCTTATGGTCCAAAGTTCACCCGCTCAGCCTTAGCCACCGGGGTGGGGAGTTATAGCTTCTGAAACCAGGTAGGGCTGTTCCCAACAGGGAGGGGTCTTTGTTTATTTTTTCCTATGGAGACTTGTGAATGTAAACCCTGTCGCCTTAGAGAGCTAGGGCTTTGGGGTCCCCCTGCGTCAGTGGGAGCTTTAAGAGTCGGGGTGCTACATGTGTGCTCCAGGCCCTTTGCCCCTCCAGAAGCCGGGAGGAGGGGTCCCTCCCTGTTGTGTGGTGCCGGGCCGGGAGGCGAGGGCCGTGTCCGCGGGTCTCGGCCTTTCCTCCCCACGTCGCTGTGGGCGCCTCCTCACTCACCTGATGTGTGGCAGGGGTGCGGCTGTCTCTGGACTCGGCTCCCAGAGAATTGCTCCGTGGGGAGCTGTGCACTCGGGCATCGTGGGAGGAGGGGGCGGGAGCCTCCTGTGTTGCCCTCTTGGGTCCTCCCCTCAGTACTTTCACGCCCTTTCTTAAAGGGATCGTTTTCAGTCTGGGGGCAGAGCGTGAGCACCGGGGTCAGGGGTAGTAGGCACGGGGTGGGGGGCAGGCAGCAGGGGCAGCTGGTCAGTATGCCTCAGAAGCATTCCTAAACCGAGCCCGCCTGGGTCCACCTTCCATGGGCTGAGGCTGAGGCTATCGTGGGGGGAGGGCAAGAAGGACGGGAATGCAGGGCGCCTTTGACAAGAGGTCTCTCGCAAACAGGGCCCCGATGCGCTGCCCAGTTGAGTTGAGACTTCTCAAAGAGGTGAAATCATAACATTTATTTTTTTAAAAAAGCCCAGGAAATCACAAAACACAAATAAGCAGGACTGGAACATAAGCAGGCCTGTATGAAAAAGAACTAATTAGACATTCTCGACACACAAAAAGGCTTTAAAAATGTGGACCTGCGTGTAATCAAAGAGAATTAGCGAATCCTCGAAAAGAGAGCAGAACTGGCAGTTAGATAGCATTTAACGGGAAGACAGCCGAGGATTTTGCGGAGTTGAACAGAGACATCAGTTCTTACACTGAAGTAATGGGAAGTGTCTAGCAGGATAAATAGCACCTGATGGGAAATCGGGCTTCACATCTGAATTCTCTCACCTGCTGCCTCTACCGCCTTTCTCAAGTCACTGATTCTTTCTTTAAGCTTCTAGCTCTTCATGACTCAAATAGCGGGAAACTGCCTGTGGCAATTTTTCACAAGGAAAAATTCTCTGCCACTCCTCCTGTCCGAGGAGTGGGGATCCACGTTCCCTCCTCTTGGGCCTAAGCAGGCCGTGGAGTGTGGCGGAGTCAGCGCCGCTGAGTCCGGAGCCTGGGTCAGGAAGGGCCTGCAGCGGCTGTCCTGGTTCCTGAGGACGAGCTTTCCAGACGCCTCTCGGTGGGACAGTCCCCCCCCGCCCCCGCACCCAGCTGCCGAGGTCTGAGAAACAAGCACCCCGTGAAGACTGTGTACAGGGGCCCCGGGTAACAGCCCCGGCTGAACCCGGCTCTCAAGCCCTCCCAGCCGAGGGGCCAGACAGGAGAGCAGAAGCCTCCAGCTGACGCCCCAGGCACCGTGGCAAACGGCTGCCAGCTCAGAGTCCTCGTGTCTAACGAAGCGGCGGCCTATGCCGCCAAGTTTGGGGTGATTTTTCCTGAAGCCACAGATGCTCAGCACACTGCGTTGCAAAGCTGTCGTAAGGAGTAAACGGCAGCTTGGCCTGTAGCTCTGTCCAACCACTACTGGTGTCGAGGTCGTGCAGGACACCTAGAGTACCAGCAGCAGCAGAGGGAGGGGGAGGGGAGAGGGAGGGGGGTGGTGTAAGTAGTCCCGGCAGCAGCCGCAGCGCCAGTGCCCACCGACCCTTCCCAGCACATCCGATATGCCCAGTCCCGTTCCAAGCGCCCTACGGGCGTTCAGCTCACAAAGCCCTCACCGTGAGGGCCACTCCTTCACAGAGGAGGGCCCCGAGGCCCACAGAGAGGTCAGGTCTCCGTACCATTCCCGCAGCCAGCGGATCGGGCCGCGAGACTGGATTTCAAACCCGGGAACCCGGGCCGCAGCGCCTGCTCTGGGCCACGCTGCCCTGCAGAGGAGAGTGAGCCAGGCTGCAGCCGGGGGGGAACCCAGAGCCACTGGCCCCAAAGCCGTGGGGGCGAATTTTCCCAGGAGCGGGTCTGGAGGGATACAGGAGGCCAGCATGGGCCCTGAGAAATCCAGCTCGGAAAGCGAAGGGCTAGGAAGACAGAGCGAGAGCACTCCTCGAGAGGAACGGACCGTGGCGTGCGGCCAAGGGGGGAGCAGCCCGGGAGAGGAATTTGGAAACGCGGCCAGGCTTCTCCTCTGGGGCCCGGTCTTCCGGGGCGGGGAGAAGTGCGGGGGTTCAGCTGTGAACACTCACGGCGTAGAACTCAGGGGAACTGGAGCTAGGCCCACAGCTGAAACACGAAAGCTTGTCTGATGGATTCGGTTCCTCTCCCTCTGCAACAAAGGCCAAGGTCCTTTCTCCAGGGAGAATGCTCAAGTTTATTTGCAGCAAGGAGAGATCTAACTGTTTCTACAAAGTGTCATCCTGCCTGTGAAAACCCGAGACATGCCAGACACAGAAAAGCCAATTTGCTCGCCCCCCTGTCCCTCCCAGGCGATGCCCCAGAAAAGCTCCCTGCAGGGACCCAGTGAGGGGCACGGGCAGGCGGCCTCGCTGAGCCCCCTCTGCTGTTCTTGCTACCTACAGAATTAGGTGCCTGGACTGCTGTTCCCTTTCTGTGTGCATTTTTAAGGGTCGTGTCTGTGGCGCGACTCCTTCGTCTATAAAACAGAGCTCATTGAAACACTGACTGTGAGCTTACATGGGGCGAAGCTCTGAAGGGGTTTCGGCCAGAGTGGGGAGGGTGGGACTTGTAGCCCAGTGCACGGTGAGATTTCGGGGTTTGGGACTGCCAGAGGTTACCTGGGGACAAAATGTGATTTTAAAACAGAAAATGTATTTTCAAGTGAAAGCAGGCCAAGCCTACCCGTTGCTTTTATCTTTCCTGTATGAATACGACCAGTCCAGCAGAGGGGTGGCCCCTCGGTGGGGACACCCTCTTCAAGGTCAAGGGCCTGGAAATGCAGTGGTCCTGGCCCTCCCTGCCCCTCACTCCCCCGGGACCACCTATCTTCCCAGGCATTCTCTGCTTCAAAACCCCGGAACTCCCGGGCTCTCCTGTCTCCCTGCACAGCTCATTAGTGTCGCAAGAAGGTGGATTTTTGTCTGCAGGCCACCGGACGAAGAAAACGTTCAGCTCTGTCCTCAGGATGTAGCTCGGATGAGCTCTGGGAGTGGAGGCTGTAGCCCTTGCACTCAGGATCCTGTGGGGGGGCTGCACTTAAACGTTTTCGAGCGTTGGGGGTGGGTATGGGGGAGGGGTGTCGTAGAGTTAGGTAGGCATGAGAGGGCAAGATTTTCACCTCCCTGGACCTCGACCTACCTGGCCCGTCGGCTAGACAAGGTCAGGACTTCCACCTCCCAGGGCCTTTGTGAGGGTCTAAGGTAACGATGCAAATCAATCGAGCGGCCAGCCCAGCACCTAGCACAGGGAGGGCACTCAGTGAATCATAGCAATCCCTAAGTTCTTGGTACCCGCCTCCGTCCTTTCTCCTCTTCTACCTCTTCCCTTATCAGCCTCTATTTCCTTTATCCCTTACTTCCTGACATCAAAGGGCAGATTTCTTATTGTTCCTCCTTAAAACATGAGCTACTCATGAACAAGTAGAACAGTCCTATGCGAGGGGACATCTGGGAGTGTCAGCCAGCTCTCCTCCTGACACCCTTCCAGGGAACCCAGTTGAACTCAGCCCTGGGCCGGGGAGATGGAGAGGCTTTGTGGGTTCGTGTGTCCCGAGGGCCGTAGGCCTGAAGGTGCCGGGCACCTCCGTGGTGTCCCACATCTGCAATACCCATGTGTATGCTGTCAAAGCAGCTGGAATGGTCCCTGCCTGCCTTCTGACTCCCTGCACTTGCCCCCTCCCCTGGGGACACAGCGATGGGTCCCTGTGGGGGCCGGGCACTGGACATAGAAGCATGCAGCAGGCGGCCAGCCACCCAGGAGGGTCCCCCTTGGGGAGATAGCAGCTCCAGGGTGCAGAGAACCATGAGGACCCACCGGAGGTCTCTCAGCGGTGTGGGCTGTCCCGGGCTGACTTTCGAACTGCTTCCCTGTTATGGGGAGAGGCATTGGGGAAGGAAGGCATGCTAGTCTCTGAGGCTCCAAATTAAGGAAGTCGAAAAACCGTGGCTGCCGTGGATGCTTCCATTGGGACGGTCACGGCCACACCCAGCCACTTCCGGGATCTGGCGCTGTGGTCTTCGAGTCCAGCTTTCACTTTCAAGTCTGCAGCTGAGTCAGCGTTTATTCCGAACATCAGTGTATATTCCACAGGTTGTGCAGCGTTCGCCCAAGTAGGAAAGTTCCATTTCATCTACACCTATTACTCACTGGTGTAATCAGCCTCAGTACTTCAGTATACTGATTTTTCCATTCGAGATCTCCTATTTGTTTTTAAATATTGTGTAGGACTCACTTCTTCAAACACTTGTCTTTCTCTTCGTTCATTGTAAAAAAATGGATTTTGACATCGTAGTCTGAGGGGTAACTGACTGCAAGAAAGGGCCCGGCCTGCCACTCAGAACTGTATTGATCTATTCAGCATTGCTAGGAGCACCTCGAGACAGCCGAGTTCCTTGTGTTATTCCGAACAAAGCATATTTGAGAACAGCACGCAGAGTGTCTTGTTCAAGCCTGACCCAGACAGATCTGTGTGTGTAGAGTTTCCTTGTTTTGCAGTCATTGTTTCAAAACTCCGCATGAGATGCGTGAGCCTTCACAGTCAGCTGCTGGGACGCTCACCCTGGTGATTCTACGAGGACGGTCCACCAGGCGCGGGGTCTGTCTCCAAGCGCAGGACCCCGCTCTGTGTTCCGATGCGTGCTTCCCACCTTAGTCTGAAGGCTTTCCTCGTATCTGATATTGGTTTCTGGCCAAGGACAGTTTTGACCGTGACGTATCAGAGCCTGGAAAAATTGCAGTCACTCTCCTTGAGGATGGCAGTGACCTTGTCCTTGGCTCAGAGGGATTTATGAGATTATGAAAAACTCACCAGGCTCCACACCATCCTTTTCATTTTCCACCGTGTGTCTGAGGCTTTGTGTCAGAGAGAGCAGATTCACATCATTCCGTGAAAAAAGAAATTCATCTCTGATGTAGTACGTGTTTGCCATCCTAGTATTTTCTGCCATGTCCCCTTTTCCAGGCCTGAACGGTGTGGATTTGGGCTGGAAACGGCGTAAAGCCACTCGGAAGCACATGACACCTCCCCGCCACAGGAGGAAGAAGGACGGTACAATACGCAGTCCTGCACGCAGTCAGCTTTGTTTGTTTCACAGCACACGGGCCGCTGTTTTCGTGGGCCCGGGGTCTCAGCAGAGAGAGGTGCTGGCGTGGAGAACAAAACGTGCCCGTGGGCGGTCTGGAGAACCAAGTCAGGGAAAACCAGGTGTAGCTGCGTGGACGATCACCGGACGTGGACTTGAGATCGCTGGGAGCTGCAGGCCTGAGCAGCAGAGGAAACGCGAAGCCATAACGCGTGACCAGGGAGAGCTGCCCCGCGTCACGGAAAAGGCGTTGGGAGAATTCAGCTCTGACACGGGCTCACCTTCGTGTTTGACCGGCGCTAACTTCGGCCCTGGGCATCATGTTATATATTCAGCCCACGGAGTTGGACGCATTGATCTTTAGATTGTTGAGGAAGAAATTAATTAGACCTGTAAAAGGCTTTTAAACTACAAGTCATAAGAACCACTTGCAAGAGTTGCCTATGCAAGCCAAATCTCCTAATCGATTTACTTAGAAAGTAACGCTGAGGTCGCATTACAATAGCAAGGGCAAATGGGAAACAGAATTCATTGCCTCGCTACTATAAGCTAGAATAAACAAATGTTGCTTCACTTCTCCAGCTCTTTCAGATGTGGCTTTCAGGGTGTGAATGCTCTGAACTGCGTTGTTACTGAATTTTGCTTTGTGAAACCAGACAAAGTCCTTTAAGAGTCAGAAAGCCAGACTTTCTAGAAGAATTTTTTTTTGCAAGTGACCTCTGTGCAGCTGAAACTGCCAGAACGGCTGTGACACTTAGAAACTTACGTGTCGGCCAGGGGACGGGCCAGCGTCTCAGCTTTCCAGTTCCATAAAATAAAAGCCGGAGTGGTCAAAATACTGTTTTCATGGCAGCAATGCAGAGTTTTAGGAAGACGATGTGTAATAGGAAGCAGGCCGATCACACACACTATTATTAAATGTTTTCCACCGTAGTAGTAATTTTAGATCCCCCCATTCCACAGATACAAACAATTTTGAAAGTGTTTAGCGGTAGATCTAAGCCCAGCAGATTGCTCAGAGGGCTGGGAGAGCGACTCAAGAGGGAGTCACTTTGAGTCTGGGACCGTTTACTCTGCTTTTCCAGGCCTTTGCGTTGAGGATGCCTGGCAGTTTGAAGGATGCCAGCCCGGATTTGATTCTTCTTCAGTTGGAGGGGTTCCTACGCCCTAGTCCTTAGACCCCCGCAGGCTGCTCGCCCTGGAATTCACAGCTAATTTCCCTATCTCAGACAAGAAAACAGTTTCAAGGGGGAAAAAAGTCTAGTTTTTATTTTTGTTTTTTTTTTTTTTGTCTTTTTTTTTTTAGGTGCAGGTTCAGGGCCCTGCCCTGAATTCTCTGATTGAGCAATTTTGCAGCTGTGACCCTGTTTTTCTTTTTTTTTTAAACTATCAGGTGACTCAGTTGATTCAACTATTTGTGGAAACTACCAAGGCCCGTCCAGTCTCGTCACACTTGTGCAGGTGACACCTCCCTGGGACCGTCCCCGCCGAGGAGAGAGCGGCAGCCCAGCCCTCTAGTCCCGCTCTGCGGGCACTCGGCTGGCTGCTGCAGAAATTCTCTGTCCCTCCTGAGGGTGACTCGGGGGAGTGGGGGAGAGGACAAGAGGACTGGCCGACAGGAGGGATGGTTAACCTGCCACATTCCGCACCCTGCGAGACTTTAAAACCAAGAGGGTTTAACTGGCTGGTAACGTAATAAATAAAATCCCGCCTGAAAGTCGGGAGGTGTGTTGGACAGCGGGTGTAAATCTGCCAGCTCGCAGCACGCCGTCTGGCTCCGCCTCCCACTGCTCGTTTCCCGGTTCCCCCAGAAGCCTCCGCAGGTGGGAGGAACTCCCTCTGCTCCCTCTCTCTGCTCGGCTTCTCTCATCCGGAAGGATGACTACGTGTGACACTTCTATGTGCAAAGTGTATCCCTCCCAGCCTTGGGCACTTACTTAACACGTTCATTTTCTTTCTTTTTTTGTTGAATTTATTGAGGTGACATTGGCTAATAAAATTATATAGGTTCCAGGTGAAAATTCGATCACACGTCATCTGTATATCGCATTGTGTGTTCACCACCCCAAGTCAAGTCTCCTTCCATCACCATTTATCACCCCCATAGTCCCTCCTCTACCTGCCCCGCCCCCCTTTCCCCTGTAATTGCCACACTGAGGTCTTGGGGAGCAAATCAGCCGCTCACTGGCGGGGCTTACAGGTAGTTGAGCATAAATACAACAGCGCCACCTCGTGGTGCCTTTCTGGGAGCGTTCACCCACAGCAGGACAAAAGCTCGGGTGGGAAGGAGGGGGCAGGGAGACGCAGCCACTAGGTCTCGGTCCCCTGCCAAAGCAGACGCTGTCTCCCAGCGCCTTAAGAAACTCTTCCCTTCTCTACCAGCCCACAATTTTCTCCCATGAAATTTATTTCTATTACTATATGTGAAACATGTAACCTAGGATACTAGTCTACGTTCAATCTAAAAGGTGGTTGGAAATGGAAAAGCAGTAATAAGTGTACATTAATGAAAGCCTAGGCAGGCACCAGGCCTTAGTAAGTATTTCAGAGAGAAAAGGTGCAGTCAACTTTAACTTCGAGAGCCTTGACGGTAAATGTACATTTAAAGCTATTAATGATTTAACACTTTCCCTAAATACTCTCCCTTATTTGGTGAAGAAGCTTTTGAACAATGTATTTGCCTATGAAAGGGAGGAAAGGATTTTTCACAAAACCTCTTTCATAACAGTTCTACCGTGGATACTATTGATAAAGTGGTTAGAACATGGGTAAAATCTTTATTTCCCAAGCAGGGCTGCAGAGGTTTTTTTAAGGTTATTTATTTATTTAGTTATTATTGTTTTTTTATTGAATTTACAGGGGCAACATTGATTAATAAAATCACATAGATTTCCAGTGCACAGTTCCTCAACACTTCATCTGTATATGGTATTGTGAGTTCACCTCCCCAGAGCTGGTCTCCTTCCACCACCATTCCCCCTTTACCCTCTTCCCTTCCCCCACCCCCTCTCCCTCTGGTCATCCCCACGCTGTTGTCTGGGTCTCTGAGTCTTTTTTTTCTCTGCTTAATCTCTTCACCCTTCTCTCTCAGCCCGTAGCCCCCTCCCCTCTGACAGCTGTCCGTCTGTTCTCTATGAGTTTGTCCCCACTCCGTTAGTTTATTTTGTTCATTAGATCCCACAGGTGAGTGAAATTGTACAGTGCTTAGCTTTCCCTGACAAGTACCATATGATTATTTATATTTAATTTCTCAATGGGGCAAGCTGAGAAATTAATATATGAGTACCAACTTGGGCCTAAAGGACTATATTAAAAAGACACCAGAATGGAAACAGTGCCCAACCAAATGTGCTACTCCTACCTTATCTTTTCACCAGAAATAACATAGTTAATTAAGGAAAATTGTTTTCAATTGCAATTTGAAATGTCAAGATTAGTAGAACAAATGGGCAATTCTTTGTCCCTGAACTCATCTGGGAAATGGAGTCTCAGGCCTTAAAAGCTTCACGTGCGTGATTACAGAATGCGAAGCTACAGGCTTAGGAAGTCGCGAACTTCAGAGCCCTCTGGGCCTGGTCGCGCAGGAAGCCTTACCCAGAAAGCCCTGCGGAAGCCTCAGTACCGCTGCTCTCGTTGCAAACAGAGGGCTTTGTCTTCTAAGTTGGTTTGCCGTTGTGGGCTTACTAGTTTTTAGGTAGACATTTATTGTGCTGGCATTATAACTTTGAATAAAGACCGTACAAATAATAGGAAAAAAATTCTTCCTTGATCAGCCGTGTTCTTTCTGGTGAAAAGATCACACATGTGACATATTTGGTTCGGCAGCTATTTCTATTTTCTGGATAAAAATTTTTTACATTGCATATTCCAATTAAATTATAATCCGATTTCTAAAGCTAGTGAATTTGTAGCTATGAAAGACACACTACAATTTTACAGAGACTTGTAATGTGCAAATGTTAATCATGAACTTGATGGGCATTTTGCAAGTAGCAGTTGACAAATATGGTGAAAATGCTCTTCTTTGCTTCAAGCAGACACCCTGAACCCCCCACAGTCTCCACACTTCTCTTTCTAACCACTGCTAGTTCTCCGCACAGACGAAGCTTCTGTCCCCTCCTGCGGCCCTGCATGCGTGTGACGCCCCGCCAAAGGACCCCTACCTGGACAGAATGGGACTTCACACGTGTCTCATACCTTCCTCTTCCTTCCATCAGACTTTCCTGAAATCCTGTCTTACTCAAATGCCTCCCCTACTCGGACGAGAATTAGTTTGTGGGCCCCACAAAACCCCAATCCAGGCAGTCCTCAATGTGGACAAGGCAGCTGTCCGTCTCGTCCAGCAAGGGCAGAAGCCAGGATTATTCCTCCAGGGACACGCTGGTGTGGTTTAGTGAGTTCAAACACACTTTACATTAATTCACATAAAACACTAGTAGGAAAGGGGGCCTGAAATAACTATGAGTGGATGGATTTATAAACGAGCGTTTGATTGAACCCGAGGTTAGAACTCTGAGAACGCATCCACGCAAACCAGAAAGACGGGAGCGGAGCTGTGATTTCTCTGCTGTTTGACTGGCGAAGGAATGTTCGCAGCTTTCTTCAGAATGTTCCCGTAGCTTCCGCATCCGTCAAGATCGTCAGCAAGTTCGCTAGAGAAAGGACAGACTCCTCTACTTCGACCCGGAGGGTTTGACTTACTTCTCCCATGCAAGAAGGCAGCCTTTCAGAACAGTGAACAAAATTTTTAAAATCCAACATTTTAGACTTCAGTCTTTTGACCAAGTTGCCCTGACCAGTGTGGCTCAGTGGGTTCGGCTTCGTCGGATTCGATTCCCAGTCAGAGCACAGGCCTAGGTTGTGGGTTCGGCCCCTGGTCCAGGGCCACACGAGAGACGCCAATTGATGTTTCTCTCCCATGTCGATGTTCCTCTCCCTCTTTATCCCTCCCTTCCCCTCTCTCTAAAAATACATAAATGAAATCTTTTTAAAAATAAATATTTTGACCAAGTCGTGAGGTTTGAGCCTGTGTTGGGGGCAGGGGTGATGAAGGTGGCGGAGAGCTAGGTCATAATTTATAGAAATAGCGCCCGTAACCCATGCTGGAAACCACGGCGGTTGTTAGGTCTGTATAGCGTGAGGGTGGTGGGTGGGGAAATATTAAAAACGACACGAGTGATTGCAAATATAATGCGGGCAATGAAGAAAAACACTCCGTTGAAGTCCCTGCCATACAGGCCACACCTGTGTAGGTCAAATGCAACACAAAGCGTCTTCCTGGCGTGGGCCTGACCGCTCCAACCACGCCTCATCACACTCCTGGGGCGCGCTGAGCCCGCCATCCCCGGCACATGACACGGTGGCGCGCGTCTGGAGAAAGTGCTGGGGAGCATCCTTACTCGAGATGTGACTCAGGAGCAGAAACACCCTTTGCAAAAATTCCTGTGGGTGTAGATCCCAAATCTTCTCTGCCATACACCACTGCACGCTTCTGTACCTCCCGTCAGGACCCCATCAGACACGAAAGGTGACCACGTGCCTACACAGGGTGCAGCCTCGAAGTGATGAACCAGGCTTCATGCACAGTTTATAAGGTTTTGTCGTGTTGCTTCTTAAATAACTATCACCATGTAAATTATTTTAGTGGCATCATTCATCTTCTCACTGGCATTTCATATTTGTGATACTCCTCGATACCTTAACAACTGAGTTATGGGCAAATTAAAATGCACTTCTATATTTCTAAACTACACATTCTATTTAAAAGCCCTTCCGATGTAGTGATATGCCGTAAAATGTTCTCTTTGCACGTCAGGTTTATAGCTATCCAAGATCGCTCTGGTGTCGAATCAAGCTTTGATTTGCTACCAGGGTTCTCGCCCCTAGAGTTTATTCTTCCGGGGTGTGCAGTGACATTAGGGTGTTTGTGTCACAGCAGCCTTGGACCCTCCCCTGCAGTGGTGAGAGTGGAGCCAGATGGAGAAGGATCTGCAGGGGAGGGGGCTGGGTGCTGTAGGTGGGGGCTGCCCCTCTCGGCAGATTGGAGGAAAATCAGGCTGGAGCCCAGTAATGGGGGAGGCAGCCAGGATGATCGCTGGAGACGAAGCGTGGAGATTGTTCCCAAGTTGTCCCCATGTGGGACCAAGGGGCTGTGTGAGGGGCAGAGAGAGGCTAGTGGGAGGTTCAGGGTCAAAGTTAACTGCAAGGTGACCTGTGAACTCAGGCAAAGGCACCTTGAGAAAACTGCAGTTCGTTTGGCAGGTGTTGAGCTGGGAACAACTGTAGAGGTCATTTTGTTCGGCCTCCCTCGGAGGACAGCCTTAAAGACAGGAGCCGAAGACGCAGAGAATTACCCTGGCTTCTGATGGGAGCCGGAGAGAGGTGATTTTCCAGGTGCTGGAAGATGACGAAAACACTCAGTTCAAGACACTGATGCCATTTGAGTGGTAAAGCGAAAGCTGAGAGGTCATCTCGTCCACAGTTGAAATGTGAGCCTTTCATAGGAGTGATGTCTGTGATTAACAACACATGTACCATGTCGATATTTCATTGAACAGGCTGGATGTAAGGGGGTCCCAGCCGAGTTCATTCTGTCTTGTCTTTTTTTAAAAATAATTTAAAAAAAACTTTTCAATTATAGCTCACACACAGCTCATACCCTCGTTCCAGATCTACAATGCAGTGATTGGACATTTATATCACTTAGAAAGTTATCGCCCCGATAAGCCAGTTTTCTTCTTTATCACTATTGTCTTTTAAACTTCCCTTGTTGAACGGTGCTCTACCTACTCTCCCTCCATGATACCCCAGGAAATTACCAGAATTCTTGCAGTCCAGGGCAGTGCAGTGTAATAACGATATTTTCAAACTCTCACCCAATGTAAACTCCCCCCGGCCCTTCTCCAGCTAGCAGGTCAGTTCTTCCCCTGCCTTTCCAGGGACGGACAGGAGGGAAGCAGGGACAGGAGGCCTGGGCCGTCCAGTCCAGCCTGGCTGACTGGTGGTCACCTGGGGCTGATTCTTTCTTCCTCTATGCAGGGGTGTCCAACCTTTTGGCATCTCCAGGCCACACTGGAAGAAGAAGAGTTGTTTTGGGCCACACATTAAATACATTGCAACATGTAATCACAAAAAATCTCATCATATTTTAAGTAGATGTATGATTTTGTGTTGGGATGCATTCACAGCCACCGTGGGCTGCATGCGGCCCACAGGCCACTGGTTGGACACCCCTGAGCTAGGCCCTCTCCCGTGGCTGGGACTCTCTCTCCTGCAGTCCCCACCCCTTCGTTACCTGCTGCCTCTGCTGGGCCATGCCCTTCCTTTGAAAAGATGCTCTTGGACAGAGTCCCTTTTAAAAGCACCCAAGCCTGGCTCTCTCCTGAGGTTCGAGTCTGGAAATTTAAGGGGCATGTCTTTGCCCCATCAAACTCTGGACGTCAGGCTGCCCCTCCTGTACCCGGGCTCTCTCAAGGGAGCCTGTCTCCCGACTCTTCCGGCCTGAGCCCAGCGCCCGTGGCTGCTGTCCTCGACCTGCGGGGACTGCGAGCCCAGCTGGCTGAACGGCTGTCTTGAAACGGCATTTCACCAGCTGGGGGTGGGAGGGGGCGGCCTTTCTGTGTCGTGAGAGGTGCCAGGGAGCTCAGCACGCAGACAGAACTCTCTGGAACAGTCCTCGCTCCGGCTCCAGGGCGTCCTTCTCTCAGCACAGGGGCGGGTGCTCCGCTCACGGTGGCTGAACCCGCTCTGTCACTGCCCCGCACGGACGGGAGCGGCAGCGCATTCGTCAGACCTGGAATAGTGGGCACCCCCTCAGGCGTTGTCCGACTTTGGGGCCCCTGTGGAAACTCCAGCGCAGAAGGGGGTTGTTCAGCGCTCTGTTGCACACAGATGGCCTGAGGCTGTGTCCCCGCCACGCTCCTGTGCTGGCAGAAATGCGACGATGTCTCCGCCAGATCCCTCACCCCCCGCTCTTCAATCAAAGGCGAACCCAGGCGCTGCGGTGAAGGTACATGGCAGAAGGAGGGAAGGTTGTTCATCAGCTGACATGCATAGAAGGCACTTTTCCGGGCAGACCCAGTGGGATCACGCGGACCCTTACAACCAGAAGAGGAAGGTGGAACAGTCCGCTAAAGAGATGCAGCCCAGAGGGGAGCGAGCGACAGGAGGTCTATTAAGAAGACTAGCTGTGCCCTTGCCTCCGTTGAAGCCGGAGAAGTGAGCCCCGCGCCAAGGAGGGAGGATGGCCTCGGATGCCGAGAGTGACGCCAGCCACCAGCCTGCAAGGGCACAGGGACCTCAGTCCTCCAGCCACAGGGCGCTGAGCCCTGCCGACACCCTGAGTGGGCGTGGCTGCAGATTTCCCTCCGGAGCCTGCCGGGAGGAGCGAGACCACAGACAGACACTCTGATTTCGACCTCGGGAGACCCGGAGCGCGGCGCCCAGCCACACCAGCCTTGGCCTCCGCCCCGCAGACCGCGAGGTGACCACGCGCATTGCACAGAGGCTCCGAGTGGGGGATGGTGCGCTGTGACAGCGATCGGACGCTACTACACACCTTCACCCAGTGTCACTGGCCATGTGCTCCCAGGACGCCTGCCCTCGCCCTCCCCAGAGCTGAGGAGGGTCCTGAGACCAGTGCAGGACGGACCCCTTTAAGCGGATGTGGTTGAGAGATGTGAAGAAGGGAATGGAAGGTCTGTCCTACTCGGAACCCTCCGCAGTGAGCTGGGAGGAAGTACTTACCCTACCTGTGTTTCTCTTATTCAGTGACGCACAGCAGTAGCCCCTTGACTTCCTAAAACAAAACAAAGCAAAACAAAACGTGTGTGCTCAGTGCTTGCTCTCCCTGTCCGACGTGATTGCGAAGCGCTGTGCTTCCTGGGGAGGCCCTCCCGCCGCCTGTCGGATGCAGCGGCAACGGGAGGGCCAGGGAAAGCAGTCCCTCGGCTGGAAATTTGACCGAGAGGCTTAGAATCGTAAAGAAGAAAAGAGTCAGGATGTCATGGAAAGGACAACGGGTTATGGAAAGGCTTTCCAGAACAAGGAGATTATCTGGGGAGTGATTTCTTGCCTAAATCCTTCTTTGTCTGGTGTTTCTCAGTCTGAGACGCTTCAACCAAAACCTGGAGGCGTTCAAGGCAGAAATGACTATTTAATCCGAAAACCACAGGATGTGTGGGCTTTTGGGAGGCGTCACACCAGAACCACGTGTCTCTGAGCCCCGAACCTCTGTATGGACATGGGATAAGGCCATCCTGCTGATCTTTAAGCATCTGCCTCCCGAGGGTGGGGACCTGTTTTCCCACCCCCTGGAGAGCGGGTGGTTTTGCTGGGTCAGGTGTCAGCCAGTATTTGGTGATAAACGAATCCAACTGGGGAGGACCAGCGTTTCAAAGCTTTCTTACACTTGGCTTCAGGCTAATTAGTAACCAGGAGGATAGCTCTCTCCCCATCCAGTAAGACGTCCGAAAATGGAGACATCCATTAAGAAACAACTTAAAGTTTGCCAGGAAACTACAACTCAGTTCTTTAAACACTATAGATAAAAGAGGACCCTCGAGGATTATCTTGTTGCTAATTCCCTGGGACCAATGGGGGACTGACTGAAACACCTAAAGACTTGGGAACCGGGCCAATTCCCTTGGCAGTTGGCACATGAAAGATCACTTTTGTAGCTACGCCAAAAGGCGGGTGACCCCAGACCAGCTGCAACTTCCACATCTTACTGATGCCCCAGCATTGAAGTTACAAAGACACTAATAGAAAATATTGGGAAATGGAGGATATTCGCTGAAAATGCCGAGGAGAAAGCGTCCAGAGGAAAAGGCCTGCAAATAAAAGTCGTAAGTAGGAGTGGACAGAACAATCTGGCATTTGATTCATCTTCCACTGCATCATCCAGCGATAATGATTTGGCCACCCACGTGGTGAAAGTCTCCACAAGGAGCTTTTAGAGCAAATAAAGATGGAAACAATGAAGTAATCCTGGCTACTCGCTTTTATTATCTGCGATTACTCCCCACAGTGCGTTACCGAGGGTCCCGCCCAGCACAATTTCCTGCGCCCCAAACTATGGGATCATTACCACTTCCTCTGGGAAGCTCTTGGCAGAGGAACGGCTGTTACGATCAGGAATGCTTTTTGGAAGGTCAGCCAAATTTTCTCATTGTTTAACTGAGTCCGAGATTTTGGCTGTAATTTTCCTGACCACCCCCAAACAAGGGCTTTCTCTCAACACATGGGGATAATACTTCGGGTCTTGGAACACTGGGTTCCCAAGAAACACTGGCTGTGTTGATGTTTCTAGGTGAGTGGACGGACGGACAGCTGCGTGATTCTCTACCAGGGGTGGGTGTCCAGCCTGCGGCCCGGATGGCTGTGAGTGCGGCCCAACCCAAAGTCATAAATTTACTTAAAACATTATGAGGTTAGTTTTTGTGTCTGTGAGTGTTTGTGTGTTTGTTGTGTGGCCCAAGATAAACTCTTCTTCTTCCAGTGTGGCCCAGAGACGCCACAAGGCTGGACACCCCGTTGGTGCCTTTGATTCCTCAATCTGCTTGTTGAAGGTGTTCGGTACGGAGGGGCATTTTGCCCACCAGCAAAGGTGTCTCTGAGTCTGCCCGCTGGCCTTCAGCAAAACGTGGTCAGAGCAGTGACAGCGGATTAGTTTGCTAAGGCTGTCGTAGCGGCGTCCCACGTACTGGGGACTGAAACAATAGGACGCTCTTGCCTCCTGGTTCTGGAGGCTGAGAGGCTGAGGCCAACGTGTCTGCAGGGTGGTTTCCTCCTGGGGTCTGTGACCCCTGTCCCAGGCCTCTCTCTGGCTTCTGGTGGTTTGCTGGAAGGTTGGCATTTTCTGGGGTGTAGACGCGTTGCTCTCCTCCCTGCCATCTTTTTCCACTGGCCCTCTCCCTGTGCGCATGTCTGTGTCCAGACTTCCCCTTTACGAGGACCCCAGTCCTGTTGGGTCAGGGGCCCATCCTACTTCAGTGTAGTCTCTCTTTGCTTCATTAATTACAACTGCAACCCTGTTTCCAAATAAGATCACACTCTGAGATATTGTGGGTTAGAAGGCGAGCATGTGAATTTGGGGGGGACACAGTTCAACTCAAAACGGACAGGAGTCCTACTCGGTGCTCCTGTTCTCCCATGTCCAGTCCCCAAGACCATCCCCCTGTCTGCTAACCAACTGGAGCTCCCACTGACCGCCCTCCACCTGTGCTCTCACTCCTCCAGTCCGAGGTGCGTGATCTCTTGTCTCGATTATGTCGGTAGCCCGCTACCTGAGCTTCCTGCTTCCTTCCGTGCCCTGTACCAGCCTGGTGTCCATGCTGCGTCACCTGAGCTGCACCCCACAAATGCCACCCACAGTCACCCCACAGTATGACCCACGGTGAACTTGTCTCTATCAGCTCATCAGTGTCTGTGCCGGGGCGTCACCTCACTGGGGAGGCCCCAGGGTGCCTGGGACATGTGATTGGCACGGTGGGACCAGGACCAGGGACGCCTGAGCACCTGTCATGTGGTGTCATGTGATCTTCCCTCATCGTTGAACTGCCCCTCACACCTCAAACTCCGTTAAGGACTAAAGGAAACTCACCCGTCCCTGGAAGCGCTTTGACAGAACGGGAAGAGAGCCCTGGAGCTGTGGGGACAGAGCAGGGACAGCCCCCTCCCACCTGCCCCAGGGTTTCCTGCTGGAAGTCCTCCTACCCCCAATCTGTGACTGATGCCCCCGGAAGCTTTGTCCCCCGTGCAAATGGTGCAGAATGACCCGGGGCCACTCAGAAAAGACGGAGAACTTGGACAAGTCACTGAGTGTTGCTGGTGCGGCCCCTTCATCTGTCTCTGCCTCCGAGGAGGGTTGGGTCAGCCGGTGGGAATGCCGGGATGGTGGCTGCTGAGCTGGGTAGTGAGAGGCGGGATGTGGGGAGAAGTCTGAAGCACCCCGGGAGACTGCAGGCAGGAAGTGGGTGGGGACCGGCACAGCTGTGCAGAACGGGCGGGTCCCGGGGGCATGGAGGGGATGCTGCAGCTTCCAGGTGGAAAGCCCCACTACACAATGGATTATGTCCGGACGTGGCGACTCACAAACTGAAAACACCAAACGCACAACAAAGGCAAAGTATCGCAATCTTGCAAAGTGCCAGTTTTCTTTAACAAAAGAAATCAGTACCTCTAATATTCCTATGCTGGTTTTTGCGTCCAAGAGGGATTTTCCATCAGCCAGCATGTACACAGCCACTGCCCTGTTGGCAAGGCTGTTGGATTAAAAACCTTTCCTTTTTAAAAAACTCAGACCCTGAACTGTTTACTGATTTGTGGAAAGGTACATTCAGAACTTCCGTCTCCTCCCAAGGGAGTATCTCAGGAGTCAGCAGCTGCACAAACACACACTGTTCAGTTAAGTGACACTGGGGATTGATGATATGCGCACTGCACGCATTTTTAATGGTGCAAAAACTAAAAAGCTGCAAGGACAGGAATAAAGGAGTGTGATGAGCCACGCACCTGCAGGAACGCGGTGACCCAGCAGGACAAAAACCAGGTGCTCCTGCCCCACTGCGGGCCCGCACGGGAGTAGAGCGTCTCGAAATGGGGCTGGCAGGGAGCCCACCATTATTGGCCCCCATAAAGGACAGCGGGAACGGACCATTAGACAAGAAAAATGACTGCTTCATTGTTCCCTGGTGCCGACAGGAACCGTTTATTGCACATTTAACCGCCCCCACTGCCAGCCTGCTCAGCAGAGCCGAGGGGGAAGGTTCCATTCCTGGGAACCACCCGGCCCGTGGCTGACCTAGGCGGACCCCTGGCCACACGCCGTGCTCCACCCTCTCCCCCTTTCAGGCAGTTTCTCTTGCCCTGACTGGTGAAGCTCCCTTGGTTGGAGCTTCATCCTGGAAACCGAAAGGTTGTGGGTTCAATTCCCAATAAGGGCACATGTCTGGGTTGAGGGTTTGGTTCTCATTCAGGGCCCTTACAGGAGACAACCCGAGTCCTGCATCGATGTTTCTCTCTCTCCCTCTCAAAAAAAAAATCTGCTCATTTCGTCTTTCCCTTAATTAACTAATTAGTTAGTAGTAAGAATTACCAATGTGAAACAAAAAAAGAAATTTCAGGGTTTTATAATAGTCAAATGCAAATTAATGAAAGTGATAATATTATAAGGGCAATCTTGTATACATTATTTAGTTTTTAGAAAACAAGAGTTTTTTAAAAAGTAAATAATTTACACACCTCAATATTGTGAAATATTTCAGAACTTATTGCAACGTACAGTGTATCATACTACTTATTTTGGGGGGAGGAGAAGAACCACTTCCTTAGTGTATTTATGATTCATTTAATCTTGTGTATAGTTATGTTATATATAGACTTTTAGGAAGACTCTGCGCAGACTGTAACCAAGAGAAAGCTTGGCCCTTTACAGATTTGATAAGAGCTCAAATTTCTTTGGTATCACCAAGGTAGGGTGAGAGGACAGTTTTAGGTTTACCTCTTTGATACCAATTCTCCTCCTTCCTTCAGTTCTTTTGGTCAATCTGACTTTCTGAAATGGGCGTCTGTCTACCAGGGAATTGATAAGACCACTAATTTCAGACTAATTTCTTTCACCAGCACTGACCCCGAACACATTTCCATTTCTTTCCCTAAAATGGCACTGGTGATGGGTGGGCCGAGATGTGTGGAAATGTATCGCCTATAAGAAACGTAAATGTTTCTGGGGCCTCCCACGTAGTACGGGCCAAGGTCAGCCACTGCCTGTGTTCCGCCCCGGGCCACCTGGCATGAGCTACAAAGCGACCTGCAGATGGATGGGCTTGGAGATGCCCAGGCGAGGCCACGCTGCAAACCAAGGCTGGCTGCTGCTAGTGCGGGGCCTGGGGCCACTTATCATAAGGTATGGGCATGCTGACACCAGATACTGCTTGTGTGAGAGATTTTAGGAAAGTCTGAAGCATGAGCCAAGACAGGCCATCCCTGTGGAAAAGCCACTAGAAGCAGCTCGGGTGGGCTTGCGGGTTGGGTGCACCGCAGGTTGATGGAGACTCAGATATGGTGCCCGCATGCTGCTTCCGTGTGGGGTAGGGGTCTGAGGAAAGGAGCAATGGCCTCTGCCAGCACTTCTATCTAGAAAAAAGCGGCCCCCCAGCTCTCACTGTGATGTCAGACAACTCAGTTCCTCCCTGGATGTCCCTGGTGCCTTCGAGCTGCTGCCCCAGCGCTGCAGCTCAGAGGGGGTGAGTCTGTGCCCGGGCGTTGTAAGAGGAACTGCCTGGGACTCCATCAGCCCTCCGATTGCACAGCCTCAGTCCCGGCTGGTTTCCACGGCCAGAAGTTGTGGGGACTCTTCCCAGCACTGGAAGCCTGGGCTGGGGGCCTGGGGTGGGGCTGGGACCCCTGACTCTTCAGGGGGGACCTCTGAGGCTCAAATATCTCTCCCAGTTTTTATCAGCCACACGTATGGTACCAATCCATTCCTCATCTCCGTCCCTCCCACCAGTCTCGATGTGGCTTCCTCTTTAATTCCCTAGTTGTGGGCCTTCTATTCAGCCAGAGTCCAGCTGGTTCTGAGCGGTGGCTGTTCTGTAGTTTAGTGGTGATTTTGATGTTGTTGTGGGAAGAGGCAAGTACTGAATTTACCTATGTGGCCATCTTGACCAGAAGTTCAGTTTCCTTCTTTTACAGTAAGAAATGTAACATGGTCCTCATGGAAAAAAAAATGTAATCTTCTTGAGAAAAAGGATCATTTCTGTTATTCCTCCACCCTGAGTTGTCTTATCAAAAATAGTTTGTGCATTGCTGGCAACGCAGCTAAGAACAGCGTGGGTCCAGGGTTGCTGTGAATCTGGAGGAGAAGGCTATCGTTGCAACTCCGCAGCAGCTAATCTTGGAATGGATATTTCATTGACTTGAGGTTTAACGTTTTTATACTCTCTGCATGTCTGTGCCTCATTTTCATTTGCCCACTTTCCGTCTGTCAGCAGAGTGAGCCCTGTGTTCCCTGCATGTTGGGTGCTGGCCAGGGAGCTGTGTGCTACGTGAACCATCGTCTTGCTATCGGATCTAACGTTGTATGTAATTCCCTTTTAGGGGGAATTGGCTACCTCAACTGATTTCCTACCAGTGGAAAACTGAATTGTAATTATGTAAAGCCTATGCAAAGTTTACTTTTGTTGCAGTAAGTCGTCGCTTGCTGACGTGACCCCGAGGGGGTCCTGGTTTAGAAACAGAGAGGAGTGAGATGCTGCTCCGCGACCTCAGCCCGCCGTCTCCCCGGGCGAATGCATCCCGCTGTGGCAGAGGAAAGAGGGAGGGTTGGCTTTCCTGCTCCTGATAAAGTGCATGGTGTCCCTCCTCCGGCACCAAGCTCCCAGCTTTTCTCCCTGATTTCCCTGTGACAGTCATCTTTAACTAGCATGCGGGAGGGACAGTGGCTGGGTCTGCAGGTCTCTCCCACAGGCCACATTTCCTTCTGTTCTGCGACAGACTGAGCTTCGGGGATCATTACTGAGCAGCTGTAAGTGATCTCCCCTCCTCGTTCGCTCCATCCTGCGTCCTGCCTGCGCTCAGTGTGGGCCCGCGGCGCTAGGTGAAAGCGGACAGGGCCCTGCACTCACGCGGCTTGCCATCGAGTGGGAAACAGAGACATTAATCAAACACCTGGACATACAAACGCAATGCAATGTGACAAGTGCTCAGAAAGTGGGTATCTGCTCCATGAGAATGTCACTGGAAGGTCGGATCCCGTTAAGGAAGCCAGCTGAGGCTCCTTACAGAGGTTGAGATGGGACCAGGATTTGGGGACCTGGTCCCGACCCAAAAGGTCAAGCAGAAAGTGGAAAGATATCTAGGCCAGTGAAGCGTGACTTTCTGTATCACTTTCAGAAAGTTCACTTTTCTAATCTGGGTAATAAAAGCAAAAGTCTCTGAGGAGTAACTCTTAAGTTTGGAACTCTTGCCAGTATTTAGAGCCTCAGCCCTCCTTTACCCACCTGCCCCTGCCTGCGAGGAGCAGCGACACTCTGGCCACGTAACCGACGGCTTCCAGCGCAGGGCACGGAGGCCGTTCTCGTGATCACATGCCCGGCGCTGCTCTCCGGATGCGTCCAGCTCGCCCAGCGACTGCCAGGGCAGCGTCCGTGCCAGTCCACGAACACCCACGCGCACTCCCTCTCAGCTCGCCGGCCCCCGTCCCACGAGACTTGCTGTGTAGCCACCAGGAATCCGTGTAGCCTTGTCCCCCACCCTCCACCCCGAAGTGACCGGACAGGACTTTGGCGTTGTGGGGTAACGGCCTTGCTCATTCTCTGGGCTTTACGTTGGGTGGATTTTCCATGATTACTTGTGCAGGGTGTTGTTTGCTTAAGGAGATGCAGCGTTCGCGGTTGAGTCGCACGAAGAGGAGAGGAGCGGATGGGCGGTTAGAACCGGAGCACACACGGGGCTGACGTGGCCCCGGCGTTTTCCTTCCTTCCGTGGCCAGGGCCAGGCAGCGGCGGGGCCCTTGTCAGGGCACGCCTTCCAGAGCCTTCGGGGCCAGGCCAGAAACAACACAAGGCAGGGAACTTGACCTTCCAAAGCAGAGGGGACCCAGGAGCTGTAGATGTGTCGCTAGATGGCAGTGTTTCCGAGGTTTATTCGGAAGAGGCCTTGTCTGGTGTCGTAACTGCTGTTTTGTTGAAAAGGCAGAGTAATAAATAATAGCTCGTAGTCCTTCAGGTCTTATTATGTATGTACCAAGCAGTCAACGTTATGTTCATGTCTACATGGTAAGATAACCAAAATCATGAGAGCATGGAGACTTAAAACAGTTAAATAATGGCAACAGGGATCAGGAACCTAGCTGAGTGTTCTTGGGTAGTTTTGCCGCCAACTGCCCTACACTGTGGGTGTTGGTGCAGTCCTCAATTTGAAGATGAGGAAGCTGAGGGAAAGAAGATACTAGGTTTTTAAGGAAGAACTTGCCGGTTCCCTCTGAATGCCTGTTTAAAATGGCAGGGGAGACGCTAACTCTGTTCAGGTTTCTCTCTTCGTCCAGGATCGGCCCTGTGTTTCTTTGTGTTTTTTGGGGGGATACACTGACGTTTCTAAGCTCATCCATTTTACTTGACCTACAAGGTGGTCAAATCAAAGATGGGGGCTCTGGGCGAGGGGCAGGACTCCACCGCTCCAAATGATTTGGGGATCACGCTGAGCACAGCCGCGGTCACAGTGTGGTTCCCGCAGTTACTCTGGACGTCGAGGCTCTGGGTTGTTGCTTCCAGTAGGGATAACAGGAAACAGACGACACAGAGTGTTTCGTTGTGTGAATCGAACCGCCGGTGGGGCAGCTTTGTGTGGGCGGGCGGCAGATGCTGGTGGCAGGCAAAGACTTTTCTCCCTGCAGACGAGTCATTCGCAGGGAGCACACGCACGTCTCAGTGCCGTAGGGACTGTGTCATGTTATGGGTCATAGCCCAGTAGGAAACAAGGATTATCTTTGTCTTTATCAGAAGACCATGACAACGCAGCATTGGGAGAAAGCCAGAAAACCCGTTCTTGTTTAAAGTAGTTCATCTGTATCAGCCAGAGAAAGGCAAATACCACACCATCTCACTTATATGTGGAACCTAAGGAACAAAATAAACAAACCAACCAATAAGAGCAGACTCACAGACACCGAGAACAGACTGATGGTTGCCGGAGGGCAGGGGGTTGGGGGGCTGGGTGAGAAGGTGAAGGGGCTGAGAAGCTCGAGTTGGTTTGCACAGAACAGTCACAGGGATGTAAAGTGGAGCGTAGGGCATGCAGTCAGTGATATGGTGATAACTGTGCTCAGTGCCAGGCGGGCACCGGAAATATCAGGGGTCACTTTGTAAAGTGTGCGACTGCCTCACGGCTGTGCCGTGCTCCTGAAACCAGTGCACAACGACACTGATGCACACCGTGACTGAAAACACAAAATCAAGTATTTCACCTGTTGAATTTGGCTTCCAGTTCTCTTCAACAGTTTTTGGCAGGCAAGCCTGCCACGAAAACCTCCAGCTTCCTGCCGTCTCCGAGACCCCTCACTGCGCAGGGCTGGCCCAACCTTCTGCTTTGCCGTGGCGCCTCCTCCTGTTGTCTCTTCCACCAAACTCCCCGAACGCACACACGTTCCCTCTCACCCCCTCCAAACGCGTTCCTCCCCGCCGCCAGGCCTCCCCTGTTTGCCCCTCTGGGATACGCCACGGAACAGCCTCCCGCTCAGACTCACCGGACGCCTCCCCACACTCTGCGGAGTCTTTTGCAATAACCGGAGAAGAAAGGCCTCCGAGGCCAGCTCCCAACTTTCCCTCCACTCACCGCCTCCTAAACTCCCCCCAACCCACGGCTTCTACCCAGGGAAAGTGTCCATTCGAGCGCTGGACACAGATTGGTCAGTCATCTTGTCTTGGTAAATGGAGCTCTTGTTTTTATAAAATAATGACACGCACCTGGTGAAACAATTCCAACCACGTGGGAGACCAGAACATGAGAAAGTACAGATTACCAAGCGGCAATTTTAAATTATAATTAACCATTTTAGACCGTAGCGCTTCTGGTGATTGCCTCTATCACACCAAACGATATGCAAACACCTTCAATTCTTGACTGAAACTTGATCACAGCATCTCTTGTCTCACCGACGGGAAAGAAGAAGCCTTAGTGCAGGTGACCTTGTCTCCCTGCTCACCCAAGTTCAACCGCTCCCGGTAGTTTTGAGGCTTCCTGTGGTCCCCTCTCTAACCCCCGGCGATGCGTGCCAGCCCCTCCTCTGCGATTGGCCAACTTTCTTGACGCGTTAATTTAAGGCGTGGATCCGTTTGATCCTCACACTTTTCTCTGCCTTCCTGTTACTTCCCTCCCTCTCTGCTTTCCTTGCTGGGCAGGGCAGACAGACAGATACACATTCAGATTTTCCACCCTTTTTTTTTCTTCCTCTGTATTTTGGGAAATTTCCACAAGGGCATCTTCAGCACTTGTACTGAAATTTTTTTTTGGAAATCATATTTTTCAATTCCTAAGAAATGTCTTTGTCTCAGATTGCTCCTTTTTTATAGCAGCCTATGGTTTGTTTTATGGTTTCAATATCTTCTCATATTTCTCTGAGGAGATGAACAATAAATTTTAAAACTCCCTTCTATCCCCTAAAATATGTGTTTTCTCCAGAGTTCCCTGTTCTACTTACTCATCTTGATATTTTTCACTTGAGCAAATTTATGCTCTTCAAAGACCTGTTGATTTTTTTGCCTAATCTCACTTGTGAATGAAGACCAGGTGGATAACGAGCGTTGGTTGGGAGCAGTGTTGGGAAGCGCAGTGAGGCCGAATTCTCACACACGCGAGGGACTTTCTGATGGAAATTTACCAACACATATCAAGGACCTTAAAGCTACTCATACCCATGAACGCATGGTACCAGTCCTAGGAATCCACCATCAGGAACTCCCAGATTATACACGAAGATGTCCACACAAATGTGAATGAATAGGGGGCGGCTTAAATACGTTTGGTGGAATATTAGGCAGTGTTAAAACTGATCTTCAGGATGAATTTGTAATAATGTTGCAATGCTGCATATACGTATATATGTACCTATATGTGTGTGCATTATTTATTTTGTTTATTATTTCAAACTTTTCTGCATGCAAACATAATACAATTTAAACTATAAAAATCACTTAAAAACAAGTAAAACCAAATGGACACAGGCGGTGGAACAAGCCAACCAGCCACCCCCTGTCCCCTCTCTGAGTCCTGCGACTGACTTCGATGGCGCTCCCTGGCTTCCGCCTTGGGTGCCGCTCTGGGAGGGCGCACTGACCGCTGACACCGGTGGGGCTTTAGGCTCAGCTTCGGGTCCAGTGACTCCAGCTTTGTGACCGTGCATGTGCATGTGTGTATAAGTGTGTGCCTGTGTGCACGCGTGTGTGACTCCTCTGTCTCCTCCCCTTTTGGCTCCACACCCACTCCACGTGTGTCTCACTGGCTTTGTTCTGAGGACCCCACATCTCGGCTGCCATCCTGTGGCATCTTCCTGTCAGGTGTGGCTCCCCCGCCCCTTCCCTTGGCCCCGCCAGGTGGGAGCCTGGCGGTTGTCAGATGCAGATTAGGGAACAGTGGGTCAAGCTGGAAGACAAGGGGACCTGGCCAGTCAGGCCTCAGTTCCTGCGGAGGACGGGGAAATCCGCTGCAGGTTCTGCACGTGGGGTTCACGTGGCCATTCCTGGAGGTTTGACTGGACAGCAGTGTATGAAATGCCCACGTGGGGAGACAGTGGGGAGGGGAGGAAAATGTAAAGTGCTGTTCCATAACCCAGGTGCAAAGCAATAACCCGAACAAAACTGAAGGCCAGCCCAGCAGGAAGAAGACGGGGGCGGGAGAGAGGCTGGACGAAGCCGCGGGGATCTGGTGCCCCGGGCAGTTGTACGTCGTGGGCGGAGCTTCAGTTCTGCAGGACGGGGGAGTCCGAGAGCCCCGTGGGGCAGCGGGGCTCGGGCAGCGAGCTCTCCCGTCAGGCACACCTACGCATGCTTAGAATGAGACAGAATGTCTTCGCCTTTTCCTGAACAATGGTTAAGACGATACATTTACTTTATATTACGTGGGTTCTTTTTTTACCACACTTAAGAAAAAAACATGCATTCTGGGATCTTTCAGACTTACAAAAAGGAAGAATTAGAGTCACGTTACAAATATCATGTTCTCATCACCCGTAAAAGTAAACGTTCCCAACACAACTGAAGCCTTGGAGTAATCCCCCAGAGTTTTATAATTTTCCTTCATTCAGTGACTTTTTGAGGGCTTGTTCTTTGCAGAGCCCTGCCGGCATAGCCTCGGCGGCATGGGGTGGGGTGGCTGTCCTGACAGGATGGATAATTGAGGGGGAGGACGGTTTGGGGAGGCGGTCACGCAGTTTGCAGTTCACCACGTTGGCCCTGAGAGGACAACTGAAGGGCCCACATTTCGCTGCCCTTCCAGAAATAGTTTCAGGAGATCCATAAACTAGAGAACTTCCACGAACAATCCCATATGAAAACTGCATCCAGTAATGACCACACGTAAGTCAGTTTGCAGGTCACAGGTACTTAATGTGCTCTCTCTGGGGGCTGTGCACCGAGGTGGGTGTTGTCCCAGACCGGCCAGAGGCTGGACCGTCATGTGGCCCCATGAGGGTCGTGGTGAGTATGGTGCTCCTGCGGAAGTAACACCCTGCACTGCACCCCAACTTACCTCCCTTACCGCAGGGGGACACCCTGAAGAAGGTGACCTACCACCGGAGACGGGGTCCAGTGCAGGCAGAGTGAACAGTGGGATTGGTTCTTGTCCTTGAGGATCTGCTGGCCCACCAGGGAAACGCACTGTAAACAAAACCACACCATGGAGACGATGATACTTCCACATGTAACGTGCGCGTGCGCTGAGCATGGAAAAGCAGTTAATGGGCTCGATAGGGGAGAGATCAGTGAAACGAGCCCTCCTGAGTCCACTAGTAGATAAAGGTCGTTTTAGGCAGAAAGGCCAGCAAGAGCAAAGGTTCAAACGCATGGTGTTTGAGAAATCTCACGACCTTCACTGCGTTAGAAAAAAGAAGTCCAAACAAAATAGTTACCCAATAATAGATGTGACTATTATAATAATACATGAAATAATGTATGTAAAATTATTTCTAAGTGTTGGTGCTGTAATGATAGTGATATGATTATTTAAATGGTCTTTGGCATCAGACTTTGTCAGACGTTTTAAGAAATGCTAACACCTTTTAGATCTTTTTGTCTGCTCTTTGCCCTTCAAGATATGCTTTTTGCAAATGTTTTTGTCTCTGCCCCATGCTGCGCCTGCCTAAATGTCCTTGGATCTGACACTGAACTTGTCTGTGTGTTCTGGAAAGCCACGCTGCTGCCCACACCGGCATTACAGGGGAAAGTTCCAGGGAGGCCAGTGTGGTTCACCGTATGGAAGAGCTTCCTAACTTGTCCACGACAGACTGAGAAGAATGTATTTATTTTACATAAAGCTGAATACATTTAATTTATAAGGTAGTCCGTTATTCTGAGATTATATCCCTTTGCTTTTTTTGGTAGTAGAACGTCCCTCCTCGTATGAATTACAGCATCAGCACGTTAGAATAATTTTTAATATCCTTACTTGGCAAAATAAAGGCTAGCAACACAGTATTTAAAATTTCACCAGCCCGAACTTCCATAAAGTTTAACAACTGCCATTTTCCTGCTTTCTAAACCGCTGTCAAATCGTCTGATTTTCAGGGTGTTTGTCTTGTTAAAAGCTAGGAAGGAAACGTCTGTTTGCATTATATCAAACAACTGTTCGCCTGTGTTGAGTCTAACTTCCCATCGACTTTGGGTATTCTGTCTTTCCTAAGAGGATCCGGAGGGAAGGAGCTGATGTGATAGCACGAATTGGGAGACTTAGAATCAAATTCCCAGCTGCACAGCTAGCTGCAGACATTCGCTTACTGTGGTTCTTCACGTTTATACTCTGAAAAATTTGGGAATGAGCAAGTAATAAGATCCCTTCCAGCAATGAAATTCAACTCGCACATACATGTATAGAGTACACAGTCACACACACATGCACAGATATACACACCTAAGTGCACACACATACACACGTATAGGCGACATTGGATGTTATGGGAAATTTATGATTTTTGCTAACAATAGAATATCTTTTAATCCTTGTTTGAAAAAGCAATGGAGGATTAACACTTCAGGGAGTGAGTTTATTTTGGGGGAAAAAAAACCCAAACCTTGGAAATTTAAGGAAAGTATAAGCATATTGCCAATACTTGAAAGGTGAAAAGAAATGGAACCACAGCGACTCTTGGACATTGTCTGTGAGGCCCAGTTGGCCGAGGGTGCGATAAGCAGTTACATTCGCTGATCTTGCAGGCAGCTGCCTGATCCCTCGATCCGTGCGCAGACGCAGCCGTGGGTGAACCGACACGGGCGCGAGTCTGCGGGAGCGGTAGCCGGGGCTCCTTTCAAACTCGGTGGTGACCCTTCGTCTCTCTACACCTGAAAAATCAAGACCCCGGTTTCCAAAAGCAGTTCCCGAAGCAAGAAGTAAAATCCCTCTGGTCAAGATCATGTTTTTAATGTGATTGCCGTCCCCAGAGGACGGTTTCTAGAATTTCTAAAAGCTAGCTGCTTGTTCAACTCCCGTAGCGACGGCAACACAGGTAGGAAGACCGCCCCGCAAAGGCCTGGGCGACCTGCCAGGAGCGCGACGCTGGAGGCGGGATTTGCGCTCACACCTGCCTGACTGCAAAGCCAAGGCTATCACGGCTTGACCACCCTGACTCCGAGTTTGGTAGAAAGCCTTCTTTGAGGGAAATACACATATTTATTAAAAAAATAATTCTGGCTTTAGTATTTAGTGGCATCTGGTGGTCTCCTCTTCTGCCTGTCAGACACCATCCACATGGGGAAACACCAGGGAGCTTTCAAAAGGGAGGGGGAGGAGTCTGGCACCTGTTGAGAAGATCTGAATCAATAGGGGTCTCTGCGTTCTGACCTCACAAGTGGTCCCTCTGGGGTCACCGCTCACGTCTTCACGGCAGATCTCTGCACCCGCTCCCCACACATTGCATCAGCCTGCGGTTCCTTCTGCTGGTAGCTCTGGGCTCTGCGTGCGTTTCCCCCTCTCCCCGGAGCGGGGCATCCGAGTTCTTTCCCGCGAGAACTACTGCGCATGCTTCCAAGGCCGGTTCTAGCGTCATCCCCTCTGGGCAGCCCATCTGCGCTGACCACTCCAGATAGGCGACAGCCCCCACCCCCGCCGAACTCTTGTCCTGGCGTTTACCACTCTGCACTTCCGAGTCTTCCTTGTCTGGCTCTCATTTCCCCCAGCAGTACCACACGATTGTGCACAGGCGCCGTGTTCATCTCTGCATCTTTGCTGCACAGCCCGAAAACGCCACTGCTTAATGAATGTGTATGCAGTTGCGTGGAAAAGTCTTCTGCACTAAAGCCAGGAGCTGCCTCAACACCTTTCAAGACGAATGAGGTTAGAATCTTGATAGCAGCGCGTGGTGCCTTTTTCATCTTCAGTGGTAAGTGTGTTACGGATGAAAGATGTGCTTGCTCTACCGCAAACGTTTCTGGAAGCCACCCGGAAAGGAGGAATGAGACATCCAGCTCACCGCGCCCCTCGACAGAAGCCTCTGGGCTGGGAATTGTTTCTTAGAAAAACAGCAGCGTTTGATAGATGCAAAAATCACCGGTTCCCCTCTGCGGTGTCACAAAGAATTGTGGGCGTGTGGCTTTTTTATTTTGTATTTATTTTATTTTATTTTTTTGCAACAGGGAAAGGATTTAACGCTACATGATGATGTACGACTTGTAGTTGGGTAAGCGTCGTTTGCCTCAACCGCTATGAACTTACTTGTTCATCAGTCATTTTAACACTGTGCTACAAACCAGGAAACGGGAGGTTCAAAAAGAATAATGGTTGGCAGAATGGGCTCAGAGCCTCTGAGGTTTGTAAACCCTCACTTGCCTACCGTGTGGACTAGACTG
This sequence comes from Trachops cirrhosus, assembly GCA_028533065.1. Lineage (NCBI taxonomy): Eukaryota > Metazoa > Chordata > Mammalia > Chiroptera > Phyllostomidae > Trachops > Trachops cirrhosus. The sequence goes on along the minus strand of CM052548.1, from coordinate 2,496,762 downwards.
TCGCCAACAGAAAGGTCTGGCCCTGGCTGGTGTGGCTCAGTGGATTGCGTGCAGGCCTGGGAACCCAGGGGCTGTGGTTCAATTCTCAGTCAGGGCACATGCCTGGATTGCAAGACAGGTCCCCAGTAGGGGGCGCATGAGAGGCAATCACACATTAATACTTCTCTCCCTCTCTTTCTCCTTCCCTTCTCCTCTCTCTGAAAATAAATAAATAAATAAACTCTTTATTTAAAAAAAAGAAGGCTCATTTAAAAAAAAGAGAGAGAGAGAAAGGTCTAGAATTTGAAATGCCTGAATGTGGTCGTTGAATTCTAGAGAGAGCTAGGGATTTCTAAATTGAGATTTGAGAGCACAGCACTCAGCACCGCGACAAGAACAGCTCACGTCCTGGGCTGGATTGTGGATCTGCCCGCACTTGTTAGCGATGGGAAAGTCAGAGGTGGAGGAGGGAGCGAGGGGAGTGGGTGGGGCCGAGACAGGCGAGAAGATTGGCTTCTAGGAAAGGCGGGCGACCCTTCCCAGCGCGGTGCAGGGGCGGGGCCTGCCCGGGAGGCAGGTGGCAAATTCTGCTCTTGCAGACAGACATTCCAGTGAACAGGAAAACAGTTATACGAGGACTTTCCCTAAAAATCTGTCCCCAACTCTGCTTTCACTGTCCTTCCTTCACTGAGCACCTTAGTGATGTTCCGCCTGACGGCCGTGAGCAGCCCAAGCAGGGAATACGTGGGGGCCCGCGCCGAGGGGTATTTCTCAGCTTTTATTAAAGTCTTCACTCACGACAGCGCGACACCTTGCTGCCTGGCTGTGGTTCGCCCGGTTGCAGGTGCTCATGTGCGTGACTGGCACGCGCTTCTCCCGGCAGAGAAGACCCGGGTCTGCTGGGCCAGAGGCCGTGCTGTAAGGACCGCTGTCCGCAACCTTTAGGGCGGCGGCCGGACTGCCCTACTTTTTCCTTCTGTTTCCCCTCCCTTCCCCTCCCAGGCCTGCTGTGCTTTGCAACATTCAATGTGGGAAACCAAGCCTTTGACGTCCTGAAATTCTTCATGGGGAACCACTTGTGCCTCTGGCCTGAAATAGAACCTCACATCGCCTCGAACACACGGGTCCAAATGGGCGGCCCTTCCCAGGGCAGGTGGCTGATTCTTCCAGCCCCACAGAGCCATGGGCTACGATGTAATCCAGCAACCTGTTCCTTTTCTGTGCGAGGTTTAGACCTTTGGTCCTTCACCCTCAGGTAAAAGCTGCGGCTCCTTCATGCCCGCTCCTCTCTGGGGGCCGCCGGCACTGGGTATCCGTGTTCACTCGCCGGTCCGGATTTACTTGCTTTTAAAGATGGCACTGGACACAGTTGCCTACACTCCGTCCTTCTCCCTCCGGATTCCCACACTTCCGACACAGCACGAGCTATACCGGCTTCTCCACCGGCTGTGCATGACTCCTGGGCTTCCTCGGCTCAGGCCTTCTGTGGTTCTGTCTCAGTGGGGTGACCACGGAGCACGCTGCCCAGGTTCCCCTTGGGAGGCACTTGCTACTGCAGCTGCTGGCAGTTCAGAAGGGGGGTGGGGGTGGCTTTCAGCTCAGTGTGCTGTGGCCTCAGCGGCAGAAGGGCCTTGTGCAAGGGCCACCCCCTTCCCAGGACACTTGCATCCAGTGACTGATGGATTAAAGCAGGGGTTAAAGGCCTCATAACTTTGGTCAAATGTCGGCCAAGTCAGGCAGGAGGTTCCATCCCGAGATACCCTCTTGGGCGCAGCAGAACACCTCACTCCCTTTGCTTAACGCTGCTTCCCTCACACCTGCTGCAGGCGTGCCTCCCAGGTGCGGCCCTCTGCAACATCCCGAGCACAAGGCTGTCTCAAAGCTGCTCCCGGACAACCGGAAGCCAGCACGCAGGGCCCCACGCTCCACTTCCTCTTTCACTGTGTGCTGGCCACATCAGGTGCCTTCGGGACACCCACCTGTCTCCTGTCTCCTGTCTAGAGCTCCACTGTGAGCTCTGGATGTGAACATTCAAGCTCGGCCTTGACGTTGTCACTTGGATGGCCCTAAACCTCTTAGATTCAGAGCCACCAAGACCAAACTCTTCCTAACCCGCCTCCCCAAGTCCACCATTGCCTGAGCTGACACACACGTTCCTGAGAGAAGCCGCATGCAGAGGGCGTCCTCGCTGGGGCTGTGGGGGTTGGCAGCAGGGAGCAGTGTGTACCAACAAGGAAGCCTACTCCCTCACTGGGCCTTCTGGTCCCCCTTACCGCCACCACCCAGTGCTCAGCGTAGGGGCAGCTTGTATGCTGCCCTGTTGCTGAAGGAAAGAGATTTCACAGTTCACTCTGAGTGCTGTGGGACGAGGGAGCTATTTATTGCCGCTCTTACATTCATGAAATATAAGTATTGTAGTTTTGACCCCATACGGGTAGATTCCCAGTAGAAAAATTAAGGACAGGGACTTAGTGTTTCTAACAGGAAATGATTTCTTCTTCCTTTGACTCTCATGACAATTTTCTCCGACTCCCTGGGTATCTCTGTCTGGAGGGCAGGGGTGACGTCCTTCACGCTTGGATCGCTCGGCGGTAACTCGCTGCTCCCTGAGCAGGTTTGCAGCGTGTGCTTGTTGGTGCTGTTAGGGACTCCTCGCCGACTGGTCCCCAGGAATTGTTCTCGCACCACCATTAACCATGGTGGCAAGTTGTGCCCCACCCTCTGTGCCATGGCCCTTTTCCGGAACAGCCAGGAGGAGGAGCTGCCCAAATCTGCAGCCACATGAGGGTCCTTTTTCCTCGAAACTTTCCTATCCTCGCGGCCCTTCGGAGGATCCTGTGTCCTCTCCTGGCTCAGAGTGGCCGTCTCTCTTGTGATGTCCCTGGGCCAGCCAACCACAGCATATATCCACACCACTCTCTGCTTTGGCCAGGTGCCCACTGATGAAAACCCTCACGTTTTAGTACTCCTTAAGGTTGCGTTATGGGCTCAGATGATTATAATTTCTAACTTCTAGTAGCTAAGGAAGTACAGATAGACAAAATGCCATTTATTTAAACTTCACCGCTCTCAGCCACTTGCTGTCTTGAAGGACTCTAATTAATCTTTCATCAGCGTTGTGCTTAAAGGAGAAGGCCTATTGCTTTTATGTGGGTGGTTTGCATTTATAAGCTGTGACAAGCTGCTTGGTGCCAGGCAGCCAACAGTGATGAACAATCTCGGCAGATTAAAATGTAAATTTGATTGAAGAAAACAACCCACCAAAATGTATGCTTCTGCATAATCTGTGATTAAATGTTACTTGTTGCAGAGCTAATGTTTCTGACATGTTCAATTACAGCTTTTGGAAGTTTCATTCCACATCACTTAATCTATTTTATAAATTTTCTATTTTAAATAGCTCACCCTTTAGGCTTCTTACACAGTGATGTATGTTTTGCGTTAATGGCCAATGCAGATTTGGAAATAATCTCTGTCTAGTGCACGACGAGATTTATTTTCTATGGAGATAACAGGGCTTAAAAGTTAATCCTACAATCCTTTCTTATAACCAAGAAAATAGTCCCTGTATACCTAATTGCTAATGCTATTTTTTAAAAAATGGTGGCTGGTTAAAAAAAACACATAGCATAAAATTTAGTACTTTTACCTCTTTTAAGTGTATATAGCTAGCTCATTAGAGTTCAGCATATTCACACTGTGGGGCGATAGAACCCTAGACCTTTTCCGTCTTACAAAACTGAATAGCTATTGGACAGCGGCTGCCCACGCCCCGCCCCCAGCCCGTGACAACCGCCACTCCACTTTCTGTTTCTGGGAGTGTGACTCTTTTGGGAGTGATATCTCGTGCAAGTGGAATTACACAGTATTTGTCTTTTTGCGATTGACTTATTTCGCTTAGCGTAATCGCCTCAAGATTTATGAGCCAGGATTTGAGCATCAGGCAAGTTTTTAAAGCCTGAATAATTAATATTCTATTATTTTTATATGTAAATATATACAATTTTCTTTATCTGTGGGTGGACACTTGCGTATTGTCTATTACGAATAATACTGCGATAAACATCGGTGTCCAAATATCTCTTCAAGATTCTGCGTTCGATTCCTTTGGATATATGCCAGAAAGTGAGATCGTGGGCTCATTCTAGTTTTAGTTTTTTGAGGAACCTCCGTTTCTTTTCCCATAGAAACTGTACCATTTCATATTTCCACTCAGCTATTGTCCTTTTTATGACAGGTTACACCGACTAAATATTGGCTGATGCTCCTAATTGTTAAATAATAATAAAATGCCAGTAAGATAGGATTATTAGGCTGTCAAATGACTGCACTCTCAATATTTTGCCTTAGTTTGAAACAGTAAATTTAATCAAGTGCCGTTTTGCCACAGCCTAAGTTTCCTTTTGGTTCGTACTGGGTCACGGCTTCGGGTCTCAGAGCGCTGCTGTCCCCAACATTGATCTAAGGGAGATCTCCCTTTCGCACAAAGAAAATGACAGGCTGAGGAAAAGAAAGGAGAGAGCCGTTCCCGAGTGGTTCCCGCAGTTAAGGAAATCAGACGTGAGCTTCCTGGGCTGCGGGTGACTGGTGGCGCCCCACGCAGTGAGCCGGCCACCTGCGGGCCGTCATGGCGACGCCTTACCCGGGGTGTGGCATCGCGCCCTGGTGGAGGGCTTCGCTTCTTACTCCGCTTCCTTCTGGAACCAGTGCTCTGAGTCACTCTGCAGTCTATCCGGCTTCACCTGGCGGAGAACCCTGCCCAAAATCTCTGAAATTCATGGTTTGCTTGTGCGTGTGTGTGTGTGTTGTCATCAATATGGGAACTATTATCACGGGTTTCCAGAAGATTTCAAATAACTTCAAGTGTATAAACGCACTATACCCCAATGATCTGTAGACTTAATGCAGTTACTGCCAAAATCCAGCAAGGTGTTTGCCTTGACCGGGTGCTGTCGAGTGAGAAAAGCCCCAAACCCGGTATATCCCAGTGTCAGGAACAGAGGAGCCGGACACGGTCAGGGTTCTGTAAGTTTCTGCCGCACGCCTAAGTGAAAGACTGAACAAAGGAAATGAATCAAGGAGAGTGGCTTCTCTGAGGTCCCCAGAGCTCGCACGCCTCGGGTGTCGGAGTCCAATCTCAAATTCGGCCAACAGTTCCCGGACTATCACCCTCAGTGAGGACAAAGGGAAACGGATGAATGAAACAATGGCTGGCCAGCACCACGTGGCCCCGAAGCCGCGCGGCTAAGTCTGTCTCCACTAGGCTTCCGTATTCGTTTCCGCGCCGCGGCCGGCGGTGACGTCACGAGACCGGGATCTCGCGGGAAAAGGGGTCTCGACGTCTGGGTGCAGGGCGGGAGCGCGCGGGACTTTCAAGCATCGGACCGGGACCGCCAGCTGCTATGAGCCTCTGGGCGGACAAATACCGGCCCTGCTCGCTGTCCCGGCTGGACTATCACAAGGAGCAGGCGGCCCAGCTGCGCAACCTGGTGAGCGAGCGGGACGGGGCTCGTGGGGCTCGGGGACCGAGGGGATCGGGGGAGGGGGGAGGGGGCTCGAGGATCCGGGGCGGCCCCGCCCTGGCGTCCCGCGCCCCCGGGAGCCTGCGTTCCTGGCCGCCCTCCGAGGCGACCAGGGCTGGGGGGAGCAATGAAACAGGGGCTAGGACGGTGTGGAGGCGAGGACCGTGTAAACAAGGAGGGGCGGGCCGGGGATTGTCGTCTGAGGCTCGACACGTCCCGTGGGCAGGGAGGAAGCCCTGGATGCAGATACCCGGGGCGGGGGCGAGTGGAACACGGAGAGGGGACCGCAGGTACGAAGTCGCCGAGGCGGCAGTGTGCACCGCTCGTCTGGGACCCGCCCGAGACCGGTGCAGCCGGTAACCGGGGGCTGCGGGGACGGGGCGTGCGGCGGGGTGCGGAGCCCCAACCTCCGGCCGAGCGGGAGGGGAAGCCCTTGGAGGCTTCCGAGCAGAGAAGGGACGTCACTCCCCTGACGTTTCACCACTGGCTTCAAGTTCCCCGGTGTCAATTGTCCCCACTTACAAATAGGAAGGTATTGGGTTTATTCGTTTCTGAGGTCATTTCTAATTCGACAATAAAAGAGCATGTATCAGGTTGTCCTTGAATGTAATTCCTTATGGAAAGTTCCCCCACCCTCCATTCTGAAGGGACTAATAGCCCTGTGTTGTGACAGGCGCAATTTTGTGGGGAGTGGACAGGGAGGAAGGGTCTTGAGAAAACTCTAGTGTCTGTGGAAGCCACTTGTCCGCCCCTTTTGTGGACCTGAAAGGACCGTGTGGTGATGAACGTGTTTTTGCTGAGCAGTTACAGGTAGTAAGAACTTCGCAAAAACGAGAGATGGAAGTCATCAGAAAAATTGATAGTGTTGTGAGATGCTTTTTTCTCTGTAATTGCTCTATCCATACTATAGTTTAAAATAAGTCTATTATGCCTGTGTACTTCATTACAGACAAATTGCATTTTCTCACAGCTTTCACTTGAATTGTCTTACACAAAGGATACATTGTATTTTATTTTCTGTGACTTTTTTATTTTTACACAATTTGGAATGAAAGTTTTGGACAAAAGTTTAATATGCTCGTCTTATATGTTAAGAGATTTGCTTTTAAAAAATGTTTACCCGTTTTCCTGGTGAATCTGCAATTTAACAAAACTATGAAACATTTAAAGTATAAATTTAGTTTTGGTGAGCTGGAAGGTCAAAAACAAAGGCAGCCAGTATTTGAGGGGCCTGTACAATTTTCCATGCCCTGTATTAGGTGACTAGTTCCTTTCCTCGAGACAATTAGAATCTACTGTACTAAGCATTTCTGTTAAGAACAGGACATCATTTTTTTCTACACTGGTTACTTACCAAACTTTTGCTGCAGAAGACTTTACGGACTACACACCCCAGGTCCACACATGCTCTCTTCCTGTTGTGGGTTCCTAAGCCCCACTGGCCATCAGAGCCACCTGGGGAGCTTTGTAAACCCACTCTTGTCTTTCCAGACTCCTACCAGAGCACAGGCTGACTCCACCTCCTGGGTTTGCCCTTCCAGAAGCTTCCCCTTGCTGACACCCCTAAGCACTTGAAATGCCTGGGGATTCATGTGCTCCCTCCCCCCAGCAGGTTTTAGCAAGGATTGAGGAGAGACAGCACCTTTGACTCCGGCTTAGGCACCCTTGGTTGGGGGAGGGGTGTTCAGTGCTGTGGTGTGTTTGACACCGGTCCCGAGTCTCCCCGCAGGGTCCAGCCCCTGGTACCCAGAATGGGATTTATGTTGATACACTCTGCCTGCCTTTGCTTCCCCACAAAATTTGTCTTTCCCCGATAAACCAGATGCACTCAGTTCTTACCAAACAAAGGGACTGTTTGTGGAAGCCCAAACTAAGGCAGGTATGGATCTCGGTTATTGAGTCATACTGGATGGAACGGGCCCAGAACTCAGTCTTCCGTTTTACAAAGGCTTCTGGGAGATCTGGGCAGTCAGCAGGTTCGGGGGCGCTTACTTTCCAGCGCGTGGTGGTGCAGCAGGCAGGTACTATGCCAGGTGTGTAATTACGTAAAGTTAATGCCAGGGCATAACTTTTGCAGCGCTCCAGAAGTAATTTTAGAAAACCACTATGTGTACACTCATACACACATATGCATTTGAAGTTTCATAAGCAGGGACTCAAAATATTGATACTTAAGAAGTTTAATTCTACCGTGCAATTAGGGAAAATGCCTCGTGTTTTTTTTTTCCAGGTGCAGTGTGGGGACTTCCCTCATCTGTTAGTGTATGGACCGTCAGGTGCTGGTAAAAAGACAAGAATTATGTGTCTTCTCCGTGAGCTGTATGGCGTTGGAGTGGAGAAACTGAGAATTGAACACCAGACCATCACAGTAAGCGTCTCACTCTGAGGCCCTCCATCTATTGGGCTGGCCAAAGAGTTTGTTTGGGTGTAAGTGAAAATACAATAAAAAACACATTTTTTATTTTCATCAGTAACTTCACTGAACAACGTATTCACCATTTTGTTCTACTACCTTCTGCCATCTTTCGGGCAACCTCATACTCCCATCTTCCCACAACTTTATCTCTTTGAGCAACAGACTGTTCCAGGTGCCTTTGCAGTCCTCCAGGGAATTGAAACTTTTCCCACCAACAGAATTTGTGAAGACCAGAATAAACGGAAATCTGAAGGGGCAGTGTCTGGTGAACACGGTGGAGCTGTGAGGTTTCTGTCTAGTCAGCAGAGAGACACGCCGTCTGGCCTCATCCCGATGGAAGGTTCTGCGTTTTCTGTTGACTAACTCCAGACGCTTTTTGTCAAGAATTGCTTTCGTCTGGTCTGATCGGGCGCAGTGCTTGTGGGGATGAATGGGGCAGTTTTCCTGAAGGAGCTCGCAGTAGAGCAGCCCCTTCCCTCCCTCTGCGCGCGCGCACACACACACACACACCGCCTTCTCTGCAGAAGGCCGGCCTTTGGTGCGGTTGGTGGTGTTTCCTTTCTCCGCCCCACAGTATCCACTTTTCCTTGCCTGCTCTAATTTCTTTTAAAAATGGAATGTTTTTGTTACATTTAAGTAGAGAATTGCATGTGGAAATATCGTCAAGAAGGTTTTTTCCACCTAACTTATGTGGAACCCAAACCGGAAAGCAGTTAACGCAGCCAAACTGGTGCAGATGATCTCCAGCGCTGGGATTGGGTATTTGGAGTGTGTCGGCGGCCATCTCCCATGTGGTGGAACGTAGACGGTTCTCAGTTAATGTCTCGGTTTGATCGCCGTCACCTTCAACTGGTCTGCCCGACCAGGGAGCATCGTCTGGCGAGACATCTCCAGCATGAAGCTTACTTCACAAACCACCTTAGACACATTTGATCAGTCACAGCACCTTCTCCACACACTGCACAAGTCTTTTTTTTTTTTGCATTTCAATTGCATTGCAATATTGAAATAATAAAGCATACTATGCCGAAAATGTTGCTTATTCCATCTTCAATATTAAAATGGCTACACAGAAATTCCCCAATTTTGATAATTTTTTAAATGCACACTGATATGACAGCTGTCACGATACAATCTAACAAAACTGTTTCAAATGACATTAAAGAGGACTAAGTGCTGCTAGAGCCATCGTACAGAAAAAAAGTAACGGACTTTTTGGCCACCCCAGTATTTACCATGGCACATACATTCTATATACTGACCAGTTGGCAGGAAATGAAGGCGTGATATAACACCTGCTGCAGATGGGGAGTGCTGGGGAGGGGTACCCGTTGCCAGGGGAACAGTGAACTGAACGGTTTTTTGGAAGGGAGGCTGGTTATATACACACACAGAAGTTTGGAAAATGCATCCCCTTCCATCCAGCAAATTCTCTCCGGGGAATCTATTGCACAGAAACAAAAGTGCATGAGACGTGTGCAAGGGTGTTAATCGTGGAATTGTTCGAGGGGCCGAAGGCAAGAAACAAGACGCCGTCAGTGTGGCTGGTTGAAACGCACCGGCGACGTCCGCCTGTGACGCCCGTCACAGTCGTCCGAGGGTTGCCTGGGAGTTGGGGAAGACCAAGACGTGCCTGCCTCTCATTTTTCACAAGAGACGTTGGCATGGGGTGGGGACATACAGAAGTGCACGCGTGTTTATTTTGCGTGTTACGGCAGAGGCTGTAAAAGGACGTGGCCTGGGCGTGTGCAGAGTTCACATGCTGGTACCTGGAAATGGTTTGGAGCTTCTGGAGGTGGAGGGAAAGTGTGATCTCAATAAAAGCAGGATGCGTATGAAATCTGAATAAAAGCATGTTCACCCGCACAGTAGTAACAACGATGGTTAATGAAGTTAAGACATTAGTGGTGATTCTCCAAAGTTTTATTTCAGTAAGCATAAATTGTTTATTAAAAAAAATCTGAAATGCAGAAAAGAGGACAAATAGCTAATTATTAAGTGTTAAAAACATCTATTGTTTTGTCCACAGACTCCATCTAAAAAGAAAATTGAAATTAGCACTATTGCAAGCAATTACCACCTCGAAGTTAATCCCAGGTAAGCTGCTACTATATAAAAATAAGCATTTTTAGCATAGTGGCATTCAGGCTTTTTTTTAAAAGAGCAGAACTCTTTCTTGAAGAAAACTCGTGTATGAAAACCCAGTGCATAAAACAGACGAAAGTGAAGCTGCCCCGTGTGAAATAGCCTAGAACCTTCCGCCGTGCCTTCTCTGGGAGACCCCTCGGTAAAGTGGTTTTGGAAATCAAGTTTCCTTGCCCCGTAGAGCTTGAGTACGTTACATGGTTTTGAAGATAGTGTCGACTCATTCAGGACTGTGAGCAAAGTGTGTCTAGAAAGTTCGTGGTGTCCGGAGTGAGCATTTCACAAAGCGAATCTGGGTAGCCACGCCTTGGCCAGCCCTTCCTTTCGGTTTCTCGATTAGGGGGTGTTACCGCAGTCTGGCTGATGTCCGCATTCTCTGTCGTGAGGCGGTGAGATTGGGTCTTGCTGGGGTTCAGGGCACGTGGGGGACACGTTGCCGCGGGGAGGCGCTGCCGGAGCGGATGGCGTGGAAACAGTTGCGGGGGCAGGGGAGTCGGTGAGGCTTCGGGCCCCAGTCAGGTGTGGGCGAAGGAGCACAGCTGGGGGCGGGTCAGGGTCAGGGTCAGGGTCAGGGTCAGGGCTGCGGGCGGGAGGGATGGACGCACAAGCCCATCTGTCCCGAGCGTAGGGCCCGCTGAGAAAAGCTGTGTGTGTCGTCGCATCAGGTCCTTGGACGCACCCTAACGAGTACCACTCTTACCTTCCCCAGCGGCAGGGAAAATGAGGGATGAGGTTGGTGGGAGGGCCAATCATGGAGGCGGAGAAAACGTTAATTCCACGGAGAAAAGGGAGATGGTTCGGATTCCGGACTGGACGACGGTCATGAGCTGACAATGGGGTTCACTGATGCGATACCGGTGCGTGGAGAGAGCCGTGCTGCCCGGGAAGGAAAGCTGATGGCCGTGCCCTCTCCTCCCCGTGAGGCCTCTGCAGCGGGGCGGCGCTTGGCCCGTGAGCCCACTGGTGTCCGGTGTTTGGGACTGACGCTCGCCCTGAATTAACCCGGGGTTCTGTTGGGTGGCGGGGCACGACGTGGCTTCAGTGCTGCAGCAACGCGCGGTGTGGGTGACGGACGGTGGCGGTGGTGAGCGTGCGGCTCCCGGGGTTCTGACGGCGTCCTGCACGCCCTACCCCCGGGAGTGGGCGCCGGGGGCAGGCCTGGCTCCAGCGCGCTCCCCGATCTCTGCGGCTTGGCGGGGGGCAGGAGAGTGGGGGCCGAGTTTGTTTCCAAGAGGTCTTTTCATATTTTGAGTAGTTATAGATAATTAAGAAATTAGTTGTAACTGATTACTAACTATAGTGTGTACAGAAGTATTAAAGTGATTGACAAATGCTTATTAGTTGTTGCCCTTTTTAAGTAACAGTAAACTTAGGAGAGCATATTTAATGTTTTCAGTTATGTTAATTAATTGTAATTGAGTATCGGAATATTGTTGGTATTTTTAACAACCCTAAGATATTCCAGTTTTAAAGTTTTGTGAATGTAATTAGCTGTTACCAATTTTGATTACAATTGTAACTACTTAAGATCTTCAACATTTTTCTTCTAACAGCATTAAGAATAAGGGCGCAACACTTGGGAGTTATTTACATGTGTGTATATATATGTCCACATAAAATACATATTTTTAACCACGACACTTGCGTTTACAGCGACGCTGGGAACAGTGACCGGGTGGTCATCCAGGAGATGCTGAAGACGGTGGCACAGTCCCAGCAACTTGAGACAAACTCCCAGAGGGACTTTAAAGGTGCGTGACGGACAGATGTCTCCTCGCTAGCAGATGCTCCAAGTGTGAGGGGCGTGTGAGGGGCCGTCCGGGAGGAAGTGTGGGGACCCCTGCGTGTCACCCGTGTGTTTCCCTTCTGCCCCGCGCCAAGCAGCAGCTCCTTCCGGGCGGGGCTCTGAAGGCGAGGGAGAGAATCGTTGATTCCAGGCTCCTGTGTGTTTGTATGTGGGTCCGTGGGGTTGAATTTTGGTGGAAAACGGCCTATTCACGCTACTCGTTTGCTATTTTAGAACTAGATGAATAGTGAAAAACGCTTTATTTAAAATAGGAGATTGAATGATTGGGAAATAACTGTTCTTAGGACCCAAGTTACATGTTTGTCATTGAATATTTAGATAAAAGGCAAGTTAAAGCCAGCCACCACCCCATCCTGGAGAGACGGTCGCTGTGGCGCATTTGTCGTCACCCCCCCCCATGTCATTCACATGCACACACGTGCACAGGCTCTCACGGAAGACCTGCTGATCCGTGCGCCCACACTCAGCGCTGTCGTCGTGTGTGCGGGACTCCCCGTCTGAGGTGGGGTGTCGGCTGCACCACCCCCGGGGTGACGAGGGGCGTGCGTCCCTTCCACCCTCGGTGGCACGGTGGGGAGCCCTTTCCGGCCTTCGTCAGGGCTGTGGAGGAGTTAGGGGGCGGCTTGTTTCGTGAGTGTTGATTTGTTTCTTTTGCTCGTTGCTCCTTTCACATTTTTGTGAATTGCCTGTGTACATTCTGGTCTATTTCTTATTTTTCCTACTCAGTCTGTATTTCAAATTAATTTATATTTACTTTCTCATCTTTGGTACTATCAATGCAGCTTTCTTGTACTCGCTTTTTTATTGCATATATGACAGCTGTTGATGTGTGCATCTTAGTTCTGCACACGGCTGTGTTATTAAGTTCTCTTCCTGTTTGTAGTATTGGGGTGTTCCAGACGCGTGCTCCTATCTGTAAATACGCTCGGGGTCCCCTTTCTCACTCGTGTGGCTTCCACGCTGTCCTTGTCCCGGTAGCTCAGCAGCCCCGCAGTCAGGAGTGAGGCTGGACGCGTCTGTCGGGGCTGGAAAGGGCCCTGAGTCCCCGCGCGGAGGCGGTGCTGGGTTCTGGCCCGAGGCCGGTGTGTCTGAAGGAGGTGGAGCCCGCCCGCGGCTTTCTCCTTTGCGGGGCGCTGCTGCCCCAGTGCGCGCCGCAGTTCTCGGTCGCTGCTTTGGCGTCCAGGGTGTGTGCGCGGTTCTTCCTCTCGGTCCTGGTACCGCAGCAGCCCGGGGACGCCCTGTGCGTTCCTGGAGGACGCCGCTCGGCCGCGTGTGAACTTCTGAGTCCGCCACCGCTTCCGGACCGCGACCGCAGATGGGTCCGTGCCGCCCGGGGGTCACCTCTCGTCCCGTGCCGTTCGGGCCGCATTTCAGGAGCAGCGTCCCTGTCTCCGTGTCTCCCTCCGTGTCCCGCTCGGACTCCGTTTCCAGACTCCCCCCTCGCTGTGAACACGGCGTGGGGGGTGCTTCCTGCTGTTTCCGTCCGCTGCTCTGCCCCGCTCGCCACCTTGGGGTTCCCTGCTCTCCGCCATGGGTGGGTCCCTGTGGGTGCTGGTCTCGGGGGCTCCCGGTGCTTCCCAGGTGCTCCCCAGGGCGACGCGGTCCCGCCCCAGAGGCCCTGAGGAGTGGCGTGGGTCCCCGCGCCTTCCTCCCACACCGGTTGTCTGTCTGCGCGCGTTCCTGTTGGCGGCTCTCGGACGGAACTTGTCACCGAGGTTCGATGTGAATGTGATCGTGGGTCTTTGGTTTCGGCGTCTGCGGTGCTGTCTGTCTGTGTGGAACAGATTCAGACGCCTCAGCGCCACCACTGCCGCCTCTGGAAATGCGGTGGTGCCCTGGTGCTCGTCCTCAGTTCCTTGTGACCAGTGGCGAGGAGCCGAGCGTGATGAAGCGTTTTCTCTCGAGGGATGGCGTCGCGACTCACTCAAGTTCTAGCGAGTGTGACAGATGGGCGAGCAAGCGCCGAGTGCTGGCGTGTGTTTTCTCGTGGAAATGCGAGGAGTGCCGAGGTGCCAGCGTGGTCTGGTGGGCTGACAACTGCAGCCGGGTTCGTCTGTACCTGCAGACTGCCCCCGAAACACCCAGGGCCATTCTTGACAGCCCGGTGGAAACCCACCGCACAAGCGACCAGACGCCTCTGTGCCGTGCGAGCCGCACACGCCGGAGTGTGTTCCTGAGCACCCCGAGGTGGAAATGCGCCCCTCTCACGTCCCGCTGGCCTGGGATGTTTCGGGGAGATGGAGCGCAGTGCGTCCCCGTCTGGGTTATTTCTTTAGTGCGTAAAAGTAATAAAGAGGCTGCAGTGAATTCCATAGCAGGTAACCGCTTCAACTTCATTTAGCCTGGAGTTGCTTAGGCTTCCTATAGAATTTTTAAAATAAAAATGAAATTATTTTCACTATACCTATAACTTTTATGTCTTTGCCGAAGGCAAGAGAAGTATAAAAAGGTAATTATTTAGGATTTCACGCTGAATCATGAGGAGGAAGAAGGAGATAGACCTTCAAAGTTTGCGTTGTTTCCCCTTGTCTCAGTGGTTCTGCTGACCGAGGTTGACAAACTCACCAAAGACGCCCAGCACGCCCTGCGCAGAACCATGGAGAAGTACATGTCCACCTGCAGGCTGATTCTGTGCTGCAACTCCACCTCCAAAGTGATCCCGCCCATCCGCAGCCGGTGCCTGGCCGTTCGCGTGCCCGCTCCCAGCATCGAGGACGTAAGTCCAGCCCCGCGCCCGTGTTTGTAAGAGCACAGCACAGCGTCTCAGTGCTTCGGGGACATCTCTGTCCCGGGTGCTAACCCTCAGTAGATGCACAGACCAATGAGTACGAGGCCTGTCCGGAAAGTATTGTGTACTGTGAAAAGCACGTTCTTGAAGAAGAGGCAAGATACAAGAAACACTGTGCACAGGACAATGATGCCTCAGTCCCCTTCAAAGTAGGCACCTCGGGACCTCACAGTTCCCCCAGTCGCCATCAGCTGCCCGTCATATTTCCCTGAATCTCATTGACAGTATGCAATCTGTCCCCTTCAAAGGGGATTTTAGTTTTGGGAAAAGCCAGAAGTCGCAGGGCACCAAATCTGGGCTGTAAGAGGGCTGAGTCACCTGAGTGATCTGATGTTTCACCAAAAACTCCGCACAAGACCTGATGCATGGGTGGGCACATTGTGGTGATGAAGCTGCCAGTCACCAGCTGCCCATGGCTGCGGCCTCTGAGTCATCCGAATAGTTTCCACGGAGGAATGTTCCAGTTTAACACAAAATTTGATGCAGGTTCATTGCTTTACTCGCTCAGTCATTTTTAATGCGATGGCCACACAGCACACATGCTCACTCAGAGGCATCTACCGCCCCCACTGGTAGTACAGTGAAGTCGTCATTGTCCACGCATGTGCATTCCAGTCCCCTCTCCCTGACGGCCAGGTGACACCGATGCCGTGCAAACCGTTCTCACTATATTAACAATGGCTGGACTTTTCCCAGACAGACTTGTATAGTAGTAAATTCCAGATGCCAATATATAAAAGTGTTCTTTGTTTTAAATTATCGTTTACCTTAAACAAGTAGATACTGTGAATTTTACTGAACTAGGGAAAGGTCAGTTATTAGCATCTTCTACCTCACCCTGATCCCATTGACTCTGGAAGAGACCTGAGTACGGGAGAGGCGGGCCTGGCCAGGAGGTGGTGGGGAGCGCATGCTGCTTAGGGAGGGCCGGAGCCAGTGAGAGCGCGGAGAACGGGGTGCATGAGGGGGTCCGCAGGTGTTCCTGTGGGGGGCGTGCAGGGTCTGGTCATCACAGCGGCTCTACTGACTCGGGACCGTCACTCACAACTGCAGACCTGCCTCTGCACCCCCTGCCCCGTCCCCCCTCAGTCACTGTTAACCACTGTCAATAAACACAAACTCACAGTAAGTGCCTCCCCTGCTGTTAATAGATTTGGGGCCATTTCATGCAACATCGCATTAGTTGCAAAGTGTTAAGACACCTTTATTTACATTCAGTTGTAAATGCTTTAGGAGTGACGCAGGTGAAAGGGTCTGTGAATGCAGCGGGGTCGCAGGGTCCCCCGGTCCCGGGGAAGTCCATGCAGACAGCACCTCCGGGGTGTGTGGGACGCTGCCCCGGGCCTCTCCTGGGCAGCCTTGCCCTTCTCCTGCTGCAGGGCCAGCTGCTGCCTCTTCCCGACAGCTGGGCTAGACCCCTGGCTCCCTGCGGAGGGAATAGGGGCTGGGGGAGGAGGGAGTGCCGGCGTGGGGCGGGGCCGGGTCTGTGAAGGTGTTGTCTGCAGAGATCTGAAGTGCTGGTTGACAGGTGGCTCGATTTCGTTAATCGCTTTGTTCGCAGATTTGCGACGTGCTGTCTGCTGTGTGCAAGAAGGAAGGCCTGAGCCTGCCCCCGCCGCTGGCCCGCAGGCTGGCCGAGAAGTCCTGCAGGAACCTCAGGAAGGCCCTGCTCATGTGCGAGGCCTGCCGCGTGCAGCAGTGAGTGGGGCCGCGCCCCAGCGCAGCGCGCCTGGGCGGGGGGCCGCTTCCGTCTCGGTGACGCTGGCTTCTTTGCACCACGTAGGTACCCCTTCACCGCAGACCAGGACATCCCTGAGACGGACTGGGAGGTGTACCTGCGGGAGACGGCCAACGCCATCGTGAGCCAGCAGACCCCGCAAAGGTAGCTGCGCAAGGGTCCCGGGGGCTGGGCCTCCGGTGCCGCCGCTGTTCCGAGGGGTTGTGTGCGAGCACGTGCGATGTAGGGCTGGGATCGCATCCTCAGTCTAGGTGCTGAGCTTCCAAAGAGAAGGCAGGATGTGGTTTTGGAAGCTCAGTGGTTCAAAGAGGTTGGCGTGCGGTGGCGTGGCTCTTACTGCGCTGTGGGCGTGTACGTAGGGGAGGGTCGTACGTATGGGGCGTGTACGTAGGGGACGTGCCGGGAAAGTAGAGCGCATCCTGGGACTCCGGTCTTCCACGCCTGCCCGCGGCCCCCGGCACTGCCGCTCTGCCGGCCCGGGCAGCTGCGGCTCCCGGCCGTGATTCTGTCCGCCCGCACGCCGGTGCACGTTCCGGTGCGCGTCATCCTGTGTTCCCTTGTCTGCTGTTGACTGACCGGCGAGTGACTCTTCAGTCTCCATGACACTTCTAGACGTAGCCGGTAGCCCTGGGCATAAGGGTTGTCTACCGTCAAAAGAGTTCTGAAAACTTGGTTTTCCCAACACAAACTGAGGTTAGAAAAAGCTTCCGTATGTGTGTGCTAAGTGTGATAAGCCATCTAAGAAAAGTCTGTATTGGATCGTTTGTTTACTTCACTGGAGTGGCCAAAGAGTTCATTTGCTGTGTCCCGTACGATCGCTCTAGTAGCGCCTTAGTTGTCTTTAACTTCAATTGAAACAATTTTGTTAGATTTCATTGTGACAGCTGTCATATCAGCGTGCATTTAAAAAAAAAGCTTACCAAAATTGGTGAATTTTCGTGTAGTCATTTTAATATTGAAGATGGAAGAAAATAAGCAACACTTTTGGCATATTATGCTTTGTTATTTCAAGAAAGGTAAAAACGCAACTGCAATGCAATAAAAGATTGGTGCAGTGCGTGGAGGAGGTGTGTGACTGATCGAATGTGTCAAAAGGGATTTTCGAAGATTTGTGCTGGAGATTTTCCGTTGGACAATACCCCACGGTTGGGGAGACCAGTAGAAGTTGATAGCTATCAAATCAAGACATTAATTGGAAATAATCAATGTTCTACCATGTGGGAGATAGCCAACATACTCAAAATATCCTAATCAAGAAAATTACTGGTGAAAATGAAAAATGTGCCTTATTTTACAGAAAAAAACTAAACGGACTTTTTGGCCAACCCAATATAAAGTAAAACAGGTCAGTAGGTACTTGGAAAAATTACCTGTTATTTTTATCAAAAAATATCACTACTTTTGTTTTATGCAGGCTCCTGGAAGTTCGTGGAAGACTCTATGAGCTTTTAACTCATTGCATCCCTCCCGAAATAATAATGAAGGTAACTGACTTCTCATCGGGGGTCTTTGTGCTTGACCTTTGGGCGGGCGGTCACGGGCTTTGTAGTCCTCAGATGGCACGGTCCCCTTGCACCCAGGCCATCGCTCAGCAGACAGTCCTGAGCCTCTCCCGTGTGCCGGGCTCCGCTGGGGGCGTGCTGAAGAAGACAGGAGGGGTGGTTCCTTCCAGAAGCACATTTTCGTGGGAGGGATGGGAAACAAGGAAGCAAAGGGTTTCAGCTTGTCAGAGGGCCACCAGGGCGCGCCCAGGGGAGCCTCCACCGGGGAGTGAGCGTGGAAGGTCAGCAGTAGCTTTGCTGGGGGTTCCCTTTCATCGGAGATTTGGAGGTTAAAGGAGGGACTGCAGTGGGCCGAGGCTGAGCTGCATCTGGGGTGTGGCATGCCGAGGGCACAGCTTCTGAGTGGGGCTGTCGGCTCCCTCGCTAGAGCAGTCATTGGGACCTGCGGTGGTTTTGTGGACTTGTATTTACATGGTGACGTTCGCATGAAAAATTCAGGTGCTGCCAACTATACACAAAAAAGTGGAAGTCTGCCCGTTCATCTCCGTAAGGATAACCGGTTTTGGCAGACCTGTGTTCTGTCCACACAGAAAGGAGCCCGTGTGTGGGTGTGTGTGGCTTCACACATGTCATGGTGCCCTGCGCTGTGTCCCCATTCACGTCGCAGCGGGGACTGGGTTCACGACAGCGTATTCACCCTCCCCCCACCCACAGTGGGGGGACGGGTTCCTGCAGCTGGTTTGTCTTTGACAGGCCCCCTAGTGGTGGCACTGGAAGTTGTCTGTGGGTGCTCCTTATGGGCTGTGATGCCGTGGGAAGCATCCTTGTGTTTACGTCTTTGCGCCCTGGTACATCTGAGTATTCGGAATTTGGATTATGCTAGATAATCACCGCACTTTACATTGTGCAAAAGCACACAGCCTTTCACTTCTGGGTCAAGACTACCAGTCCATACAGGAGAACTAAGGATGTCACAAATAAAGGAAGAACATCTCTCTGTTCTGAAGGAGGGAAATAAAACCTTTTCTGGCCGATGTTTTTAAGTGGTCACTGTTTTAATTACTAGTTATCTTTCTGTAGGGCCTGCTCTCAGAGCTTCTGCACAACTGTGACGGCCAGCTGAAAGGGGAGGTGGCCCAGATGGCAGCTTACTATGAGCACCGCCTGCAGCTGGGGAGCAAGGCCATCTACCACCTGGAAGCCTTCGTGGCCAAGTTCATGGCGCTCTATAAGAAGTTCATGGAGGACGGCCTGGAAGGCATGATGTTCTGACTGTCAGTGGCGACCCTGCTGTGTCTCGGTGTCCGCCTTTGCGGCCCGTGCTCGCTGGCAGAGCCGCAGAGGAAATAAACTCGGCTCCACTCACGGTGTCCCATTTGTGTCTCGTAGTGATGCCTCTGCAAACGGCCCGCCCGCGTTCCTCCCACACTTGGTGTTTAGTCTGCGGCAGGGACGCCACTGCCTCAGAGCCTGGGGGCTGCTGGAGGGCGTCTCCACGGAGCAGCTCCGAGCAGTGTGTGATTTGGGGCAACCACAGCTCTGAGGTGAACTGAAAGGTTTCACGTCTAAAAAAGGGGAGCCACCCGTGTGAGGATGTTGGGGAACGCTCTTGTAGCAGTTTGTGACAAACACCCAGGAGTTGTCTGGTTGACAGACACTGCTACTCACAGGACAATGTAACAGGGTCAGCCTTACGGGAACCTGTCTGGTCAGGAGAGATGACGGTTACTTTTGGGGGGCGGGGGACACTAGCCAGGCCCCAGGTAGCTGTCTCAGCCCTGGGAGCCCCCCACATGAGGAGGGATATTGGCGTTTTAACAGGAGAACTGGGAAGGTGAGGTTTGGATGAGGTGGGATTTTTAATTTGGTGAAAAGAAAACTAAAAAAAAATGCTAGAATTATCTTTAAATCCTTAAAGTGTACTTGGAAGCGTGAGTAGCCCTACAGTTTGTGTTTCTTCGGAGCAGCACTTCCGAGAGGGGACCCCGGGACCAGCGCCAACATCACCCCGGGGACTCAGGCCTCACCCCGGCCCCGCTGAGTCAGAACTGGGGGCGGAGCCTCGCTGTCCCCAGGTGGGGCCACCCTGTGGGGGGGTGGGGCTAATGCACACCGGAGTGAGGGAACCCCTGCTGGAGAACGCAGGCTCAGAGCCAGTGGGCAGGGGCTAGTGCACACCTGAGTTAGGGAACCACAGCTGGAGAAGGCAGGCTCAGAGCCAGTGGCGGCGGCAGGGGCGAGACAGACCTTCCCGTCCCAGGAGAACAAGAGCCTCCTACCCCGCAGCCCTCCTTAGTGACCGGCTGCTCAGGCGCCCCCTTCTGGACAGAGGTGTGCAGTGGCGGGTGAGGTGCCAGGCGCTGCACCGGTTCTTCACACGCGTTATTTCACGAATGGCCTTACCTACTCGCTGAGTGTTACCTCTGTCCCATGCGAGAAGCAGCTGATCTGAGTCGCTGTGACCTCTGACATCTTGGAGCTCCAGGCCCGGAGACAGACAGACTGCCGAAGGGACCCTACTACCAAGTAGAATAAGAAATTGGGGGGTGGTTTTGTTGAGTGATTGGACTTCACTCTTAGAACTTCAACACTCAACTTCAGTTCCCCTGGATTTCAGTGTCTGTAACTTCAACCTTTACGAGAATTTGATCTTTGTATTTTATAATCTTTTGGGTTTTGGAAAATTCCTCTCCTGAGCATCCCCTTTATTGTGGAAGTGTCCTTACGATAACGATCTCCACAGAACCCCTGGCACGCCCCACTGCACAGCATGCCTGGACCTGGTTCCGAGCGGGGGAGAGAACAGCGGGTCCGTTTTCCGCTCTCGGTGTGGCGCGGAGTCATGATCGATAGATTGAGTGCATTGTTCTGACCCACTGCACATTCTTCTGGGGACAGTGTGTAGGCCGCCTGCCACCAGACCCAGGGGAGACCCAAGAGCAGAGACCGGTGGTGGGAGCCTCTTCGTGGAGGTGGGAGCAGAGTCCTGGGGCCGGCAGCCGCGCTCTTGCTGGCCCTGGACTTGCTGCTGAAGCCCAGTGAGGGAAGATCCCAAAGGCCGGGTGGGGGTGGGGCTCACCTCCTCCGCTCCCGCTGCGGTGCTCTCCGAAAGGGTTCAGCTCCTTAGGACTCTGGGCACGCCTGCCCCACTGGTCCCTCTGCCTCTGTGGAGAGGCTCGGCCTGAGCGCCCTCAGGAGGAGCTGCTGGGCTTGCTCAGCGGGCACCCTTCTCCCGTGGGCACTGAGGTCTCTGTTACTCTGCCTGGGGGCCTGCTCTGGAGCGGTGTGGCCCCGCCCCCAGGCCCGAGTTAGGGGTCCAGGCCAGAAGCTCGGTCTTCCAACTGGACCTCTGTCAGATGCAGAAGGATGCTTTGCCTTCGCCTTTTCTGTAGTTTTTCTGTAGTTCTGTAAACCCTGCCTCTGTGTTCAAACCCAGCTTGATTACTTTTCTCAGAGGCTTTACTTTTCTTTCTTTTTTCTTTTTGAGTCTTTAATTTTCTCATCTGAAATGCAAGTCAACAAATAGTTCATCAGAACCAACGTCACTGGGGTGGGCCCGGGGAACACAGAAATCACATCACACTGGACAGTGGCTGCGTATCTACATGCCTCTGTGCAACATTAGGAAAATGCACGCATCATAAAGCGCGCGGCAGGAAAGAGGAGGTCGGCGCTCCTGGCGGCTCGGAGGCAGGCAGCCCTCAGGGCACCTAATTTCAGCGGAGACTGGGGAGCAGAGCTAATGATAAGACATAGTTCTGCATTTTCTGATAGTCTTCCCTCTAAGAAACATGAATTATGTTCATAAATAAAACTATATGACACATGTATATGCATTATATGTATACACGTATTTACAGTTTTAAATAAATAACGGTTTCCTGACAACAGGCCGGGCAAATAGTGTCCCTCCTAAAACTATGGTGGATAAGAGCTGTCTGTCTGGGTGTGCCACGTGTGGTTTTTAGAAGAGGGAGGAGAGCTGGGGAGAAACCTGCAGTAGCCAAGCCCCCTCAGGGAAGTCCAGGGCACAGTGACAGGAAGAGGATGGGAGTCCCTGCCCTGCAGGTGGGCGGGGTCATGTCCAGTGCTTGCTCTGGGGCGGGTAGGTGGCTCTCCGCCCCTGTACCAACACGTGTTAAGACATCTGCATTATCGAGCTCCAAATATTTGCACAGTGTTGTATTTTTTCCTAATTGTCCCTTCTGCAAACTTGACATTCACTGTTGTTGCAAACAGTCATTTTGGGACTTGGACCCCAGAGCCCTTGTCCTTCTGGTTGCTGGTCTCTAGTCGTGCTGCTGCGTATCCTCCGCTTCTTAGTGATGCCCCCCGAGGTCCAGGCAGCGCGTAGCACGGAGAGGCTTTCTGTTCTTTCCCTCGAGGCTCCATCGGGAGAGAAGCCAGACAAATGCGAGGCCGCCTGTTTCGTCTGTGGCCTGATTCGCCTGCCACGATTTTCCTCCAATCAGGGGGCGGTTGCTCTGGCAACAACCCTGTTATCTCCCTTTAAAGAACCTCCTGCTGGTTAGCCCTATTTCATTTTCACAAAATGAACGAGCCCTGCGGTGACTCCTTAAAGCAGCTGAATCCTTTTTTGCTCTTGTTATTTACGAGGCACGCGAACTGAGATCCTAGCGTATTTAAGAATGTATCGCCACGCAGACGACACACACCGGTTAACACCGGTTAAGGGCCGCATGTTCATTTCAGGATTTGTTAGCGCAGAGAGGATACACTTGCGTGCAGTGGTCTCTTTCACCAGCCCGTTAATTGTTGCAGATTGCAGGGAGGTTTTGCAAAGGGAAGCATGAGGGCGTTTTCTCGTTTGGAGTCTCAGGAGGAGTCACTGCAGTTCGAGGCGGTGGGGGCAGTTCTGTCGCAGCAACCCCCGCGGTGCCGCGCAGAAGCCCTGCGCTAGGCGCGTGCAGTCAGTGGTCTCTGCAGTCGCACTAACCCTGCAAATGTAAGAGGAGGCTTTGATGAGCGACAGGCCTGTCACTTCAGGGGTAGAAAGCCGCCTGCAAACACAGGCTTCCTGCTGTTGTGTAGGTGGCAACAGGAAAAGGCGCCCCACAGAAAGCACGGTCACACAGCGCACAGATTTATCCAGTTCCCTGTGCCTCGTCCTCATGTTTTCAGTGGAGGTGTTTGCCTTTCAGTCACTCAGACGTCCCTCCCCCGCGCTCAGCCTGGCCCCGGAGGGCTCTGCTCAGCACCTCCGCCCAGCGGTTTGGCCCGGTTCCCTTATTGAGGAGGAATTAGGCCTGGTCGCTCAATCCAATCTCCGCCTGCTGCATTCAGCAACCGCGGGAACAGATGCCGGAGACTTTCAGGGTTTCAGAGATGTTACTTTATTGGCCAAGTCTTACCTGCGCAGGGGCGGACTCTCAAAGTGTCCGGAGACACAGCACCCGCAAGGGCTGATGACGAGAGTCCCACCAAGCGCTTACAGCCAAGTCCTTATATAGGGGCGGGCAAGCAAGCCTTACGCAGAAGCAGACGTAGCAGTTAGCTATTCGCTTACAAAGTCCGTAGGCGGGAACAGGGTTGGGCATTGGCTCACAGTACTAGCTTTACAAACCCAACACGTTAGGTTGCATCTGTTTTACAATCCTTTGTGCTTGCTAAGTTTTCCTTGCTCCTTACACCGCCGAGTCTTCTTAGGCAGTTTATTTAGGATCTGTGCAAAACGGAACCCCCGAGGGACAGAGACTTAACCTGTTGTGAAGTGCGATTGCAGGGAAATAAATTTAGCAGCTATTTTTGGAAGAGGAGCTTAGAGACTTCCCCCGCCTGGCCTCGGGGTCAATGTCCTTCCCGGTTTTCCATTTGTAGCCCTGTCCTTTATACTCGGGTGTGTGCCTGTCTTTTCTGCTGGTTTTCTACCTCAGTAGCTGCTTTGGAAATCGTTTTTTGTAAATCTGTATGTCTTCTGCTGACTCGTACACACACATTAAAATACTTAAAAAATGAGACAATGAAAGGTTACAAAATGCACATACAAATGCATACGTACATATATAATACACATACTTGTATTTTTAACACTCGTATTTGGTTATGTATCTTGACGTACATATTTTGATACATATCTTCTACAAGTGTCTTAAATTCCTGAGTATTTCGATCTGATCTTTTGTAGCTGGCGATTTAAATGTCCTGTTATTTTACGGGAAGTAGGACAATCGGAATCCCAAAATCTAGTGACAGTGGCGGCTGACGGGACCGCCGAGGCCACCCTACCCGGTCTATCTCCCGAGTGCCCGGCCGCACGGTTTCGTCACAGAGGGGAATTCACACATGGCCTCCCATTGCTGTCAGGCTCTGTCATTTGTGATAAATCCTCGCAGGACCTTTCAAGGTGGGTTGTGGGGAAGGACTTCCTTCAGGGTAAGGCTTCCCACGGGAAACTTCGGTTAGTCCGTCCGTTCTGGTTTTGTATCTGGGAATATTTACAAACTCCTTTTGCTGAGAGATTATTTTTGTCACAATTTCATAACCACGTTGCTGT
Source organism: Trachops cirrhosus (assembly GCA_028533065.1). Taxonomy (NCBI): domain Eukaryota; kingdom Metazoa; phylum Chordata; class Mammalia; order Chiroptera; family Phyllostomidae; genus Trachops; species Trachops cirrhosus. The sequence continues at coordinate 2,472,351 of CM052548.1, read as the reverse complement.
GCCCAACACTCCTATGTCGAAACCTAATCCTCAGAGTGATAAAATTTAGAGGTGTCCGGGGTGATTAGGTCATGGGGGTGGAACCCTCAGGAATGAGACTAGTGTCTTTTTTTTAAAAATATTTTATTTATTGATTTTAGAGAGAGGGCGACGGAGGGAGACGGAGGGAAGCACCGATGTGAGAGAGAAACATGGATCAGTTGCCTCTCGTACTCGCCCGACTGGGGCCGAACCTGCCACCCAGGCCCGTGCCCTGACCGGGCCGACTGGTGACCTCTCCGTCTCTGGGACGTCGCCCAACCCACGGAGCCAGCCGAGGCCGGGCAGGCTAGTGCTGCTGCCAAAGAGACGGCAGAGCGCTCCCCTGTGCCCTTCCTTCCCAGGTGTCTGCAGAGCGGGGTGCTCCGCAGGGTGAAGGCCAGCAACCACAGGCCCGAGGCTGAGCCGGGGGCGCCGTGGGAGGTCAGGGGTGAACGGGGGTCTGTCTAGGGAAGACGGGGCTGGCGGGGGGCCTGAGGAGGTCCCGGTGGAGGGGGGGGGGCTTATGTTTTAAACGACAGAGATGATCTTCCTCCAAGCAATGGGAAGCCTTTGAGAATGTTTCAGCGGGAATGATATAATCACAGAAGGAGAATGGAGTCTCGGGAATTTAGGGTGATGTTGGAAAGGAAAGGGCGCAGCGGGGGATGGTGGAGGAGGGAGAACAACGCAAACGCGATTCTGGGAACCGGACCTGGGTGGCGCCGACTGGTTCTGCAGGACGACGGGAGTCCAGTCTGGGAGGCGTTAGGTGGCGCTGGCGAGTTTGAGACGTTGTGCACTGGGTTGGGATCACAGGACTGGAGTTTAACAGAGAGCGGGGCTCCGCGTGTGGCTGTGGATGAGAAATGATCGCAGTTGAAGCTGCGGGAGGAGATGGGAGGCGTGGCCAGGAACTGAGGAAGAGAAGGAAACCGGGAGGAAGAAGCGACGCAGCAGCGTGGAAGGAGGAAGGTTTCCGAACCGGAGGGAGGTTGCCGGGCATCCAGGGTTGCAGCAGAGTGTCCCAGGAATGTGGTGCTTTCGCTGTCCAGAGGCCACCTCTCAGTTCAGAACACCCGAAAAGTCTGTACAAAATAGGCCAAAACATTTCTATAAGCACTGCTGGGTTTCAGAAAACAAGGGGAATTTATGTCCCGGTGCCTTTGCTTCGCCTGCCCTCTCGATGTCTGCAAGCCTGGCCCCGGGCTGTGGGTGAGGAGAAGCGGGTGCTGGGGAAATCACCACGGCAAACCTCGGAGAAGGTGGCGACGGGAAAGGAGTACAGGTCTTTGCGACTTCCTACCGGCAGGGCTGCGGGGAAGTGAATTCGGAGGAAGCTCTCCCAAGGAGGAGAGAGCATAGCAACAGATCAGATTGAAAGTGTGGGTGCAAGGCCCGGCTGGCCAGACGGGATCCTCAGCGTGAACTCGCTGTCGGAGGAAAACTGGCGTTCGCGGGGCTCTAGAGCAACAGACCTGACCGGTCGGAAGACAGTGCCACGCAGCCTGTGCCCACCAGGGCAGGTGTGCACGAGTGGACTGATCAAGTGTGATGTCCATTGCTGTGGCCTCCGAGGGTCTCAGGAGGAGGTGTCCTCAGGGTGGGCGAGCAATGTCCTGACGGGGCGGGGGTCTTGGAGCAGCGGTATGGAGTTCTTTTCCGCAGGCTGAAATGGGGTGCTGCAGGGAGCGCACCCCCGCACAGTGGGGGTGCGGGACGCCCAGACTCCCAGACTAAGTGAGGGCTCAGAGGCGTGGGCACCACCGTGGGACTGGACGTGGGGCGCCCTCGCTACCCGGTGCGGCTGAGGACCCGCGCAGACAACTCGCTTTCTGCCTTGTGACCCTGGGTGCTGCTGGTCTGGTGACGGTGGCACCCCAGGGAGAGGAGCACCTTCCAGAAGGTCTAGCACAGATTGACTGCAGCTGAACTGGAAGCTAGGGTTGACCATCTTAAACCGCTGCTGCTTCTGGGAGAACAGAGGAAGAGGAGGGCCGTGGCGGGAAACTGGAAGGATGGATTCTGGCCATTGAGCAGAAATGCAGTTTCATTTACTCAAGAAAGACGGAGATGAGTGTAGATAATCTCCGGAACATTCAATTTTTAGGTTACTTGGCAGTCAAAGTTAATGGAAAACTACAGCAGCCCCTCTAGGCCAGCCTACAGACAAAGGGCCCCCTGGGTGGGAAAGAAGCCTTGTGTCCTCCATTTGGCTAAGGACCCCCGTGGGTTACGGACTGAAGACGAAGGACCAGTGAGCCTCGCAGGAGCCTGGGCAGGCCAGAGCCGTCCGGGCATCTCCCGACTGGCGTTCCCTCCCATGCCGTGTGGTGGATGGATCTGCGTGTTTTAACAAATTTTCTCTCACTTTCCCTTCATCTTTCACATGCCGTTTTCGTTGGTTAGCCTTATATTTCTGGTCACAGGCTGTAGAACATTAAGCAGGCATTCAACAGAAATCGAAGAAAAAACATTGCTCAGAGATCTCAGGCTCGGATCTGAGGGCCAGGACTGGCGAGGCTGAGTGAGGGCTGCCTTCCCCCACTGGGCCAGGGGCCTGGAAGTGTCCCGTCTGTCCTGTCCGGGAAGCATCGTGGCCCCAGGCAGGGTGTTTTCCAGTGAAGAGCGTGCGTAGGATTCGGGCCGGAAGATGACGGGTCCATGCTGGACACCTCTGCTGTCTTCTCAGCCTCCAAAGCCCTTGCATTTCTGGGAAGCCCCCCCGCCCCCCCGCTGTGAGTCCTGGTGGAAGAGCAGCCTCCCCTCCCGGTGCAGATGCTGAAACGGCCAGACGTGCCTCCCCGGCCCAGGTGCTGGGGCATGGACGCCTCCCGTGCCCCGGCTTCAGCCCTCCACTGTCCCTGGGAGAAGGAGGCAGAGTCGCAGAGCTTGGGGATGGTGGCAGTGGGCAGTGCCAGCGTTCTGGAGGAGCTGTGTCGGGGGGCAGCAGCTCTGAGGTGGCGGCGGTGGCGGTGGTGGTGACCGAGGTGGTGTCCTGACCGAATATCCCTGGTTCCCTGCTGCTCACTGTCCTCTGGTCCCGCCCGTGTTCTCAGCTGGGCTGTCCAGGCCTCCCACTGAGCGCGTTCCCACACAACACCCCTCAGTGAAGGCCTTTCTGCTGTCTTGGTGATGCTCCGTCCCCATGGCTTTTGGCCCGGAGCCTTGATCCTTACAAGACTGCTTTGTGGGTCATGTTGGATTTCCAGCCAGGGACAGCAAGCCAGACAGCATGGAGGGCTGTGTGAAGGCCGCTGCCGGTTTTCTGTGTGTGGTGGTGGTTCTCGTTACTCGCCTGCTTTTTCACATGAAGTAAACAATAGGGAAAAAGTAGAATAACTTGCGAGGATAGACAATCAGACACTTAGGGAGATAAACGCTTATCTACAAACAAGGACACAGTGGAGATCCCCCAGGGCTGGTGTCCGCCACCTTCTGCTCTGGGCCTCCGGGCGGGTTACTCGCCCTTCGCCTCTCCGCGCAGCGGCACTGCAGGTGCAGGGGAGGCGAGGTCAGCGCTGCAGGTCCCGCGGGGACAGGGCCGGGAGGAGAGGATTTCGTTTCCGTCTGGCCTGCAGGAGCCCTTCCCAGAGGTTAGACCTCCCCTCTGTGGAGGCTGACCTCCGAGCATCTCTCGTGTCTCACTCTGTTAATGAAGAACTTCTGTAACCGCCTTATCAGCACACTTTAGAAGGCCTCATTTGATTGTGCAAGTTTTCAGAGGCTCCAGATTCCTCAAGATAATCAATGTATAAAATCTGCCCTTCAGCAAGGCCGAGACGACGGAGTATGAAAGCCCAGCCCCTCTCTTCTCTCGCTGGCTGGCTTCACGGAGGGAAGAAGCCATTCCTTGTCAAGGTGACAAAGTACAGCGAGCACTGTCCTGTCAGACTTGCTAAGTACATGGAATCTGGTTCTTCAGGGAACACTCAGAGCATTTTGATTTCTGTTTGGATTTTGGCGAAAACGTCCTCACAGAACCCGGCAGGTTGAATGCAATGAACAGCTCAGCTCCTCTGCGCGGGAGTAGTGGCGGGCGAAGCCTGGGTGGCTGTCCTTAGCTCACCCCCGGCGGCAGGCGCCTGGGCGGGCGGGCGGGCTTACCCTGGAGAAGACGGAGCGTGGATGAAGCAGCGGGTGCCTTGAATCCATCTGCCATTGGGTGCGTCTAGAATAGGGAGTGCGACCAGGAGGGATCTATCTTGTTGGACAATCCAAGTCATGTGACATCTCAAAGATGACAGCCTAAGGAATAGGTGACCTCATGTTTCTAAATATAGAACATTGCACCACAGCCACCCGGGGCACCAGCAGAAAGGTGGCAAAGGCAGAATGATGACTTTCACTTTCTGGAAGGCGTCCACACTCAACAGTCCATCAGGAGGACAAGTGGGCCGGCTCGCCACCTGGGACGAGGGCTGGCGCGGGGCTTGACTGAAATCACAGCGCGGCGGGGAGAAAATAAACACTCAGCGGGTGCAGGGGAGCTGCCCGGCCATATGGTCGGCCAGAACCGAGAAGCTCCTTCTCCAGAACAAACCTCCCTGAGCTGGCACTGTGTGTTTGTTTTTTTTTAAATCTGTGTACTAAGCAAATACACCCCAGAATACAGAAATACATGTTGTTTGTTGCTGTGTCTTCAGGGCCAATGTCGGATTTGCGACCGGGCTAGAGTCCCTCAGGGCACGGCAGGGTGTGGCAGGGGACTGAACACACAATTTCAGCCTGTCACCCGGAGGACAGGCGGCTGTTGAGGTGGCCATGTGCTGAGCGGTCTGAACACTCAGCGTTGTGACTGTTGTAGACTCTCAGAGCTGGAAGGGGCCAAGGAGTTAACCAGACTCACCGTATTTTTCAGACTATAAGACACACACTCCCATTTGGGAGGAATAATGGTTGTTAATGCTGTTGTGAGTTCTGTTTATATTTACATTGGTGAAATATTATGTTATTTATGTTATTAAATATTTTACCACATTTTTTGCCTCAAATTTTTTTCCCCTATTTTCCTCCTCTAAAACCTAGGTGTGTCTTATGGCCCCCAAAATACAGTAAACCCCCTGGTGTGTGGCTAAATTAACATCCTGAGAGGTGAGTGACTTGTTTAGGGTCCCACAGGTAATGGTGGCCAACCTGAAACCAGAACCGAAGTCTTCTGAGCCTCACTCCTTCGCTCTTCTCATTAGAGAACATGGTTTATCACGTGTGTTAGTTTCACATGGATGCTGTAACAAATCAGCAGAAACTCAGTGGCTTAACACAGGGCCCACCTATCCCCGCGCTATTCTGGAGGTCAGAAATCCAGCCCCATTTTCACTGGGCTGATGTCCAGATGCCCGCCTGATGGGCCCTTCCAGAGACTCCGAGGGCGACCCTGCCCCTGTGCCCTTGGCTGCCTCCCGAGGCTTCCTGCACCCCTTGGCTTGGGGTCCCTTCCCTGCATCCCTCAGCTTCCTGCTTTCATCACCCCATCTTCTGTAGCTGATTCCACTGTCCCTCTGATAAGGGCACTTGGCCATTACATTAGCCCCAGGCAGGTCATCGGGGTAATCCCATTTCCAGATGCTTAATCACATCTGCAATGTCCATTTTACCATAGGAGGGTGCCGGGGATTATAGTGTGGACCTTTGGGGGCATTATTCTGCCTGCCATTCCATTCTACCTTCCCTCACTGACCCCCGCCCCCTCCAGTTCTCTGAGACCAAATAACAGAAGACAGGAGAGATTTCTGGAGTCAAAACCACGCAGTCAAACTCAGGGTGCTGGGGTGGTTCTCTTCACCTGACACAGTGCCTTTGCCTCAGTTTCCCTGGTCCCCCCAACAAGCAGAAGGGCCAATATCACTCCTATTTCACAGATCAGTAGAAGAGGGGAAAGTTAAGAACTTTATTCAATTATAGATCAGTCCTTAAGACACACCTGCTTGTGCCCAGTGATATTTAACTGCTTTAGTCCTTACAGTAATACTTAAAGTCCTTGCTTAGGTTTCTCATCCTTTTGTTACTATTCAGAGCAGGTGGCTTCCTTTGTTCCTTCAATCAATTTTCCCTTTATCTCTGTGGCAAGAGATAAGAGAACATTTGCCCGAAACCCGTTTGTTTGTGTGACCTCATGTCCTTGGGCTGTGCCAGTGGTAAAGAAAACTTACTCCTAACTTTAAACTCATTATCTAAGTGGCTGAATCAAAAGAGGGAAGTGCGTGTCCCTGAAGGCCAGGCAGTGAGGAGGCGGTGGGGGCAGTGGGGGGCGGGGGTGACCTTGTTAGCGAGGGACCGGCCTTGAGAGGCCGGTCTGTTCAGTGCTGTTTGTTGGCAGACAGATTAAGCGCCTCACTCTCGGACTTTCTTTCTGGTAGAACAATTGGAGAGAAAACAAACAGATTTCCAGTTGACGTGCACTCTACCAATATCTCAACACTCTGAACACCTGGCATTTTTTTTAATTAAAAACAATTATATAGCAGCACAATTTACAATAGCTAAGTGCTGGAAACAACCTTGGAGCCCATTAGTAAATGAATGGATCAAAAAGCTATGGTACATTTACACAATGGAATTCTATGCAGCAGAAATAAAGAAGGAACTCATACCCTTTCAACAGCATGGATGGAGCTGGAAAGCATTATGCTAAGTGAAATAAGTCAGGCAGTGAAAGACAAATACCATATGATCTCACCTTTAACAGGAACCTAAACTACAAAACAAAGAAACAAATGAAATATAACAAAAGACACTGAAATAGAGGACAGGTAGTCAGGAACCAGAGGGGAGAGGGGAGGGAATTCCAGGGGAGAAGGGAATGGTTTACAGGAACAAATATAGAGGACACATGGACAAAACTAGGGGGGTTGGAAAGGGGAGAGAGGAGGGGAGGAATGGGTGGGTGGGCTGGAATGGGAATAAAGGATAGAAACTGTACTGAATAAACTAAAATAAAAAATTTAAAAAAAACCCAACAATTACAGTAGGCACTCCATACATGTTTACAAAGCCCTGACTAACCCAGCCTCATCATCGGTTGCTTCCCTGCCGGAAAGATAAATGAAGAAGGTTTTCATTCTGGCCTGTTTGCTTCCTCTGCGTTCAAGGGTGACTCACAGAGTCATTTAACTTTCAGATCCGGGCTGAACAAAGGCAGGCCTGCCGTCAGAGGCTGCCAGATTTAGTTCGCCGAGGAGGCGAAATTGAGGGGAAATGTTTTGCTGGGCTCGGTAGGGCCTGCACGGATGTTCAACAAGGGTCCCAGAGAACTTCCTTCTGTCACTCGGACGGCACACCGACCACCTGCCCACATCCAGGCTTCTTACGTGGGAGGGGCCGTGGCCGCTGCTCGAGGGCACCGCGGGGCCCCAGGACAGCCATCCAGTCGGATCCAGCAGCCGTGTGAGCCCCAGCCCTGTGACCTGGGCCTTTTCAGAGCTGTTCCCACCTCGGTTCCCTCCTCCACTTGGCCACCAGTAGGTGTTTCTCCCGTTGAACGGAGTAGGGCGCTGGAGGAGGGTGAGGGAGCTGGTAAAGAGAAAGACCCAAGCATCCCAAAGCCCCTGTTCTTCAAATCCAGATCGGTGCTGTTTGGACTCCGCCGTGGCTCATTTTTATGCCAGAAATTTCTGTACAGAGACAACACTCATGGGATGTTTGGAAAGAAGCGAGCTCGTAAGTTTGACACACTTCCCAAAGAAGGATTTGGGGGACGAGCTGACAGAGCGTGAGGGGGTAACTTCCGGTTTTGCAAAGGGACATGAGAGCAGGAGCGGTACCCTCGGGTGACTCGGACGCCTGGCCCACCACTTCCGTGCTGGGATTCTGAACAGGACCCTCGTCCTCCTCTGCCCTGCCCCTTCGTGTCCAAGACGGGACAGCACCGCCACCTACGTACGGGCAGGTGGGGTTGTGAGGGCCACAGGAGGTCCACGTGCACTCAGTTTATACACCCGGGACATTCTTCGGTACTTATGTGGCAGATTCAAAGCCGTTTTCAATTTTTGACTCTTTTAAATCGGAGCTAGTCTTCCTTTAAGCCTCACTTGTAAAGTTATGAGATTCTAACATTATAGATGATGATTTTCAGAATAATTACATTTGCCTCATTATTTAATGCTTTTGTATATAAAATTTTCTACTTTAACCCTGGACAAGTAGCTCAGTTGGTGAGAGCATCGTCCTGATACGCCAAGGTTGTGGGTTCGATCCCCAGTCAGGACACATACAAGAATCAACCAATGAATGCATCAATAAGTGGAACAACTAATCGATATTTCTCTCTCTCTCTCTCTCTCTCCACCCCTCTCTAAAATCAATAAATAACACATTTTGAAAAGCACTCCAAATTTTCACTTTAATTCCCTTCAATCTGATCTCTCTGTAGAACTGGAATGTCACCACTCTTTTTCTGCAGGATTTGTTTTGGGTGCTGCTTTGCATGCCACCGCCCCTTCTCGACCACCGGTGGAGCAGGAGGTGGCATGCTGTGAACCCCACATTCTTTTGTCCTGCCGTTGACAGGCCTCCCATGGTTTACTGGGCCCTGTCTGTCACCAGAGGCCAGCGGCCTCTGCAATTCGGGGAGAGCCCCCTGCTCTGTGCGCTCCTGCTGTCCAAGGCAACGGTATGAGGGAGTGCCTGTTTTTGTTTGTTTGTTTAATCCTCACCTGAGGGTACACTTATTGATTTTAGAGAGGAAGGGGGAGAGAGAAACATGAATTAGTTGCTTCTCCCATGAGACCTGACTGGGGACCAAACCTGCAACCCATGCACGTGCCCTGACTGGGAATTGAACCTGCGACTTTTTGGTTTATGGGGATGACACTCCAACCGACTGAGCCACACCGGCCAGGGCCCTGGTTTTGTCTTACAACCCATGGACTGAGACCTGCCCCATGCAATCAGAACTGCGTTACTGTGGCCTCACCTGCATCTATACCGACCAATCAAAACTGCTCCATGCGACCAGTCTGAACACACAATACCAACCAATCGGGACTGTGAGAATTTAAATGCCTTATTTGCATAAAACTGGCCCAATTGGGAACTTGGGTGGGAACTTTCTGAAAGGTGGCCCCGTTCATCTTGGTGGGGTGCACTTTAAGCTTCTACTGGAGGCTGCATTTCCCCAATTTGCAAACGATTCACCTGAAGGAAGTTTTTCCTTTTCCACACCTCAATCTGGGATATTTTGTTGACAATACTAATTATGATGAGTCCATAATTTCTTAAAAAAAAGCCATTATCTATTCCCCGGGCACAGTGACTAGTCATTGCTTCATTACTATCAAACCCAGCTCAGGTTCCACTGAGGCAGAGTGCCTGACACACCAGGCTGGTCTGGGGTCCAGCCTGGCATTGCCACCCACCGGTTCGGTGCTTTCTGTCCGGAATAGCTGCTCTCTCCTTCCGCCGGAGGTGCTGAGATTCTGAGCAGGTCGTGACTCTGGCTGAGCGTGCCTCAGTCCACGTGGAAACATGTGCTCAGAATGTGTCCCTTCAGGTAGCACCCCCGTGTAAAACGTGGAGGTGGACCAGGTAGCTGGCCTGTCTGGTTTGGGCGTCCTTTCACTTCTGTCTCAGGTTCTCCCCTTTCAAACAGTTCGTCTGCTTTCTGTCGCTGAAGCAGGAGATGTCTCACCCATGACATGTCACTCCGACCGTCATTTCCTCCGGTGCCTGGGAGCAGGGACAGTGAGCGCCCATCGGGCTTTTGGTATAGGAAGCACAGCAGGGTACGAGACTTACTGGAGTCTTCCAAAAGGCCACCAGATGGGGATGTGACTCCACAAACTTAGATCTGCTCACTCGTCCACCAGTGGTTGTTGAGTGCCTACTGTGTGGTCGGCATGGTGGCAGCTCTGGGATGGCGGTGATGCATGAACTGGACCTTGAGCGCTCAAGGGAGTTGCCAGCCCCGCGGCGAAGGGAGAGGATTGTGGATTCAGTGGACCCTCAGTGCCGGGGTGAGAGACCTTCAGGGGCCATCACTGTGCGTGGCAGGGACCCAGAGTGTGAGCAGACACCCGGGTGACGCCCTCGGAAGGCCCCCTGAGAAGACAGTGTGCACGCTGAGCCCTGCGGGATGGCTAAGCATTCCCTGTGAGCGCAGGTCTCACAGGGACAGACGAATGGCGTTTTCACCGTCCCAGTGGCGAAGGTGAACTTGGAAGGAGTCTTGAAAGCAACGGAAAAATGTCAGCTTACCGTCGAAGCGTAGGAGTAGAGCGAGGGGAGAGACAGGGCCCTATCCTGGAAGGTCTTTCTTGTCCGTCTCCCCCCGGCACAGCCCCTGCCGGGTCTCCGAGGCACACTGTGTCGTCTGCAGGTGGTCCCTGAGCCACCAAGCCCGGGTCTGGAGCCTCACCTGCGGGCTGCACTGCAGGCGACGTGCATAGTCCCTGGCGTCTATTATGGGTTGAGTAGATATCAGCCATGGACATCATTGTCAGAACTGGCTGTCAATGGCCATCATTCCATCCTGGTTTCTCAACCAGTAGTTGCTCCTTCTATTGTCTCCTGAGAGTTTTGAAGACAGGGACCATGTTTTATTTTATTTCACCATTCACGCTCCAGCTCCTGTCACTGCTCCAGGGACACAGGAAGTCCTCCACCAATAGGTGACAAATGAACAAGGACATTCGTTGTAGTAGTTGGGGAGGAGAGTTGGAGGCTGTCGGTGCAGTTCCTCTGAGGTCTCCCCCATCAGGAACTGGGGGCTCCCTACTGGCAGGAGATGCATCGGACTCAGGTTTTTTAATCCCTTATTTTTCCAGGTTTTCGTTGACCATCCTTACTTGAATCAATGACCATTGCTTTCTGAATTTTTTTTAAAGATTTTACTTATTTATCTTCAGAGGGGAAGGGAAGGAGAGAGGGAGAGAAATATCAATGTATGGTTGCTTCCTGTGCATTCCCTGCTGGGAACACTGGCCTGCAACCCAGGCATGTGCCCTGACGGGGAATCGAACTGTGATCTCTTGGTTCACAGGCCCGCGCTTAATCCACTAAGCTACACCAGCCAGGGCTGCTTTCTGAATTTAATGAGCCCATTTAACCTTACAAACTTAAACTTAGCAAGAATATTCATCTGCTTATTTTAACCCTTTGAAGCAATATGTGGTAGATATACTTTTGCTTTTACTCGAATTTTAAGCTTAGCTATAGGTGGTTTACTTCATATAGTCAGTAGCAAAGGCAGGAGTTCTTCGGCCCAGGGAGCATGGACTGGTAGGAGGGATGAAGTCTGTCTCCTCTCCACACCCCCTCTGGCCTCCTCGAATGTGCCTGTGGACCACAAATTTGCCCTGTTGCCTTACGGATCTCTGACGAGCCTATACTCAGTGACCTTTCCTTCCAGTAGAATCTGGCCTCTCACTTCTTTCCCGGGGCCAGTTCTCAAGACTGTCATCCCCAGAGATTACTTCCTGTACCAATCAGGCATCTGGCCCACAACCCACCATCTCCTGGCCTGTCAGCCTGTCCCCTCTGTCCCTCCCCTCAAGGCTTATTGCTCTTACCCCGCCCCCCACTCGCCCCAGCCTTTGGTGGTTTGTGCTTCTTTCCCTTTCTCACATTTGCTTCCTGACTTTGAACAGGTTGCTCCATCCACCTGCACATCCTTCCCCTGCCACCTGGATGTTGATCTGCTCAAGCTACACACGTGGCTGAAAGAGGCACTGTGGTTTAAAGGGCCCTGAACTTGGAGTCGGAAGTCCGGGGGTTCGAATCTCAGTGTGACCTTTGGTAGCTTGAGAACGTTTCTCAGAGGGGAAGTTATGTAGCCCACTTGAATCTTACTTTAGTTCTCTGTAAGTTGAGGAAGATAATTTTTGTTTTTATTTTTTATTTTAAAATAATTTTGTAAGAGGGTTACATGGTGATGGAAAAATACAATAAAAATAACCTAGATTAAAAAATTAAAATAAAATAATTTTAGACTGACAAGCTGTTGCAAAATTAGTACAGAGAGTCCCTATGTAGTCTCACCCATTGAACACACCTCACATAACCATCATCGTTACAAAACCAGGTAACTGACGTGGATTCAATACTGTTAACTAAGTACGCACCTAATTCTATTTCGCCTGTTCTTTTACATGTAAACTTTGTAGGGGGTGTGAATAGTTCCGTGAAATTTCATCACATGAGTAGATTTGCGGACCCTCCGCCATAGTCGGGACGCCCAGCTGTCCCGGCTCCACAGAGACCCCACTGTGTCACCTGTCACAGTCAGTCTCACCCTCTCTCCTCTCCTGATTTCCGGCAACGCCAATCTCCTTTTCCATCTGTATGATTTTGTTATTTTGAGACTGTTTCACAAAGAGGATCATAAAGGATGCATTTGGATTGGCATTTTTTTCCACTCGGCATGCTGCCCTTGAGATCCATTCACGTGGTTGGGTGTGTCCGTGTGCGCTCATTTTTATCGCCGCGTAGTGCCCCAGCGTGTGGGTGTACGCCGTTTACTTCTCCACCCCCCCAAGGGTGCTTGTGTTGTTTCTAGTTTTTGGTCCTTACAGGTAAAACTGCTATAAGTTTTCACACAGACATTTTGGAGAAAATATGAATTTCACTTTCTCTAGGTAAAATACCCAGGCATGTAGTTGATGGATCATATGTTTTATAGTCAAAAGAATGACCAAGCATATATTTTCAAATGACTATATCAAAATATTGGAATGTTGTAGGATCAGATTGATTACATGTTAACATAATCTAGGGGGAAATATGAGCATAAGAGAAAAATAAAAGGAACTTGCAAATGTGTGTCTGTTTCTCTCCCTTAGTTTAAGAATGAAATAGCTCTCACCTGTTATTTATAGGTCATGGAAACCCCCCCTCAAGGGCAATGTGAGGGACGCCCATGGAGGTGGGAGTGTTTTGCATGTTGGCTGTAGCAGTAAGTTAATGAGCCTCTGTATCAAAAATTCCCCAGAAACACACAGACACACACAAAGGCATATAAAATGAGGGCAATTGGCACAAGTTGGAAGGATTGTATCACTGAATATCTTGGTGTTTTCTTAATTATCTCCTCCTTCTGAAAATTCAGTAATCTGTGAATTGGTTCTTTGAATGTGTCTTCTAGATCATGTAGGTTTTCTTCACTCTTCTTCATTCCTTTTTTTTTTTTGATCTCCCTAGTGGGAAATTTCAGAAGTCCTGTCTTCTGACTCACAGATTCTGTATCCTGCTCAATCCATTCGGATACTGATGCTCTCTAGTGCATTTCCACCCCCCCATTTCCTTCATTGTATTTTTCTACCCCAGAATCTGTTTGGTTCTTTTTAATGATTTTTATCTCCCTATCAAACTTTCCATTTTATGTATTGCATTGCGTGTTTTGTGAAATTGTGTTTTCTTGTGGCACATTGAGTTTCCTTTCAATGTTTTTTTGTATTCTTTGTGAATTAAATTGTAAATTTCCATGAGTTTGGCATTGATTACTAAAAGGCTGTTGCTATCCTTTGGTAGTTTCATGTTTTACCAATTGATCACCTTCTTTGAATTTTGCATTGCTGTCTTTGCATTTGAAGTAGCGATTCCCTCCTTTGGTCTATACTAACTGCCTTCTCCAGTGTATCCAAACTCATGTATATTAATATGGTTGTCCCAATGGTGCGCTGGAACTTCTCTGCTAGAAACCTGGGCTCCCACAGAGCTTCTGTCCTCCATGGGTGCTCGTCTAAGGTGCTCTGGGGCTGGTACATGAGCCACTGTGGAGTCCACAGCCGGGACGGAGTCTGTGTGCCTGTCACCCAGCACATGGGTGGCTGAGGTCCCCCTGGGCCCCTTGGCTTCGATACTGGGTCTCACAGCTCCCACAAGGGCACCTTGGTGTTGAGGGGGACACGGACCAGGGACATTTGCAGCCACAATGCCTGACACTTAAAAATTAATAAATGATCAGATGACTGCATCTTAGTCTATGGCTAAAACTGAATAATATTTGTTTTAAAGTTACTTCTTTTTCTGACTTTTCTGTTGTTGTTTTTTTCTAAAGTCACCAGTTTTGGTTTTTTTTTTTTTTTTTTTTTTTTTGCCTATGCTCACGGTCCCTGAAGTGTCTCTTACATGTCCACCTCCTGACCTCTGCTCCTTACCCGTTGTGGTGAATGCAGGTGGAACGGGTCCCCCACAACCTGGGCATGTCTGTCCTGACTACTGCCCCTTTCCTCGCTCATGCCCTCCTCACTGTCCACCAAGTTCCTGCTAATTACCTTCTAATTGCTTTTACCACCTCTAGTCTCTCTCCATATGAATCCGTCTTCCTGGTGCCAGCCGAACCCCCTGAAGCACGGGTCGGATCACGCCCTGCCCTTTAAAATAGACCAGATGGCCGTCATGCCATCGGGATACAATCCAAAGTCCCTCCTGTGCCATGCAGGCCCTCCCGCCATCTGGCCTCAGTCTGCCCGCCCACCCTTTCCTTTCAGCGATTGACACGCTGATACTTCCCGGGTGAATTCCTCAGAACACACTTTTCTCGAGTGCTGATAGATGTTCCATCAAACACATTACCCATCACCGACTAAGTGGGGGCGGCAATGCTGGCTTAAGCGGACCTTTGTAGGACCTCCCACAGCCTACCTGTATGAAAAATATGACCCAAAGCACATGCATTTGGTGAAACTGTAGAGTCAGAGGAATGAGGAGCACAAAATTCGGGGTGCCAGTTGTCTTGTGGGAAAGCAGGAAGGTGTACCCAGGGAATGTGTACACGAGGGAATTTAATAATGCTGGGAATCATCCTGTATCTTAAGCAAGGCAGTGTGCATGTGGGTGCATTTCCTTCATTGTTGTCTTTCCCCCCACATTTTAACGTCTGTGAGATCTGGGTGGTCTTGTAATGACTGTGGGCCAAGTGACCGTTGTGATGTGGTTGTCTTTCCCTTAGACAGGTCTTAACCCATTTATTTCTCTTATGTTCTCCTTGTTTGTATGAATAAGAGTGACATGTGACAAAAATCTAAGTCTGAAAGGCCTCTTTCATTAGGTACAAAATAAAAATGTAAATGCCAAGAAAAAAGTCATCTCTGAGTTTGTCGCGATATCTACGTTGAAGCTGGACGGTAACAGAGGGTCCTCGGGGCTGAGACAGATTTCCTCTGACTGGCTCTGCATCGTGGTCGCTGTGGGTTGTGAGGATGTTAACACAGCGAGCGCACTGCCTCACACCTGGCAGGCGCACACTAAACACTTGACTGGGTTTCAGCGCCTGTGAATATTCCACCTAGAGGGCCCACTAGCATTCTCCACCACATCCGGCCGTTTCTAAAACCGACCAGCAGCAATGACTGGAAAGACCACCGTGATAAACGTCTAAACTGCTAAGACAGTCGGCACTCAGGCGCTAAGGGGAAAAGGCTACCAGGTCTCTGCAACTCCGGCCGGTCGTCTCTTCTCCTAAGCCGGGTCACGCTTAATTGAGCTCGTGAGAGTAATCAGTTGTGTCCGCAGTATCAAAACCATGAAGTTCTGGGGGACGGTGGCTCACGCTCTGTCATCATCACATAGAGTGCTAGGGGCGTGGCGTCAACTAGCCTGTGGTCTGTTTGGCGGTGATGTTAGTGTAAGCAGGACATCGATCTCATCCTCAGATTGCAGGCTTTGATTTGCAACTCAGCTTTGTTTCTACGGCCACAGGACCCTGAAAGTCTACCCATAAACCTACCCGTGAAACCATCTACCGATATAATGTGCGGTTCTTATTTGCGTGGCTTGTAGTCACTAGACTGAGCTCAAAAGTTAGATGCACTGCGGTACAAGGAAATCCCCTGCTTCTGTCCTTACTGGCCTTCAAAGTGAAAGTGTTGATTTGACGAGGTGCAGGTCCCATATCGGCATACGAGGGAGCTAGACCTGTGGGGGATGCTCGGGGCCCACCTGTGTCCAGACCTGGACTCTCTGGTTCATACGGAACCCACGTATCCTGATCGTCCCTTCCTGTGTCTTACATCATACAGCCACCATAATCCTGCAGTCTTTCTTATGGTTGATTTCCGTTTCTATTTGCTCACATTTTCCTTTGTTTGAAAGGTCTACTCCTGCAGGGGTGTCCAGCCTTTTGGCATCTCTGGGCCACACTGGAAGGAGAAGAGTTGCCTTCTTCTTTAATGGGCCACACAATAAATACATTGCAACATGTAATCACAAAAAAAAGTCTCACCATGTTTTAAGTAACTTTTGTGTTGGGCCGCATTCACAGCCGTCCTGGGCCACATGTGGCCCGTGGGGCGCAGGTTGGACACCCCGGCTGGCTGAGCTCATCCGTAATCTCTACTTTTTCTGTTTTTCACAGTGCCAGTGCAATGCTAAGCCCTTATCACTATGTACTGAATTTTAGTCCGAGTATTTTGTGAAGTGAAGACTTTGGAGAGTATGCACTATCCCTAAACCCTTTAGCACCTTGAAAATGGAAGATTACTTAGGAGCAGATGCTTTGTGGTCCACTTAGTTCTAATATCTTTATTATCCCTAAGAGAACACAAGGAATCTTATGATTGCTGCATTGTCCAGTTATTCTTGAGAAACGAGAAATCCTAGAGCATGTTTCACTGCCCCAACTCACTACAAACCGAAAGGCAACCCTTTCCAAGACAAATAAGAGACATGAAAAGTTTATCGTGATGCAGCTCATGTCGAAAATTAAGCTTAAATCCACAGCTGAAAATACTTTCTTAGTAATGGAGACACCATTTAATTGTTAAGTAAAATTTTAGAATGAAAAGTCCTTAAAGATTTAATTCATTCTAATCTAATAAGAACAGAATTAATTGCTTTTTAGGGTAATTCAAATATTAGCAATACCCATCCTAATAGAGATTATTTAGAACTAAATGACAATGCTGGACAAGCTTTAACATTGTTTGGCTGTTTCCAAAGACTACAGTTGAAAGTGTCAACTGTTTAATCTTATTTTCTGTGACATAATTTTCAAAATTAGTTTTTTTGATCTGTGATCCAATTTAAACCTTGATA
Source organism: Trachops cirrhosus (assembly GCA_028533065.1). Lineage (NCBI taxonomy): Eukaryota > Metazoa > Chordata > Mammalia > Chiroptera > Phyllostomidae > Trachops > Trachops cirrhosus. The sequence goes on along the minus strand of CM052548.1, from coordinate 2,455,362 downwards.
AAAAGCAAGAAAAGCGTGTAATCAGAAATAATTCTTCTGTCATAGCTTATATCAAAGTCAAGGCCTTTCACAAATCCTTGAAAAGTATTTGGGAATCAGAGAATCATTATTTTAACAAGTTCTTTCTCTCCTTCACAACATACACCAATTACATGTCACCTTCTCCCTGACGGTTGCTACGGTAGAAAGTCTTCGACATCTTTGGAATAAAAAATTAGAATATAAAATTTTATTCCCGTTCTAAGGCTATGCTGGAAGTCAGAAAGGGCAAAATATTCAAGAATTAAACTACTCAAAGAACTCTTAAAAATATTTTTATTGAAAAGATTAATGTTTGCCCTGCATTTATTTGAAAAACAATACTAAATTGGCCAGTTCAGCATTTGTTTTTATAAGAAGGATGAGCATTTGCCTGTTAAAAGAGAGACAGAGAGATGCACCGCAGACTGTGAGGGTCATTGTTTGGTGACACCCAGGTCACCCGGGAGCCCTTGGATAGGCCTCGTTGGGGTCTTAGGAGATGCATACTTGACTGCCAGAGGCACCCTGGTTCTCTGATTTTCCAGGGAGACACCGAGCGCTCCCTGGTCTAGAAAGCTTGTTGTGACTTGAATCCTGGTTCCTGTCGTGGTTGTTAGCTCCACAAAGTTAGCTGGGAAAGCCGTATAGGTTCAGAGTGGAGGGGACGGCCAGGTCTTGCTGATCCCACTTCTGTAATATGGTATATGCATATGCTGTTTATTCTGTTTCTCTCTGGAGAGCCCTGTACACAGAACATGTAAGGTATATGGAGACAGAGAGAGAGAGAGATTGATTGACTGTAAGGAATTGGCTCATGTGATTAAGGAGGCTGAGAGGCCCCAAGATGGGCAGCCAGCCAGCTGGAGACCCTGGAGAGCTGATGGTGTGGTCTCCTCCAAGTCCAAGTTCGTGGTAGACAGCACAGCCCAAAAACTGGCTCAAGGCCCAAGAAGAGCTAATGTTTCAGGTTGAGGGCAAAGGCAAGAGCACAGGATGTCCCTGGTCAAACAGGCAGGAGCAGTTCTCTCTTCCTCGGGCTGGTCGGTCAGCCTTTGGTTCTAGTCAGGCCTCCCGAGGACTGGATGAGGTCCGCCTGTATTGTGCAGGGCAGCCCGCTTCATTCAGTCCGACTGAAGCGTTCATCTCATCTGGAAACACCCTCACAGATACACCTGAATGATGTCCGACCCCCCCCCCCATGGCCCTGTCCAGCTGACAACACAAGGAAACAATTGTAGAGACCATCCCAGTCTGATTCTCCTAATCGCTTTTTCTCTCGGTGCCCAAAAGTCCTGGACATCATTTAATAGCCCTTCTTCCGGCAGGACATAGAAGGACCGAATGCAGGGTTTTCCACAGTCATTCACATTTGAGTCCTAGAAGATGTCTTAGACATTTTTAGTTCAACTCTTTTATTTTCACAAAGATAACTGTCTCTGGGTCCTCAGACAATAGGCCCCACTAGTCGCTGTCCTCCAGCTGGCAGGCTTGGGGTCCTCCCCCAGCTCATGGCGCATCTAGGGTCTCTAGGGTCGGGGGGTGGCTCTGGGGACAGGCTTGTCTTCTCCTTCAGCAGCTCCCGTTCTTCCTCCTCTTCCTCCTCCCACTCTCTAGCTCCTTCCTATCACTCTTCTTCCTCCTGCTTATCTAACTTCTCCTGTCCTTCCCATTTCTCTTCTCTACCTTGCTTTTACTTTTACCTCTTCCTCCTCCTCATTCTCTTTCTCCTCTTCCTGCCCTGTGGTCTTCTTTTTCTCATGTGTGGAAAACTTACAGATCAGAATAAATACAGAAGAAGGCAGACTTCCTTACCTTAGGGTTATCCACCTTCAGCCCGAAGGCAAAGCTTGTTCTGGTCATCTCCCTGTGACAGCTTCTCTTTTGATCCAAGATCTTGTAGATGTGACCAGTATAGGAGCATCCCCGAGGCCTTGAGACTACAGCTGGAGTGACCTTTGGTTGAGACTTGGCATCTCACAAGAGAGATTGTTTGGGGCATTTACTCAGTGAAGCCAGCATTTGATGAGTGCATACTCTGTCAGGTACTGTTAACCACTGAGCTAACTCAGTTAGCAGGAGGGAGGAACCTGGGAAGTTCTATCATAAAATTGTAGTGAACTTCATATATATAAAGTTTATATTTTAATCCTCACTCAAGGACATTTTAATTGATCTTTAGAGAGAGGGAGATAAACCGACCTGAGAAACAGCTACTGGTTGCCTCCCGTACGCACCCACGCTGGGGGTTGAACCCGCGGACTTTTGATGCACCCAGCGATGCTCCAACCATCTGAGCCGTCTGAGGGCAAGTTGCAGTAACCTTTAGTCACCCTTTCAGCGAGTGGATGAGAACTGTAAACCAGGAGCCAGGTGAGCGGTAAGTGAATGATTACAAAACAGTGTGACAGATGTGATGCTGGGGGACGTCCGAGCGGCTGGGAGGGAATTTCGGAAGGACACTTCTCCTGACCAGGTGGGCTTCCTGAGGGAGGGATCTCAGCATCGAGTGCCGAGATGGGTAAGAGACAGTGGGTTATAACGGGCTGGTGGTTGGTCGAGGGCGTGAGGAATGGCCAGCAACATCGCCCGGAGGGAAGGGGCCACACGTAGCACCAAGGAGTCCTCTCCAGGGCGAGGCCACGGAGCGATGCAGGAGCCAGACGTGAAGAGCTGGGCAAACCCACGGCGGAGCTGAAAGCTCACGCGAAGGGCACCGTGGAAACACGCGCTGTGTATCGGGTGTGGAGAGGTCAGACGTGTGCTTTAGAGAGACCCTTCTGGTTGCAGCGCACTGCATGACCAGGCGGTCCAGGCCAAAACTGGGCGCAAAAATATCAGCTAGGGGAATGATGTTTCTATAATAACTGGGGTAAGACATGTCTGTGACCTGGGTGGGGGGCAAATGACGGGAGTGGTGACTGGCTTGGTGGTGGAATGGACAGTTGTGCGGGCGGATGGAGTGGAGTCCTCGGTGAAGTGCAAGCTGCCTCTGGTGGGGCCGTTGCCAGAATGGGCTGGGGCTGGGGGGGTTGAGAAATGAAAGGAGAGAGTTCGGTTTTGGTCCTTTGGAGTTTGAAATGCTTGTGCCTCATCTGATGGAGACTGTCCAGCAAGAAGCAGGCAGGCAAAATGTCAGTGTTGGTACAGGGACTTAACAACCACTTACGCTGTGAAGACCCTCTCTGGATGAGGAGGTAAAGTTCTCTGACAGGAACGAGGACGTGGGGCTTTCTCAGGCCCAAAGCGGCACCCCCAGGCCCTAATCTGAGCTTAGAGCCCTGAGCAAGGTGTTGAGAGAGAACAGGGGAACATCCGGACGGGTCTAAAGAGGAAGCCAGGGGCCCTTCCAATCTGTTCTCCATACTCAATCTATGTGAAATCATTCTGAAAACACCAAGTCACCCAGGTAGTAACTGATGCTGTGGTCAGCTCCAAGGACTCGGCACTGAAGACCAGGGGCTTTGAACCGGTGACTCTGGTTCACAGTTTCGTTGGTGACCTTAGGGAGCTCAGTCACTGCAAGCCTGAATGTCTTTATCTGCAGACGGGACAAGACTACCCATTAGGTATAAAAATTACCCGGCTCATCAGATTGCGGTCAGGGTTAAGCAAAATAACGTCTGTAGAGTTTTAGCAGGTTGCAGTTTCTGGCAAACAGCAAGTCTAGCAGTGACTGCAGCTGCTGGAGTTGTTCTGAGGACACACCCGGGGAGGCGAATGTCCTCCCCACCGCCACCTCCGTTGACCACAGCGACCAGGGGTAAAATAAATAAACAAATAAAAGGTGCACGGCCACACGCATGCACGCAGGTGTGCCCAGAGCGCGTGTCTACATGTTTACTCGTAGTAACAGGAAACTGTAGTAATTTCTGGCTTGAAAACTGGGGGCACGTTGCTCTTGTACGGAAATATGGCAGAGCCCACATCCTGTTGCTAAGTGATGTGTCGTGCAGCTACTGGGGAAACAGATGGCCGATCAATAGCAGACAGGTAATTGCCTTAGAAATGGATTTAGTTAAAGATTGGAAATGATGATGGAGTGCATTGTTTGTGTGATGGTGGTATTAAGGCCGTTCACGGCCCGCTAAGATTTAACAAATCACAGGGAAAAGAGCATCTCAAATCCGTGTTTAAGCTGCTAGGATGCTCCTGCTGGCTCCGGTGTGGCACTGGGCTCTGGAAGGAAGCAGAACCACTGGCAGCATGGGGCAAACGCTTTGTTCCGGGCTGCTGCTTCTCTAAGGAAGGAGCTCCACCTCTGGACAGTCCGACCACCCACTCCTGTTCTCTCAGGCACCTCCCTTCCTCCCTCCTCCGCACCGTCTTCTCCCACTTTGCTCCCCGGTACTCCAAACCACCACAGGCATTTCGAAACGGGCACCTTTCCCGCACTTGCCATGGCGAGGTGAACTGGAACAGCTTTTAAGAAAGAACATGCCTCTCTGTGAGCCAAACACAAAAATGTTGTGGCACTTGATCCAGCAGTCCTGCTTGCCTGAAATGTGTCTGAAGAAAATAATTCAGCAGAAGAAAAAAACTGTTTGTAGGGAGATATTTATTGTAGCAGCTCCAATAATAAAAAGCTGAAAATAAATTACATGTCTAATGTTAAGTAATAATAATGACAATGGAATATTCATTCTACATACTGTTATTCAGCTACTCATAGTACTTTCAAATTCTCAGAAATCTGAACAAAATTAATGATCTCTTAGATAAAATAGTTTTCAAGAATTTACTTATTCTATGTTTACAGCTACATAAAGTCTAAACATGCAATATAAACACAACTAAGAAAGAGAAAACAAACATTAAAATAGTGTGTTAGGAGAGTGGAATATTTTTTCTAATCCTTCAAATTTAATCTTATTTTAGAATAGTTAAAAATTAACACCACGAAGAATTGTTCTATATGTGGTGAGAATCCAGGATGGCTTCTTGCAAGCACAGCAGGTGAAAACGCTTTTCTACTTTAGAATCCAGGCAACCCTAGCAGAGGCACGCAGTTCTGCTTCCCGGTGCTGTCTCTCCCTGGTTTTCTGTTGCGAGAGGCCTTCGCTAGTGCGCTGAGTTCCTCTTGCTGTGGATTCGCCCGCGGCTGCTTCCCTACAAGTGGCCCAGTTCTGTGTTCAGTGTCACGGTTGCTGCCCAGGGACAGTGACGCCCACGACAGAGGTCAATCCCTCTTCCCAGGGTTTGAAAAAATTACACAGAAGTATATACAAGTATCCATATATAAATAGACAGCTGTTATCAATGTTATAAATTTATATTATATATATAAAATCTTTTAAACTCTAGCCTTGTTCAGGGCGGGGACCGTAAAGTTTATTTCATCTGAAAACATGGTCTTTGTACTATATTAATTACTGTAAAATAAAATCAGAATATACCAATTGGTATATGTGCCAGCCATACAGAGAACAATACCGGCTGACCTGGGATGGATTCCTGCTTGGCTCATGCCCACGTCAGGGTTTTATTTTCTTTCTCTTTCAACTTCTAGATTCCGATTTTTCAATCGCTGAGGACAGTTTCCCAATCAGTGTCAGGTTGGGGAGCTGGAAGTTTTTACTGGCTACTTGCACAAACATTGTACTATTATTACTTTAGTATGATTAAATTAAAGCAGCTGAGATTATTTATGATGATGGATTTTAAAACTGAGAGAGAAGGACTCTGTCTCTAGGTGATGGAGGTTTGTGGGTGCAGGTCTGGGGCTGCAAGGGATGCACGCAGACTGGAATCACTTGCTGAGATGCCGAGCTGCAGGGTGCGGGGGTGGGGGGTTGGGGGGGGGATGCAGCACCACCCAGGGCTGCAGCAAAAAACCAGCCATCTGCCACAAAGGTCAAGCCGTAACTCCAAAGCCGTTTTTCCTGTTAGAGACAGACAGAAAGAAAAAGAACCCAGCCGGCAATGGTCTCTCTGCTTGTATATCATTCTACTCCAGCCTCACTGCAGACACAACCGACTGTGGCCCTCTGATGACAGGAGCGGATGGCAAGGAGGTCCGGTCCCACCAAGGCGGCTGGGCCCGCCGTCCTCGGTGCCCGTGCCTGGTGTGGGCTCTGGAATGTGATGATGCAGCCACGGCCTCACGGCTCCTGTGGGGGTTGGCTGCTGGTGCCGATGGCGATGTCACGGAGACCACGCAGAGGGAGCGAGCATGCCTGTGCCTGCTTCTGCATACATGTGTATATGTGTATGTGTGTGTACATGTGTCTTAGTGGTCTTAAGTCCGTTGGCCAGATGAACTTGTGGTTTATATTACTTCCCTCACCTCCAAGCTAGCTGACATAATATAACCCCCAAATCAATGCTGTTGTGATAGCTTTTCAAAATTAAAGCTGTAACTTCTTAAAGACATGAATCTGTTGAATGTCAAGGACCTGAAAATGTAAAACTCTGAAAAGGCAGGCAAGACCCTAGACATGAGCTCCTGCTTCCGGGTGCTCGTGATGGGAAGGGACCTGCCAGGTGTGAAGGGCCCCCTCTTGCCCCGTTCGGGCCTGAGTCAGGAGGCAGGTGCGACTCAGTCACAGCCAAGGCTGCGCCCGGCAGCCCTCTGGCTTCCTGCGTGGGAGGCCTGTGCGGGAGGCAGGAGGGCCCAGGCCTCCGGGGGCCTCTCTATGCAAGCAGAGTAGACTTCTAAATGAACCGGAGCCTTCATTTCCAGGAGGACAACCACAGGCCTGGAAAGGACGTTTAGCCTGCAGCGCAGGCAAGAGCCCGTGGGTCTAATTTGAGGACTGGATGGCAGCCGCATCCTTTAAATACCGCAGAACCCTCAGCTGTTTCCAGGCCGCTTCAGGGTCTCTGTGAACACATCACGATCGAAAGAGCTCGCCTGTTTCCGTGGAGTTACGCAAATGCTGCCGATAGTGCCGTTTTGGATCCGTGAGTTGTGTTTCATGGATGGCTCGGGGCCCTTTCCACACCGTCCGTTCACCAGGCCAGGCACCGCCTGGTGGCCACCGCACCCATGATTCAGCTTCCTTCTCCCACCAGCTGGCTTCGCTGAGCCGAACTTCACCGGCTGATGAAACCTCGTCCTCAGAGCATGACAGGCCCCCTGGGAAAACTCACCCGAGAACGCGGTACATAGTGTGTCTGGGCGAGATTGTTGCCCCCGCACCAGCGCTAGGCAGAGCTGGCAGATGGTGCCCCTTGGTGCCGCCAGCAAAACCCTGGCTGGTTGGGGCAGCCGGTGGAACCAGGGCCGAAGGCAGATCTGAAAGAGCTCTGACCGTAAGAGGCTCACAGAAACCATCAACTCCATTTTCGGAGTGCCCGTTACCTGCAAAGCGCTTCGCCCACCCCGCTGCCACGAGCCCCGGAGCTCCGCAGGGGGCACATTCCAGCCGGGGGTCAGACCCAGAGAGACCCAGGCGCTTGCCCCAGGGCATCCAGCAGGTGAGTTTCGGAGCTGGGATTTCAGCCCGGGTCCCTATTCTTCTTCTATTCAGCCCTGTTCTTCCCATTGCCTAGACCTGCTGCAGACGCGTGAGCTTCCTGTGAATACATTTCACTACCAACATCTGTTTGGACCGAAGAATTCCTCGAGGCTCTGCGCCCCAGCAATCAAAGCTCTGTGACTACCGAACCGCCCAGGGACCTGGCTACCGCCGTGCAAACCCTCACATTCAGTTGGCGTGCGGCCGCTGGTTAGCGGTGTGATTCGGGGCTGTTGCCTCTCCGGGGTTGGGTCTCCTGAGCTGTAAGATGAGGATAAGAACACACTCCTCACAGGCTGTTGTGCGGAGGAAGTGGGGAAATGCTGGCACGGTGCTCTGGGGCACTCCGCACACGGTAGCTATTGTCGTTACCGAAACCGCTCCTCAGCGGTGCTGTCTTCCTTGCCCCGTGCATGTGGGAGGAGGGAAATGTTTGGAGCACATGAACTTGTGACTGGCTGGAAACCTCAAATATAGAGCTGTGCTCTCAAGAAGGCTGCCTCTGCAAACGCGTCCGCAGCCGAGGCCTTGCCACACAAGGGGCCTGCAGTGCGGGTGGCGGCCGCCAGTCCCTGGCTCTAGGGACGCACTCCGAGCTGACTCAGCCAAAGGCAGTCAGGAACCACCGCCGAGTTTATTCGCTGGAGAATTGCTGTGGCCATAGTTCTACCTCCTTGCCAGCAGAGGCGGGGGAAAAGCGTGATCGGAGAGTCCTTACGAGGCTGATCAGGAAACGCTGGCAGTTCGGACGCCTGGATCTGCTGTCCCTGAGCCTCTGCGAGGCGGGGTGAGCAATCTGGTGGCCAAAACGCGGAGGTGGGCGGAGACTCCCTTCCGGCTTTTGGTCCCTTTGGGACAAAGGGCTGGTCAGTGCCCGTTTATCCTGCAGCGGGTGACGGACTGCAGTGGTGCTGGTGGGTGTGCAGGCAGGGGCTCCAGGGGACATTCGTCTCCGTCCCCCCACCGGCCACACCATCGGCGTCATTGATGCGCAGAAGGTGCTCGCCCCCCCGCACCAGAAATTGGGAAGAGCGCACGCGGGAGCCATCACGTCACCCTATTGGAGCATCTCTGTTTACTTCTAACGGTGGAAACAAATCAGGAGACTGGTTTCTGACGACCATTCACAGCCTGCAAATCCTTTGGTTTTTTGTTAAATGCTTCTGATTGCGGTTGTCACGGAAACCCTGAAGGCCCTCCCACCAGCCTAGTTTTGCCTCTATAAGCAATGATGTCATTGGCCGACACTGAAACTCCTCCTCCAGAAAGCTATGTACTTGTGCTCACGAGACACCCAGTCTAAGTAAGGCGCCCGATACATTGGTTACTCCGACTCCATTTGTGCTGTGGCACCGGAATCAGTTTGCTTCAATGTAAACCCATCCCCTATGAGCATCAATAAAACCAGTTGTCTGCTTCTTTGCCCAAAACATGATTTTGAAAAAAATCAGCTTGCTTTAAAATGCTTGTATCATTTGTATTTCTATGTGTATGCTTTCAAAATGGCATTTGCTGTAAAGTTTTCAAAAATGGAAAACTTCTATTCAAGCGTGTTATCTGATCTTGCTCACCCTGTGGGCAGTTTTCACAGGGAGCGGGATTTGGAGAGGGTCTGTATGCAGAGGAAGAAGTCTCTGGAGTCTCGGGGTCTCGGGGAGAATGTTAGCCCCACAGGTACCCACTGTGGGCACCGGAGCCGGGCCCTAGTGTCCTCATGTGCCACATGGAAGTCAGGGCTCTCCTGCACTATTGTCAAGTTGCGGCGAAACCGCATGTGTCCTACCCGAGTGCAGAGCCCCCCGGAGAGCAGCCGCTCCAGAAATGTCACAGCCCTTCACCCCCAGTCGCCCTGAGCGCACCCCACTCCCTCTCAGAAACTCACCCTGGAGCCCTGGGGTGATGTGGACGCAACAGAAGGAGAAAATGTTTGGCTGACGGAGCCACAGCTGAGGTCTGCTGTCTGCATGCTATTCCCACGTCCCAGGACAAGCCTGACCTGGCCAGAGACGCTTTCCCGGGGGTTGACAAAGTCCACAGTGATAACTTCCAAGGGCCCCTCAGGATGTGGATTACCCTCCCAACATGCAGCGGGTGGGTGGGTGGGTGGGGAGAGCACCCCTTAGGAGCAGTAGTTAGCCCTCCACATAAACGCAGCTTAGCAACAGCTCGGCAAAGACGTTTCCAGGTGGCGATCTATCTGCTCCTCCTACTCACCGCACCTGCGCCAAGTCACTGTGGGTTCGCACCCCCGTACCCTCCGCCCGCTCCTCTGTCCACCACCGTTTATCCCCCATCCCCCCCTCCACCCCCACCTCCTACCGCAGTCCCCACGCTGTTGTCAGTCTCCATGAGTTCTTTCTCCTTTTCTTCTCTTTTGCTCAATCCCTCTGCCTCCCCACGCCCCACCCACAGCGGCCAGCCTGCTCTCGGTCGACGAGTCTGCTTCCGTTTGGCTTGCTCGTTTTCTTTGTTCACTAGATCGCACAGAGAAGTGGGATCCTACGGCGGTTGTCGCTCACCGGCCGGCGTGTTTCCCTGAGCGCATCTGCTGGTCCTTGTCTGTCACGTGCTCAGGGCACACTGATGACGGCCTGTGTCACCGTGCAACGAAAGCAGTGTTGTCACTTTATCTTCTCCAGCTTTGGTCTGCCATTTTCTCAGATATTTCTTCTGTGCACATTGGTTTGTCGGAGAGTAAAACATCCCACGTGTACATATCATGTTTTTATTAAGGGCAGGTAGTTTAGGGACTTCATCACTCAGCGAGGAACGTTGTGTTCAGAAATGACGACGCCGAGTTCTCCTCTTTCTATTGAATAATTTCTGACCCCGTGGAGTTGAGGTGAATTTCTGCTGCGACAAACACACACAGCCTTCGTTTCCTGGCAAACTGATGTGCAATTGCATTTTTTTCCCCAGGAAGATTTTGTAGGAAATAGAAGACATTAGGAAAGTCACCAATTTTCTTGGCATGAGGACGAGGCCGATTCTAGGGAAGCAGATGACATTACATGTCCTTTAAAGACATGGGTGATCTCCGACCCCGTGTGCCGTGGGCCACCAGTCTCTTGAGATGGCCCATGAACAGAGCTTAACGAGCAAATGACTTTAAAAAGCACTACTATTTATAAGCCCCTGTGAAGAGTGTAATATGTATTAGCATATGAAATGCTCTACAGTGTTCTAATGTTAAAAAAATGAGCTTAGTTTAAAGCAGAAATTCTTACACTGGCTTGAACAAGGAATTGTCAAACCCTGCCCCCCGCCCCATTTAAAATAAATTCAACAAGTCATGCTTATTGACAGTCTGAAATAAAACCCCAGCTCTCTGGAACACACTTTGAGAAGTTCTGTACTTGGGTGATGGGGGCAGACATAGAAATGGAAAATTACAGGACAAAGTCATGACGATTATCCGACACTTGACCACCACAGCCTGGCTTGGTTTTGCATCCGAACCCTCACAGGGTCAATGCCAGGCTCCGTTCATCAGATAAATAATCTTTTCAGATGTGTCCGAAGACAGGCACCTGATGCTAATTTAACTACCTGAGCACAGAGTAGGTCCACAGAATGGAGGGCGGCCACGTTTTTTCAAAGATTAAGCTGCTTGGTCTTTAGTCACAATGAAAAGTTTTTCTAAGTGCTTTCTATGCATAAAGGACTAAATAACCAGTAGAAGGATTAATAAACAACACTGTCAAAAATGTTCTTAAATGCATGGGATTATTTTGAGGACCAAACCAGCAAAACGAAGAGAAGACGCTCTGTGAATTACAAAGTGCTCGACAGCGTTTCGACACTAGATGCGGTGCAGCCGACTCAGCGGTGTCCTTGAAGTCGCCTCCCACGCGGTCTCGGGAGTTCTGGTTGTCAGCGAGAAGAGACACAAAACGAGGCTCTGCAACTTCTATCTTGACAAAGTGAGCTGCACGGCAGCTTGTTCGGAGGACCTGAAATTCCACCTGGACGCTGAGGCTGGCGCTGTGCGGACTTGACCGGGTCGGGCTCCATCACTCGGGCTCCAAGTTCACGTGCCAAACACGTCTTCTTCATTCCTACCACGCCCTCACGTGGGAAAAGCCTGCCTTGCAAGAAACCACACGCACGTGAGGGCTGTCGACAAAGGAGACCTGATGAGCAAACCCCTTGCAGCCACGGGATTTGAGGTCTGGACGTGGAGCGCCCTCAACCGCTGCTGACCTCGTGTTGGCTGCAGAGATTCTTCGTGTGAGGTGTGAAAAGTGCCCTTCCTGCCTGAAACGCCCTGGGGGATCGAGAAGGAGGGAGGATTTATGACAAGCTGCAGCACCTCAAAGCTGAAGCCAATAACTCACAATGCTCGGTTCCCCCCAACCCCGAGGGTGAGCCTTGGAAACGGCGAGAAGCCACCTGCAGGGAGAACGTCAGGTCATCCATCATTCTCTGCCGATGGGGGCTGTCTCCCTTGTCGGCGACTCCCAAAGTGAGTCCGGATGAGCGTCTTCACCAATGGGCACTGAGGGGAACCCCAGCATCCTCCTTGAAGAGCACGGGGCAAAGCCCCGTGACAAGGCGTGAGGGCCACTTCAGAACGTTGCAATAAAATCGAAGCGCACTGAGTAACGTGGGCTGGAGCTCCCACAACGCATGTCCCCCGCGGAGCCGGGGGCCGAGAGGGGTGTTCTCAGTCAACGCAGCACGACTGGAAGGCTCGGATTTGAAGTCAGGAGGCAGGTCGGAGCCTGCCTTCTGCCTGCTGCTGGCTGAGGGTCTCGGCTGGTGATGGTGGTGGTCGGGGGACAGGGGGAGAGCAGCTTGCTTTTCTGGGGCTCCGTTTCCTCCTCTGGACAAGAGATGAAAAGAACTCGCTGTCTGGCCTGCCCCACGAAGATAGAACAACCGTGAAAAATGCGCAGGGGCTTACTTTGTTGAGTGTAAATGGCGGTGGCAGTTTGAGTTAGATGAGAATTTGGGCTGCTGTGGTTCATTTGGACGGCAATTCCAGGAAATTATCAGCGGGGGCAGGAGAAAAGACGCAGCAATGGGCCTAACATCTGATAGAATGTCAGGGTGCCTCACTAACTCGCCTCGCCGCAAACCCTGGGAAGCCGTGGGGGACCCTCCCCTCAGAGTTATGCCCCCGGGGGCTGGTCCTACTGTGCGCACACAGGGCCAGTGCAGCCAGCCACGAGGGAAGGCTGCTCCGAGGGAGTGGAGGGGGTTTCGCCCCGTCAGCCTGCCGCACGCGTGGGGTGGGCGACCTCGGCAGAAAGCCGGCAGGAGCCCCTAGGCAGAGAGACGGCGGTCCTGCCGTTGGAGGTAGCCAGGTCTGCGCCTGAACTGAACACCGGTGGCGTGGGCCGCGTGTTCACAGATGTCAGGGACGGCCCGTGGGACCCAGCGTGACGAGGTTTCCTTTACAGAAAATGAAACACCGAGGAGAAATGAGAATATGTAACAAATATCAGTGTTCCTGTTATGCAGAATTACACAGGTTTATGCATTTGTTGTAGTGTGTGTATATATATATACATATGAGAAAAATTTTCATGTCCACCTGAAATTTCCTTGGTGATCTTCTCCATCTTTTTCTATTTCTCAGTATTTGAATCCCCACCATGGATTTGATGAAAACAGTCACCTTTGACTTTTATTAAAGTTATCACCCCCGAAGAAACTCTACCCGACCGTCTGTCTTACAATTTGATAGGAATGGTGAGCACAGCGCACAGCATTCTGTAACTTCTGACTTTAATCCCACGTTCCCGTTGAAATCTTTTCACGCTGAAACATTCATTTTCGATTGTTCCACAGCCAGAGTTGGCAAACACTTTCTGCGAAGAGCCAGATAAACATTTTCGGCTTTGGAATCATAGAGTATAAACAGGACACGGTAATCATCCCATGAACACATTTTAAGTTTTGGTGTAATTAACTTCATCAGTTTGCTCAGTGAATTGCGTTTTTGGGGTGTTTCTCCTTCACAATCCTCAAGATGGTGTGAAAAATCTCCGTTCTTCCTCTAGTGACAGGGCAGCCTTCGGAGGCGCACACTCCCGCCTGCCCAGAGTCCGCTGCCTCCCGAGTCAGTTCCCGGCCGCAGCCCCCCCCCCGGAGGGCACTGAACCCCGAAGCCTCCAGAGCATCCAGGGCTTCAGGATAAGCAGACACCTCATTGCAACTCCAGGGATGCTCAGGGATGCGCCATGTGGACGATGTGACGAGAAAGGCCCTTGGCCTGTGCGCTCTTCCTCCAAACTGTAACCCGTCCGATCATGAGGAAAACTCAGGAGCATCCCCCCTGAGACAGATCCTGCCGACGCCTGACCAGCCGCCTCCAGACTGGCCAGGTCACGGAAGACACGGGAACCCTCAGAAGCTGCCGCCAGCAAGAGGAGCCTGCGGAGACACGGCAGCTAATGTGACGCAGTGTTCTGGGTGGGATCGGGAAGCGGAGCGAGGGCCTTCGGGCAAATTCAGGAAATCTGAATTAAGTTCTGACTTTAGCTAATAATGACGTAGCACTGTTGGTTCATCACTTGTGGCGTGTGCACCATGCTGATGTAAGACGTTAATCCTTAAGAGGGATCGTGGGTGTGCAGTGGGTACATGGGAACTCTGTGTTAGCTTCTCAATGGAAGTGCAAACCTGAAGGCTACTCTACAATAAACACTTTATTGAAGCCTGAAAAGGGTCTTATAGACATTTCTCCTTTGAAAAATACTGCTCTATACACAAGTTTATTAGACCTTGTCATATCACAGTATTTTCCACAAAAGATTACAACAAATATTTGCTACCAATTTTTAAAATATATTTTAATCAGGAACAAAACAGACATTTAAAAAAGGTGTTGCATAGCAGATTTTAACATTGGAACCAACCAGCGTGGTTATCTTTTGCTTCCAAGTTAATTCATTTTCTGCTTGGTCCTCGGGATAAACCGGTTCTGGCCACCTCTGTATAACTCATGGGGATTGTGATAACGCAAGGCAAGTGGTTTTAAAGAGCAAGCGCCGTTCGCCACGACGGGTCTGTGGGAACGTGGACTTTGTCCAAGCTGAGTCAGCAGCGGCCACGGCCGTGGCCGGCTTTAGTGCAGACTCAGCTTCCTCCTGCTGACACCATCCCGACTGGGCTCTGCATTTCTTGAAACCACTTCATGAGTGACTTTGAAAAATACATTCTTCAGATGAAATGTCATGAAATACATGTATATTAATGAAGTCTCACTTTACTATATTGGGACGCTGTTTTATATATTGGGTCCTACTTATTATTTAACTTTCAAAGAGGAATCTTTTGATCTAAAAAAGAAAAAAGCCCCAAAAGCTACTCTAGACAACACTTAATCCCTAATGTAGCCAAGAATTGATATGCCTGGCAATCCATTTAAGCCCCACGTCACCTATGACTATTTTTACTCAACTTCTCCTAAGTCCAGGATGAACATCACATCAGCAAAGAAAGAGGTGTGAAATTTCGTAAACGAGACAGCATAGACTCCCAAGTCACCTGCTAGTCAGCAGTGTTCTCTTTTTCTGATAGGAAGGGTTAAGAATAGGAAACATCCCAGTGTGGATGTGTAGCTGGAGTGTATTCGTACCTAATAAAGTGTCAGACACGTCGCTCTGTGACTTCCGTGGGCACCTCTGTAAATAGATGTTATGACACTTGACTTGACCAAAGTCACGGAGCAGGGGCCACCCAAGCCCGTGAGCACCCTCCTAGTTCCAGCACGAAAAACACTAGGCTTTTACCCGGCTTACAAATGGCCAACTCTTACCAATGGCTTTGGCTTCGTAGTGTCTCTACTTAACCTGTTGTTTCTGCTTTTCCACGTGTTCTTTTTCTTCCGTTGCTTCTTGTCACCCCCCCCCTTTACTGTGACCAGCAGTGTCGAGTGCCTTCGTCGACCTGCCCCAGTCCTCTGGGTCCACGGATCTGTTCAAAGGTCAATTGTGACCTATGGGATGCTGGGAATTACTCTTTTCCTCTGTCTCTGTGCTGTAACTTTTTCTTAGATTTCTCTCCTACCTCTGGTTGCTCCTTCGCAGTCCCCTGGGGGGAGGGGGTCCCCCTTTGCCCGGCTCATGCCTGAACAGCAGATGCTCGCTGGGGTCTGTCCGGATTTCCTACTCTTTGATGTTTCACTCTCTTCCGGCTCACATAACACAGGTGGCTTAGAGGACTATTGCATAACGTGCTGACTCTGGAAAGCTGCATCAGTCATCACTTGGTGCATTCCTTCTTACATTCAAGGGCCTGCTGGACTCTTCCACTCAGCTGTCTTACACGTATCCCAATTCGTGATGTCTAAAACCGCGCACAGCTTCCTCGCCCCCAGTTCCCAATCAGTTACTGTATCCCTCACTTTACCAAATGGAACCCTCATCAGCCCAGCTGCCCCTGCCAGAAACCAGGAGTCCATGACGATTCATCAGCCCAATCCTACACCGACTCCCAGGACGTCTGTTTTGCTGTTCCTGTTTCTCCGTTTTCCATTAAAGTTACAGTAACTGTAGTATAAGCTCTTACTATTCTCAACTGGATCTTCCAACTCATCTCTCTTTTTCTAGTCTGGTCCCCTTTCAACCCATCTTTCTTTGATACTAAAGGAATTTTTTGAAATATAAATCATTTCATGTTTAGGATGTTTTAGAATCAAGTCATCCTCCTGTCTTAGGCCAAAAAATCATCATTTCATTCCTACATGTTCCTGAGACTTGCTGTGTCTATCTGAGCCCCCTCTGTTCTTCCTTTGTTCCCTGCCTAACCTTTCCTAACCATCCCCATCTTATTCACTTGCCACTTCCCCCTGAATCCCATAGCCCTCTCTGCACACACCGATCATCGTTTCTACTAAAGTAAAATATGATCACTCACACTCACTCCAAACTTCACTAGACTGTGAGTTCCCTGAGGGCAGGAAGATGTCTTATCTGACCTCATATTTCCAACAGAAATACTTTATACCGAGTCAACACTTAAAACGCTTTCTTGACTGGATTACACAAATGGGCACCTTACTCCTTTAGAAAGCGTATCTCATCCATACAAGTTACCACCTCAACTACCAAGTCCTAATTTTCTTTTTTTCTACAGGCGAGTGTGTGCAATAAAAGCGTTGTTATTCAGTCAGCAAACCAAGGATAATGAAAGGTAAAAGAAATGAATTCCCACCGCAACCAACGGAGAGGCTGATATTATAGACGGTCATTAATACAATTTCTTAGCCAGTCCCCAGAACTGAGATGAAATGACAGGGACAGGAACAGACAAAGGAAAGGGTGATTCACCTTCTGTGTCCGCGCCGCGCAGGGATGGAGAGCCAGGTTGGGAAGAGGCCAGCAGGCAGCAGCTGTCGGGAGTAATGAAGGTGGGAAGAGGCCAGGACCTGAGAGGAAAAGAAGATGGTTTTAAAACAGGCAGAAGCCTTTACTTTTAATGATTTCTATTTATTTAAAAGACCGCCTGTGGACGTTGCAACAGAGTCCGTGCCGCCGTGATTGACAAGAAGGGAAGGAGGTTCTGACAGGAGTGACTTGGCCGTAGAAACCGTGGAGAGCTGAGGGTGACACTTAGGACTCGTCACATTATTTTAGTATTAGGGTTGAACTCAGGTCAGTAATCATCTTTTAATAACATATCGACAAATCATTAAAAGACTTGAAAAGAACATAGTTAACATGCCTATTTAAAACTATTTCTAAAGCACTTAAAATAACATGCTGTGTATGGTAGTAGACGTGTCACATTTGTCGTGATTATTATTATTGTTATAAAAAATAAAAGGCCAGTTGTAAGATAAATGAGTTGGTTTTTCATAAGCACTAATCACAATGTTCAACACCTGACAAAGTTAATCAAGAGGAAAAAGGAAGGAAGAAGACACAAATTACCGACAATCGGGTATGAGCTCGGGGACGCCAGCAAAGATTCTACAGACATTGAAATGATAGCAAGAAAATAGTACGAACTACTTTATGATTTGAACAATTTAGGTAAAACTAAAAAGTTCCTGGAAGGACATAATTTATCAGTCACACAAAGTGGATCCAAAAGGAAAAAGAAAATCTGAATACCTCCATATTATTGAAGAAATTAAAATTATAATTAAAAATCTCCTGCAGCAGAGCCCTTTACCAGCAAATTCCAAGGGAGATTCCTTAAGGAAGCGATAATGCCAATCGTATGCAAACTCCATCAGCTAATAGAGGAGGTAGCAACATTTTCTTACTTGTCTCATAAGAGCACTAAGGCCATTTCAGAAAAAAGTACAGGCCAATATGTCTCATGAACATACACCCAAAATCCTTAACAATATGACATCCAGACAAGTAGAAATGTGTATACTATGTTTTAAAGACAAATAAAGATAAAAATAAGCAATATACTTAATGAAATTTTAAGTATATAATACTTTAAATATTTAATTATAATTAAACATTTTAATAAGTGAAAGTGTACTTAAAGGATTTTAAATGTTAAATTTATATGTTTAAAATATCTAATAGTAAATATATGTATAGAATACTTAAAAAACCCACCACACATGTATTACATGGAGTTATTTCAGGAATGCAAAGTTGGGTTATCATTCAAGAGCCAAAGCCATTCTCTGAACAACACATAGAGTTGAAATTATATGACTGTCTTAAAAGATATGGAAAAAAACGTGAACATGTTCAATACCCATTCAAGAAACAAGAAAAAAATCAGAAAATTAAGAGTAGAAGGAATGGTCCTTATTCTCATGAAGTATGCCTACCAAAACCCTAGAGCTAATACTGTATATGATGGTGAAATATGTGACCAGCATTCACCCTGCACTCGGGTCCCCGTCTCAGCGTTTCCACGCAGGTCGCCCTGGAGGTCGTCGTGAATGAGGTGAGTGTGTGGTACGTGCTACATGTAGTATGCATGTCACACACACAGAACCCTCACCTTCGGAACCCATAGCCATAGTCCTGGAAAACCCTAAGCACCTGCAAAAAAAGACTTAGGCTAGTAGTCCGTGACCCCAGCAAAATCGCAGGATAGAAGACCCACCATAGGAAAAATCCACTGGATTTTCCCTGAAGCCGGGTCACCTGGGGTGTTACTGCTGGGCTCAGCCACCGGGGGCTCTGAAGAACCGGGGGGGAGCCCTCCTTGGCATCGTTTCTCTGGGGACGGGGAAGCTGGGGTATGCATTCCCCCACCCCATCACTGTTTGACGGTCGCCCCTTTGGGGACTAAATGTACAGCACTCTTCGGGTGCTTTGCTGCAGGGCTGAGAAAACACCTACAGATCTGAGAAAAGCCACAGGCAGACAAACAGAAAGATGCAGGCTCTTGGTGTGGGCAGTGGTCAGCTAGGAGGCACACTCCAGCCCAGCGCAAGGAGCGGAGGGGAGTATCAAATCAATGGCGTCTTCTACGTTACCTCCGGAAGGCTGCGTGAGTGATGAGGTTAAGGTGGTGATAAGAAAATAGATGTAGGCATATGAGGTCTTCAGGGATAGTTTGTGTGGAATTGGCTTTACGAAATCCTTGCTCACAGCTGAAAATTAAAAAAACAAAACAAAACAAAACAAACAAAAAAACAGAAAGGAGAACAAAAGCAAAAAACCAAAACTGAGGTGTGAGAGGAAAGTCTTGCCCAAATATAAAGCTTAATATTAAAAGGAAGAACGAATGTCTTTGGAAAATCAAAAATGAAAGCTGCTGTTCTGCTGGGTGCTGGCTGCACTCGTGAATTAGCCCCGTCCCGGTGTCCAAGCGGTCGGAGCGTGCGGGAGGTGTACGCCGCCCTTCACTGCACACAATCTCTTTCCCAGCTGACCACGTGTCCTTCTGAAGGCCTGGGCTGGGCTTTTGGAAAAGACAGTTGAACAGAACCCTGCACACTCAGGAACCTGACGGCCCGTGAGCAGGGAGGTGTCACACATGTGAGCAACCATATGACCTGCGACGGGGCGGGTATTATAACTGGGAATGCGCAGAGGGTTCAGGCCCAAGGGAAATTCTTTCTCCTGGCTGTTGGGGCGCGACAGAGAGTAGACGAAGGCATTTTCCCTTGCCTCTGAGTTTGGCCCTGAGTGACAGACAGTTCAGGGGGTTCCAAGCTGGAGGGGTGGGGGATGGGGTGGGCTTTCATTCCAGGAGCAGCAGCCAGAATCTATAGATACAAACAAACACGGGAGTGCATGGCCATCTAACGGGGCTATAATTTAGGAATTTGGAGCTGGCCCCCAGCAACCGGGAGCTGTGAGGCTTTTGAAAGGAGGGAGGTGCTTTGTGACGCTGCACCTTTGCAGGTGTGCTAAGGTCCTGAGGTGCAGCAGGGACCCGCAGGAAGTATGGTGCAGACGGAGGAGGGGAGGGAACAGCTGCGAAGCTCGTGGCCTGGGAGTGCTTCCCGCTGAGGCCGAGAGCGAGGAGGCTTCGGACCCGGATCTCTGGCTGGGGATGCCGGGGAGCCAGCTGCTGAAACAGAGGAGCGGGCCGTGATGATGAGCTCGGGTCTGGGCACGATGCGCTGGATGTTCAGAAACACCACCTTTCACCAAACGTGAAGGCCTTTCATCTCCTATCGACACCCGCCAAGGAAACAGTTGGGATGAATTTGAAGAGAACTATCCATAATGCGAGCGCTTTGGAAGGAAGGTGTACGACCGTTCGAACAGAGTACCAGGGTGAACACTACGGCACTGCTCGTGCTTGGCCATTTTTGATGCGCATTCTCGGCGATTTCACGTGGTCTCTCCAATCATTCGCCCGCTTTGGGAAGGAAACCCACCAAGGGTCTTCCTTCGATTTCTTTAAGGAAAGAATGATTATTGTTGAGTTGTAAAATAATCTCCCAAGGGCAATGAAACAGGCGACAGAAATTAATCAAACCGAAATTATTTACCTTTTATTATTGACCTTTTGGGTCTCACTACCCACTCTCTAGGACAGGTGAGCGGTGCCCAGGTGAGCCAGGAGGTGAGTGGTAGGGGTGAGGGCTATTTGGGGCTCGACTCCCAAGTGCGCTGCCTGGGAAGCTGAGTGGGACCCTCCTCATCCTCCTCGGTCCTCACCCCAGCATTCCACAGCATTTACCCACGTTTCTGGGAACTTTGAAGGAAGATCACAGGGCTCCTGCAAACATCCTTTACCGTTCATGGAAGTTAAACCGAAGCCTTCTTATTTGTTAGCCAAAAGGAGGCGGAAAATACTTTCTGGCTTTTCCAACAGAAAGAAAAGACTATATGAAGAAATGATATTTTTGTTGGTGATGGATGCCACACACATTTTGTTTTGGAAAGTTCAATTCTGCGATCATTCCACTGCAGTCAAAATAGAGTTTCTGATTGAGTTACACATTTCTCTCCAAAGCCATTCCTGTTCTCAGGAACCAAGAGCTTCCAGCTCAAAGTGATGCCTGCCTTTCAGATTCATACTGACATTAGTATAAAGCAAATGAAGAAAAATGAAAATATATTCATGCAACTGTCTCTGCACATCACCTTTCATCTTCCATGCGCTTTAAAATGTGTGTTCAGAGAGGAACAGAGAGAGATATCTATTTTTGCTTCCTGTGAGTATAAAAGTAATTTGTTGCCATAGCAATATATTTTTGCCATCCTGTTTTTCAAACACAGCCCTTGCTTCGGGTTTTGGGGAAACAGTTGCTCTCTCTGCCCCCCATTCACAGAGCCGTGCGTGCTCCCCGGCCCCCTCATATCCAGCACAGAAAGGTCTACACGGTCAAAAACCACATTTGCCAGAGATTTCTGCTTTTCTGGTGCTTGTATCAATGTGAGCCTCTTGGCAGAGTCAGGGGGAGGGCATTTCAAGATCCTGAGACCCCCGATTTGGCAAGTGCCAAGGTTTAGTATTCCAGTTTCCATGGTTTTCTCCGAATGAAACAGCCACTGTTTATTTTAACCCTGGGCCGTCCAACCTGTTCACCCAGCTCTGCCTTCACCAGCCCGCCAGCCTACTGAGGATGTTATTCTATTAATTCTGTCTGCGGAATCCAACAAGCTAGTGACTTTTCCATTGTCTTGTAAACAAACAAAAAAATCAAAAACCTAATTATTTTTGACTTATGGGAGGTTTGGTACACAGATACAAGGCAATAAAGTACACAGAACAGGGAGGGTCGATCCATAGGCTCACAGAAATAAATCAACGGGTAAGGAAAACTGCCTTGAAGACAAGCTTGGTTAGGGAAGATGGGGGAGGGGGTGTGGTCAGAGAATGGCCTCGGCTCAGTTCCGAGGGCCAGTTTTCCATGTGGTTGGGAGGAGGGAGGGGGACGAGAAGGGGGAAATAGCAGAGGCTCGGGCGCCCGATGGTCACTCAAACCAGTAGCGGTTGTTGAGCAGAAACATTTTCATCTTTGCAATTTGGCTTCAGGGAGACGTTTCATGAAAGGGGTGGAGTCAGCTGGGGTGGCCGAGTGTGGAAAGAGGGAGAGAAAAGTCCGTAAGAAGACTGTAGCAAGAGAGTCTTTGTATGCGTCCCGTGTATAACAAACACAGAATCGAAGCAGTTTATTTTAGCACCTCGGTCATTTGCTGGGTGTCTGCGAAGGATTCGGGGCCTGTTTGATCGATGGTTTCAATAAACTGGGGGACATTCTGTGGCTGAAAAACTGATGAGAAGTTTCGGGATTAGAAAGGCCTCGTCCACCCACACACGGCAATAAAAAATACTTCGATATTTTCTGCCACATACTCCATTCGACTTCCACAGAACTAAGGGACACATTTCTGAGGGTCTGGGTGGCAGTTCCAGAGGGGCGGTCGGGGCCCTTCAAGGCGGCCATGGCCAAAATAAAGATCAGAACAGACCGTCCATTAGAGCCAGCACCCGACAAAGGCCACCACTCGCCGTGTTGGGAGGGCGAAGTTGTCTTCCCGAGGAATGCAACTCCCTCAGCTCAGCGCGCCCCCTCCTGCACCCAGGAGCCAGCCCCCAATCCTGCTGTGCGTGTGGTCTGAAGTTCAGGGGAAAGACAAGGGGCGGGAGCATGGAAAGCTTCCACGTTCTACCCCAGACTTTTCTGTAGTGTTTTCATTTCTTCATATGTACCCAGTGACTTTATAGTAAACTTACTATCAAAACCCATCAGGGAAACAGTCACCCCCGGGTGCAAAGTTATTCCTACTGCTTCCTGGTGGCCTGTGGCTGGGGGCTGCTGGAATCAAGCTGAGAAACTGCAGGTGTCACGGTGGCTTCTGGCTTCTGCTCTGATGCTGGGGGCCACTGGGAAGGGGAGGGGGTGCGTGGGAACCGAGGGGAACTGGAGCTGATGCGGTATCTGTGGCTGCAGTCTGCACTCTTCGGTCTACTTCATCTCCCTCCAGAAACCGACTGCCAAGATGAATCAACGGTGATAACTTCATAGAATCAGGGTAAGCCTGAGTTACAGCTGCCTTCTGCCTAGTTCTGACTTCTGCCTCGGAGAGCACTGGGTCTGGTCTCCGCCCTGAGCCCCAGATAGGAGGAACGGAGAGACAGGCGGAGTTACTACGTCTGAGAGAAGGTACATTCACTACAGACTTGCTTTTCCCCAAGCCCTGCCATATATAGGGCTTTGCTTACATTAAGAAAGGACTACCCATCAGTACCCACTGTGTCAACGAGAAAATAAGTTCAGAGAGGCTGGGTAAGTTACCGAGAGCCACACAGCAAGGGGCGGAGTCCTTCCTTAGGATCCTTCTAGTCTCTAAAGTCCCATTTGCCCTGTGGAATATGCTTCGCATTAGTCAAAGGACGATCCACTGTGACTTATGTGAAGTCACTGAGTGTGTACAGCCCGGAGGGGGCGGAGCCAAGTTGGTGGACCCAGCGCCCGTCGGCTCCTTTTCCTGCCGAAACTCAACTTGGCAAAATTATTGCCGGCGGCCGGACTCGGGAATGATAAAGCTGTCAGCAAGAGCGAGGTGACTTACGGATTGTTCACCAGTCGGAACACCTGCTCACACTGAGCACAGAATAAGCCTGTCAGAGAGACGCAGGTCCGGGGGACCGAGGACTGCAAGGTCTCGGGACCTTTCACGCGGTTCGAGGCCGTTTTGGTCGGCGGCCCAGGGAGGCTGCCGCTTCCCCGCTGCGTTTCCATGGCGGCCGGTGTGCAACTGTCCGCCCAGCTCTCTGCCTTCGCGAGCTCGCTGTTCCCCAGGTTCAGAAGTGACCGCTGTGCGGCATTTAAAGTGAGGGGAGTGACTTCCGGGAAAATGCCACGTTAATACAAATGCAGCTCAGCACGTTGTCTCAGCCGCCCCGAGGGCTGTGGCAGTCACTTAGCACCGAAAGACAGAGACACGGACATGGTGGGCAGAGCGGCCGCCCGGATCTCTACTGAACAAGCAGACTGCGCTCTCCTCCCGTTTCTCCGTTCTGCTCCCAGCCCCCGCCCACCTTTCCTGGGCCCTCTTCCAGTCCCACAATGGCCAGGTCCCCACGGCCAGGGCAGAGACACGTGCCGATCGCTGCACCTCGAAAATGGAGATGAAAATGCCTTCCTCCCAAATCACCTGGAAAATTGCCCCAATTCCCTGCTTCATTTTTGCTAGACTAGGCTTGGCCTTAAGCTGAGCGGGCCGCGCCCCACCAGGCCATTACGGAGTGACTTCCGCGGGGCCGCCTTTAAAATGCCATTGGAGTCCTTCCCGCCTCGTTTCGCTGCCGGGACATTATTGCTTTCACCTTTCTATGTTTCTTCCCTCTGAAAAGCCCAAGCTACATGTGAGATGGGGGGTTGGTGACGCAGGCTGTGAGAGAATTCACAGAGAAGAAAGTGCAGAGAGTGAAGTTTCATTTTACTTTTTCCAGGGATGGCGAGGGCTGAGTGTGCAGATAAAGGCACCAGCCTCGGGGGGTGGGGCTTTGGGCTGTCATCGGGTAAGGGGGTTGTCGTCGAGCGGGATGCTTCTGTCGGTCCTGTCCAGGCCACAGCTTGTCTCCACGTCACCTTTGGGTGCAGGGTCCGTCGTTGAGGTCGTTGTGGTCCAGCATGTCCTCTTTCGTAAGTTCCCGGAGCCTCTGAGCCTTCAGGGGGCTTCCAGTGACTTTCCAGTCCTGAGGATAGAGGCTCATAAAACAATTAGGGTCGGCCATGCTTTATGGGGTCCAGCCAGCTCTGGCAAGGAGGGCCCGAGAAGAGGGCTCTGGTCCTGTTATCCATATTTGCAAGTGGACGTGGAGAGAATGATGAAAGGCTTAGCTGCCCCATAGTTATGGACTTGAATGTGGGCAGTGGAGATGATTTTTCATGTCATGTTCTCTGTGGAGAGGGCCCCTGGTCCTCTGAAATAGGAGGGTCCTCTCCAAGCACAGCCAAGCTTTCAGGCAAGGTCCTATTGAACCTGTTGAAATGAATCCAGTTGTTATGTATGGGCGTTTCTAAAAGTTTGACGCCGTGACTGGGCAGCATGTTGAGTGCCCGCTACGTGCCACATGCTGCACTTACCTCCCGTCACGGAATTCTCAAAGGATTCTGATGGTCAGGCGTTCCTTACCCTCTTGGCGGATGCCTAGGTCGGGGCCACAGTCTCTCCTGGAGCGGAGATGGTGCCCGGCTCCCTCCTGTGTTCCCCGAGCACAGGGTCCGATCATGCCGGGTACTTAATGGACATTTGCTGAACTCACTTGACCCTCAGTGGCTGTCTGTTAACTGGGAACTGAATTACTTAGGACACTGAGGATGGGAAAAGTTAAGCGATGCACCCAAGTCTCAAGGTCATTAGACGGTGGGTCACAATTCAGACAATCCTGGCCCTCTCATCTAGGAACCGTCTGTTAAGACCAGAACTGTGCAGAACCCTCCCCGCGAACCATTTCCCTTGTTTCTCTCAGTACTTCTGTGAGTGGGCGCCTGACGGATGGGTTTATTTTGTGTACGTCGTGTGCACATGGGCTTAGGTGAGTGCGAAACATTCATGTCATTAGCAAGCAATTTTGCGGTTTTTGTCTGCTGACTCATTTTTTTCAAATGGCTTCATGAACGCGCAATTCTCCCTAAAGAAATTGGGGTCAGGAAGTCTGCTGGAATTTCTTGCGTAGCCTGTGCTATCACTCAGCGATGTTTAGGACACCTGGCCTCTGCAGCGGCATCGCAGGCGCCCCCTGCGGCGGTCTGGGGTGGTGCGGACGGGAATGCTCCGCTCTCCGAGGGCGGAACGGGGCGCAAGGAGGGGACTTACTTGGCACCCCCGGGGGAGGGGGAGGGGAAGAGGAAGAGGCAGATCTGTGTTGGGACCTGCACCTTTTCTTTTCGGGGTCTGCGTTCTGCCCACCTTACCAGGCCTCCTCCTGTAAGCATCTCCTGACCCCGGCTCGTACTCCAACCAGTCTGGAATGCGCGACAGCGCGGCCCGCTCCAGAGCAGTGTCCTTAGCGAGGCCAGAGTGTTTTAGACACACGGTCCCACTGCCTGGGGGGACCCCGTTCCCCCCGTTCCCCGTGGCCTGTTTCACTGGAGCCCAGGCTGACCTCCCACAGGTGCTGCGTATGGTCACGTGGATGACAAAGTGAGGCCGCGGACTCAGAGCAGCAGC
This sequence comes from Trachops cirrhosus, assembly GCA_028533065.1. Lineage (NCBI taxonomy): Eukaryota > Metazoa > Chordata > Mammalia > Chiroptera > Phyllostomidae > Trachops > Trachops cirrhosus. The sequence continues at coordinate 2,429,363 of CM052548.1, read as the reverse complement.
CACCGGCCACCTCTTTTGAAAACTCCCACTTCTCGTAATTATTGCAATAACCGCTGCGCCATCCTTACAGTGTGGGAGTGCCCTGCGCTCCACCGCCCCTCCGCTCCACCGTCCCCCCGCCCCCCCCCCGGTGGATGGGAACAACCTTCCACACAGGGACACCAGGCACCGGCCTGGTGCCGTTCCCATCCCTGCGCGCTGAGCGCAGCCCAGCCGGGTCACGGTGCCCCCACTCTCCAGTCACGCCACAGCCAGCCTCCTTCCAGATCCTATTATTGTCAGTCCGCAGAAAACCATTTGGAGGCCCGTGTGATTACGGCAGATGGCCAGCTGGAGGCCTTTGAAAAAAAATCTTTTTACATTTCCTTTTGTCAAATTCTGAAGAATTCGTGGTTGAATGCAGAGTTTCGTGCTGCATTTCAATACAGCAAGACTTCGAAGGAGATCTCTTTTAAAGCTACAGATGGGTCTTGGTCACACTTTGATTAAATCGTCAGTGAGTCCCAGTCCCTGCACTCCTCACAGGCCTTCCTCCGACCTCGATGCGGTGATTTCACAACGGCAGGTGGGAGGGAGAATGGAATACAATTTAACGAGTGCCCTGTGGCACTTGTCCCCAGGGATGAAGGACCGCAGAGCCGTGTTTGAGTATGAGCCACGTGCTTTGTGTCTTCAAGCGTTTGTGCACTCGGGAGACCCGTCTCCCGCGGGCGAGGAGAGAAACCTAGGAGACGTCCGCAAACAAACCTCACTCTGCCAAGATTTGGAGGCATGAGTTATTATTATTTTTAATCTATAATCACTGGCTATAGAATTAGAAAATTAGTTTTCTGATTAAAATGTAATGAGCCATCCACAGTTTCTCCTCTTCCTTCTTCTTCTTTTTTTAAAGGGTTTTATTTATTTATTTTTAGAGAGAAGGGACGGGAGGGAGAAAGAGGGAGAGAAACATCAATGTGTGGGTTGCCTCTTGTGGCCACCTACTGGGAATCAGGCCCGCAACCCAGGCATGTGCCCTAGACTGGGAATTGAACCAGTGACCCTTTGCTTTGCAGGCTGGCACTCAATCCACTGAGCCACACCAGCCAGGGCAATTTCTCCTCTTTCTACGGCTCTCAGGCATGCCCTACGCCCAGGACGATGAATCGGGAACCTCCCAGTGACAGCGTGGCTGTCCCCATTGCTACAATGCAAAGATACTTAATACCCTGTGGTTATGTCACTGTTACGGTGTTTATGGTTATGTCTCCTTTATTCTGGAAACTCAGCTGCACGGAGATCGTGGGTTCACTGTCGTCTATATTGTCCATGCTTACAACGTGGCTGGTGTGTGTCTCCCAGGTGGGAGGCGAGGGAAAGACGGGGCGCTCCTCGGTGCGGGAATGCGCTGAGACGCAAGACATGGCGCTTGCGTCCAAACACAGCTAGCCGGCCCTTCCCCTGCGGGATGAGCGAGCGCTGCGGAAGGTTTTTGACGTGAGAAATGGGGAAGAGAACTGTAGAGGAAAAGGGTCTACTTTCTCTGTGGGGTCCGCAGGGGCCGTTGACGTAGGCGATGTTGACTCCCTGCTGCACCGCGGCTGCCACCAAAACCGGCCCCTCTGCCTCCCAGCACCCCGCTGGGACACGTGCTCCCAAGGCCCCTCCATTGTGGTGTGGCCACACGACGGTGCTGCAGCGAACAGAAGATGCACACGAGTGACGCTTGTCTTCTCTGGGCCTGGCATGACAATGCCCACACCTCTTCCCACTGACCTGAAGGTGGGAGGATGTGTTGGGGACAACGGAGTCATTCCCCTGGGCGGGGGGCGGGGGGGGGGGAGCCTGAAGGCCTGAGTGTGGCAGGTGGCTCCCGCCAGTTGAGCCACATGGATCTACCCCATGAATGAGACACTTTTCATCATTGGAGGCTTTGCCCATGGGGCCTGTTTGTTACTGCAGCCCACCCGTCCCCAAGGAACGTACTGGGAGAATGGGCTGAACGTAGTGGAGTGTGGGCCACCTTTGGAAAAAGTGTGAATCAGTCACTACCGGGCTTGTACAAACTGGCCACTGGCAAAAATGGCCCTCATTCGCGTGACTGCACGGAGACGCAGCACCTGAGAGAGGTGAAATCCATCCAAGACTTGGGTGAGCAGGCAACCAGCTGCGCAGATTGGGGACCCCAGACACTGGCCGGGATGGAACCTCTCTGTGACCAGCACACCTGGGGACAGTGAGGGGAGCTCAGTCTCGGGCTGACTTCCCACAGCCATGGGGGGGACATCCCTGTCACCAAAGCAGCACACACCTGTCAGAGTTATCTTTGCTTTTCCTACAACTTGTACCAACCATCCACTTACGTCTTTCATTTGTACCATTCCTTCAGATAAGGTCATTTGTACCCCACCAAATATCACTGTAATTAATTATATCAGCAGGTAAAAAAGGCAAAATTAAACAACTGTTTTAACAGATGCTAAAAGGAATTTGATAAAATGCCTATTATGATTGCAAAACAGAAAAAAACTCTCCTCATGTTACAGAATGAAATTTCTTTGATTCCATAATAACTAACTTTCTACCAGAAATTCAGAACTGATAACGCAATTAGTGCTGAAAGGTCACGTGTGTTCCTATTAGGTTCAAAATCGGCACAAGGGACCCGTTGCCATGGTCACTACTGGATATGTGTGGGGCGTTCTAGCTAAGGTGATGCAGTGAGGAAAAGAATGAGGGTACACAGATACCAGCAGGAGATAGGAAAAAACCCCATTGAGGAGGATGTGAAATCTACCTACAAAAATAATAAAATCAATTAGCAACATCATAAAACGATGTTCGGGAGGATGGCCAGATATACCAATGAACAATGAGTTCATCATGCATGCTTAATTATTGCGTAAGGAAATTTTGATGAAAACCCATGAAAGACGAGATTCAGGTTGCTCCTGGACTGGCGAGCGCACCCATGAGCCGGGAGGGTGGCGTGCCCGACCGGGGCGTGGCTGCTCCATGTCCCCCTCCTCCTACACCCTGCCCTGTGCTTCTCTTCCATTGGGCTGTCCCCGAATTGTCCACTTTATAATAAACATGTCATCGGGCATCGTGCTTTCCTGAGCTCTATGAGTCAGTCTAGAAAATTACTGTAACTGGGGAGGGGGGTGTGGGGATCCCCCAAATTGTAGTCAGCCAGTACAAGTGTGGGTGGCCTGGGGACCCTATTCGTAGCTGGTGTCCTAGGTGGGGCAGTGCCGAGGGACTGAGCCCTTCTCTGTGGGTGTGTGCTGGCTCCAGGCAGTTAGTGTCAGACCTGAAGTGAATTGTAGGACATCCAGTTGGTGTCAAAGAATTGGAGAAGTGGTCTTAGAAAGACAGTGAATAATAGTTACCAAAAATAGGCTCTGGCTGGGGGGTTAGCTGGTTGTACCATGGTCTGGCACAAGAAAAGGTTGTGGGTTTGGTACCCGGTCGGGGTGCATTTGGGAAGCAATCTATTGATCTCTCTCTCTCTCCCCCTGTCTCTCACACCCTTCCTCTCTCTTGAAATCAATAAAAATATCATTGGATGAGGATTAAAAGAAAGTCAGCAAAAAGTTTTCTAGAGGAAAAATGCTAAATTGGCAGTGTGAAAAATGAAGCAAAATTATTACTGTGTGTAAATGAAGAACATTGGTAGCTGAGAGTTAGGGTTAGGGTGAGGGTTAGGGTTGGGGCTGGGGCTAGTACTAACTTCAGGGTTAGGGTCAGGGTCAAGGTCAGGGTTAGGGTTAGGGCTAGGTGACTAAGCACAGCACTATTTTCATTTTTGAGAGATGTGATTCTAGAAACTGATTTATTTCCCGAAAGTAACCCTGTTCCACATGAAAGCTGGCTGACGTATACTTTCAAAAAAATTAAATCAGGACTTGTTAGCATCGGAGAGCTGCAGAGAATAAATATTAAATAGGAAAAGGAATCCCTAGAAATGGGAAACTTTACTTATCGGTTAAAATACTCCAGCAGTCTGTAAATTTTGTCTGGAATAAAGAAAAATACATGCCCATGCCCGTATTCATCCGTTCATACATGCACACACACACACACACACACACACACACAGCAGAGAGCTGCTGTGCAGAGGCCTCCAGGGGACGCTCCCGGCAGCCCGTATGGGGCACGGGGGAGGAGGGAGTCTGGGAGGCAGGAGAGACGTGTTCCGTTTGTGTACCTTTATGTACCATTTGGCTTTTCCCCTTTACCGTGAACGGGTGTTACCGTGACACAGACGAACGGTAAAGCCTTCCTGTCCTTCGCAGTGCGCAGAAGGTGGCGAAACGGAAGCCCCAGGTAGTTCCACGCTTGCCTGTAACACCCAGCGCCACTGACCCGCCAGAGCCCTGGTCCACTGAACTTCCAGCCTCCGAATCGCAGGTCACTCGTGTTCAGGGTCCTGCGCCCAGGAAAGCACCTACTTTTAGATAACAGACGGGAGTGTGAAGTCCTGAGGTTTTCCCAGGACGTTAGGAGAGGGGGGACTCAGGAGGCTGACCCCCAACTCCACAAAGTGAGGACGAAAGGCAACCACATTGTCCCGGGTCCAAGGAAGGGTCCCCGTGCCTGAGAAATATCCTGGCTTGAGTTCCAGCATGTGACGTCCAGAGGAGAAAGAGCTGCTGGTTTTCTTTTTTGTTTTAATTTAATTTTTAAATTTTTTTGTATTGTTGTTCCAGTACAGTTGTCTCCCTTTCCCACCCCCACCTCCCACCCTCGATCCTTCCCCCCTTTGGCTTTGTCCCTGGGTCCTGTATACACGGCCCTTGACGGCCCTTCCCGTTTTTACACAGTCTTTGGCAAGCCTACCACTTTTCGGCAGTCTTGCTTGCCTTTGTATGGACAAGGGACAGGTGTCCTCTCACACCCGCACTGGTCTTTCCTGTTGCCATGACACGGAGGACAGTGCCCGGTGCCAGGCTGAAAGTGCCTGGGTCTGACGTTCCTGCGTTCTGGGGACAAGATCGGGCCAGAGCCTACGCTGCGACATCGGCCACGCGGCGCAGCGGGCGAGCAAACAAGTGGAGAGGCGGCCCCCTCCCGTCTCAGGGCCGTTCGACGATGACAGCGAGCCTATGAAAGGATTGACCGGCAATAAGAACACCGACGGTTTTCAGACCCCCCGCACGCATCACAGTGCGAAGATCACAGCCGCACGACACGGTTTCCTCTCGCCAGATTCAAAGGATCCAATGAAAACATGACAGCACCTTTTCTTTCTTTATTTGGAGCCATCAGGGCCTGAAGTTCAGAAAATAAGCGGCCTGCCACTGTCAAACCCAATTAAAGATGATGGCGATGACAACAAGGTCTTTGCTGTAGTGTCTGTGCTTACGCAACCAGCAATGAGCGAAGCCCGCAGTGCGCAGTGGCCTGGCCCCGCCCACGTCGCCGTGGCAATCTCCCCGAGCTGGGTGGGGGCCTGGTTACCGCACGGTTTGTATCCACAGCTGTTTTCTGCTCCCTCCACCCGCCCCACCCCCTTCCAGCAATGCTCCGATCCCTCCCCAGGTGTAATTCCCCACAAGCCTGTGGTGAGTTATTTTCCAGGAAAAACAAATTACCTGCTCTGTTAGGGGCTTTGCAAGGAGTGTCTCACAAAACTGACCACTTTTGCATCTTACAGCACAGAAGCTTTTTTCCTCATTCGATAGCTCTCCTCCTTTATTCTCCGCCCTTGGTGCAGAGGGCATGGAGTGCCCACTGGCTCCTTCCATTCTGGGGGGCCTGTGGGTTCCGCACCAGCCATTTCGTCCTAAGGAGGCAAGCACGCGTTGCTGTTTGGGGGTGCTTGGCTACTAAGTGGAATATATAATAGCCTGTTTGCTTAAGAATTCTAGGAACCAACTTCAAAAGAAGCCAGCTCCAACCTCCAGACGTTCTGGCCCTGGGAGATCTGCTGACTTTCTACCAGTTGTCTTAGCAGGCTGCGCGGACTGGCGCCTGGTCCCCTGGATGGAGAACTCTCACCCCCAGCCTTTTGATTTTTGGTTCCATTTGTCTCCCTCCTTCCTCCTCCCTCCTTACAAAAACCCCTATCTGTGCCCAATTGTTAAGATGGCCTTTGTGATATTAATCCGCCATCTTCTCGGGCTGCTGGCTCTTCAATAAACCTATTTACCTTTCATCAACTCTTGTCTTTCAGTCATTGGCTTTCAAGTGGCAGGCAGCTGAACCTGGGTTCGATACCACTGTCTTCAAATGTATTTATTTTATACTGTGGCACAGCTCATTTTGGACCACCCACAGTTCAAGTGCTCTATGGCACAGGAAGCTGGTGTCTATTGTATTGGATGGTGTAGTATGTAGCATTTCCACCACATTTTCATTATATCTAGGTAGCTTGTCTCCATGTTTTAATCCCTCAAGTATTTTCCCAATACTGCCTTTGTCTTTGCCTTAGAAAATGAACCTTATTTTCTCTAGCCGTAGAGATGAAAATTTCAGGAGCTTTTTTGTTTTAACAACTTTAATTCATATAAGACTTTGATATTTTTGAAATGTTTTTCTTTATTCTAACAACGATGCCTTGCCAAAGCCTAAAACTTACTGCATACAAGGAATGGAGACATTCTACTTTTGGAGTTTAAATCTTTGGAATAAAAACAAGCTGTCATTTTATGTGCTTGGAATTTTTAGCCATTATGTTAAAATGTGAAAATAAAATATTTCAGAATATTTTTGTGAGTGTTATATTTTAGGATCTAAAAGATGATTTCACTTTTACAAGATAATTAATTTATGGGACACCTTCATAGTTATTATCACACTGATTATGTTTAATCATTTATTTCACTGGATGCTTAAAAAGCAAATGACCTAACAGTTATAATATTTATTATGTACTAGGCTCCGTTCTAGGCCCAGGGGACAGAAGTAGGAATAACTCTTTACTGTCAATGGAACATCTCACCGTAGACAGTGATTCCGGGCATTGCAATAAATGTAATTAGTGTTCCTATCTGTCTATCCATCCAATTGCTCCTTGGTAGACTGTAGACCGAAAAGAGAGGATGTGCCATTTGCTGAGGTAGATTGAGACATTGGGGGAAATTTTCATAGAGGGGCTCTACTCGGTCCAGCTGTTTAATGACGTCCAAGGTCATGAATGTATCATTTCTGTCCATGACCCCAGAATAAGTTTAATATGTGGACACTGGGTGTCGTCCTAATGCACCCATTGAGTTGTAGATAACTTTTAAAAATATTCACTTATTTGCTTCAGTTCCTTTTTTTTCATATAGTCATGATCACCCAGTAAGCAAAGTTAATGCTTCTTGATGGAAATTGTGGTAGTGGCTTTGGAGGGGAAATAGCATTTTTCCCCTAAGGAGGAGAGATATCATTTTAATAATATGACGAGTGAAAATAATTGACTCAAGATGTGTGGAATAACTACAATGCGAAATGCCTTTCTTAGTGTTTCAGGGCTGTTTTCTAGGATTCAAGAAACTTAATTTTTGCTTCTGAATTCTTGTATTTCCTTCAGTTAGTTGGTGTAGAATTATCCCGATTCTTCTTCAAAATTTACAGTGTCTTCCCAGATTCCTTTCTTTCTTTCTTCTTTTCTTGCCTTCAACCGAAACCAAATTCAGTCCCTTAGTGTGAAGATCACAGCATCTTAAGTGGGTCAGATGTACTTTCCTAACAGTCCTCTGGCCTTCTCGTGAATCTGGAGTAAAGGCAAGTCACACACATTTTTTTACCAGGATGCAAAATGTGTCAGGATAGAGCGAGTCTGTTTGTCTCTGACCTTCAGTCATTTTTCACCGTCCAGAAGAGTGTTTAGTCTTCTAATTAACATTTGAGAAACTGCCAACTGTGGCTGAATGGCATGTTCAGTGACGGGTGAGTCTCGCTTGCCACATCCTACGTGGAACCATCTTTTTGTCAGGCAAAGCGAAAGCTACCAAAAAATCCTGAGCGGAGAGAACAGTCCGGAGACTATGACATCAAGGCATTTCAGACACCTGAACAAAGGCGCAGCGGAGTCATTTCAAAGGTGCCCTAATCCTTTGATCTCACTGCGGTGAGGACCGAAGTGTCACTTGGCCCGGGAGTGAGGACATCCCTGTAGCAATAGAACTGCGGCTGGAGGAGGAAGAAGAGCCGAGAGAAACGCTCTGTGCTGATGGCCCAATGGGAAGGAGGCTGAGCATCGTTCCGGGTCACGTCACAGACCCTTCCTAGTGCTTTGCCACTGGGTTTCGAATGCCCTCTAAATAGACACTTACACTGGAAACTGTAGTGATAGACAACGATTCGGCATCCAGCTCGCCCAAGTGATTCTTTGAAGGGGTTACCCTGTAAGACTTGGCCCAACCCTGCTGACACCCCACTCTGCAACGGCCCCTGGAACCCGCCTCCCCGAGGAAGCCGGTGCTTCACAGACTAAACTCAGAAAGAGCAGCCCACGGGGGCTGGGGTGGGGGGTGGGGGGCGCAGGCAGGCGTGTCAGGAAGGCCCGCACGGTGGCGGAAGCCGGCATTTCCAGCTCCTTCAAAGTCTGGATGGTGCAACTTCATTAGTTTTATTAGAGCATCATCTGTGCCCTGAATGTCCCCTGGCGCTGTACTCAAATATAAACAAAGACATGCAATCCAAAGACAAACAAACCTTGTTTGGTGATTATCTCGCGTTTATAAATGTCCCCACTCTGGCTGGCCTCCCGGGGGCACACGGAGAGTTGACCGCACCTGCCCGCTTCCTTGCAGGTCCCTCCCTGTGCTTCAGTTACCCTCAGCCAGCCACATCCAGAATATTAAAGAGAAAATTCAGGTTTTTTGAGAGAGGGCCAGAGAAAGATACTCACATACCTTTTATTAAGGTGTGTTGTTGTAATTGTTCTATGTTACTATTAGCTATTGTTGTTAATCTCTCGCTGTGCCCACTTTATGAATCAAATTTTATCATATATATGCATTTTTAGGAAGAACAGATAGCACATGCAGTGTAATAGTATATGTAGGGTTTGGCACGCTCCATGGACTCAGCATCCATCGGGGGCGTGGACCCTACCCCCCGTGGACAAGGGGTTACTACTGCATGGATGATGGTTCCAGAGTCCGATCGAGTCATTAATTTACTAGGAACGCGTTTCCTTCTGTCGGAGGAGTGTCTATTCAGGTCCTTCGCCCATTTTTTAATTGGATCGCTTGGGGGTCTTCTTGGTTCTAAGTTGTCTGACTCCCTCATACGTTTCTCGGAGACACAGCTGGCAGTGATGTTTCCATTGGGTTAGCGGTAGGCAGACTCATGCTCCTCCTCTGCCCCTAAATGTTCGCATCCTAGTAACCGGAAGCATGAATGTGTTGGATTATGCAACAGCGGGGAGTTCAAGTTGCAGATGAACTTCGGTTTTTGGTACTGGGTTGAATAGTGTGCCGCCAACCTCCACCCCACCAAATTCATGTCCACCCAGAAACTTTAATTACTTTTAAACTAATTCAAAGTAATTACTTCCTTATTTGCCAATAGGACCTGTAATCCTGTTTAGAGTTAGTCCTACTGGATTAGGGTGGGTCCTAATCTGAGTGACTGGTGTGTTTGTAAGAAACTTGAGCACGGAGACACACACAATGGAAGAGGCAAGGAAGGACCCTCCCCTAGGGCTTTCGGGGGACCATGGCCCTGCCCACACTTTGATTTTGGGGTTCTAGTCTCCAGAATGATGCGAGAATGTGTTTCCGTTCCTTTAAACCGCCCAGTCTGTGGCCCTTTATTCTGGCAGCCCTAGGAAATGTGGTTTCCAATCCCTTCAATACAACGACCAGTGTCCTCATAAGTCGTTCCGAGGAAGAGGGAGGCAGAAGAGAGAGTCAGAGGTGGCCGTGTACGGAGGGCTGGGCCTGCCGCGGGGGGCTGGGAACCCCGAGGGAGGGCCGTGAGCCCACACGCACACGCAGCCCGTAGGGGCTGGAGAAGGCAAAGGAGCGGCTGGCCGAGGGAACCCAGTCCTGCCAGCGGCTGGGTTCGGCCTGAGACCCACGGCGGACTTCCAACCTGCAGCTCTCACAGGTGATGGCTGTGGCGGGTTAGGCCACTGAGCAGTCATCTGTTAGAGTCACAGCAGGTGACTAACTCAGTGGTCGCTGATGCTTTGATCCGAAGGAGAGGACGCGCAAGCCCAGCGGGTTTTGGTGGGAAGAGGCTTAGCAGTATCAGCCCCTGGGCAGTGGGGCCAGGGAAGGAAGTGGGTGGGTGAGCTGGACTCTGCCTTCTGGTCAGAACCCGAGGAAGCAAGGAGAGATGGTGAGTCAGGCCCTGGCAGGGGCTGACCTGGGTCTCCCCCAAATTCCCACGTTGAAGTCCTCCTTCGCGGTCCTCCTTCGATACAGGGCTTTTGCAGAGGGGGCTAAGGTGCAGTGCGGTCACCAGGGTGTGTGCCCCGCTGCGATGTGACTGGTGGCATGGGAGGAAGGGAAACTTAGGGCATGAACACGCACAGAGAGAAGGCCAGCCAAAGACCCGGGGCGGGAAGAAGGCTGCCCTCCACCAGCCTCGGGAGAAACCCGCCTGCCGGCACCTTGCTCTTGGCCCCTGGCCTCCAGATCAGTGAGAGAGTAGTTTCTGTTGTTTAAGCTGCTCGGTCTGTGCACTTTGTTGGTCCTAGTCAACTAATAAATGCCTCACGCCCTTCACTTCCCTCATTTCCTAGATTAGGACACAAAGACTCGGAGTAAGGACAGTAGAGGACTCAAGTCACAGGGCGGCATCCTTAGAGCTGGGACCTGCAGTCCCCGGCGGTATGTAGGTGGCCACGCACCCCCGGTCTCCATGCCCTCTCAGGTGAGGTTCTGTGACGGGGCTGCCTGTGTGCGACCCCTTCACGTCCACAGTCAGAGGTCGGTGTGGGTGTGTCTTCATAACTTCCTTCCGACGGATAAAGGCCAACTCAAAAAAAAAACACCTAACTAAACTGGTCAAGTGATCATGACTTTTGACCCTGAAAAGGAAAATACTTATTAGACACAAGGCAGATATGATTCTCTTTAATATTGCATTTTCTAGTAGAGTCCACTGGAAAAAAATGCGTTTCTCACATACGTTGGTTGCTAATCTAGTTTTAAAATTTCTTTTCTTAAGGGATTTGGGATGCAGGAGGATGGGATAATAAATGGTGAAAGTTGTCTTCAGTATGATCATTCAATGGAATGCAATGTAATTGCGTTGTGTAGTTCGCTTGGTAGTTAAGGCTAAGTCAAGTTCGCTCGAAGGTACCTGTGCAGTACACTTGACCGGAAACCAGTTTCCAGCTCAGTCCTGCCGTCCTGATGCACTTCAAGGCAGTGATATGTTTACATACTTAATCCAGTTGCAAGTAGCAATTAATAATGGATGTTACCAAATAAATTACTCATCGCAAATTAATGGAGACTGGGTTTTTTTTCTATTTAATTTATTCAAATCAAACACCCTCAGCCTCAGATCTCCCAGGAAGAGAACAGGGGTGGCTCTCCATCCCAGGTGGGGGAGGCTAACCTTCGCAGGCTGTAAATTATTTAAACCAGCCACTTCGCTCTAATATATTCTAAGTAGCTCCTTAAATCATTAATGAGAGCTTCGAAACCTGCAATCTGGGCGGCAAATTAAAAAAAATCTATGCTGCCTTTAATTACTTTTAAAGAATAGAATCAGACCCTGATCTGATTAAAATCAGATCATAGGTACTCAGTACTCTAGAGCAAGAAAGGAGAGTGAATTTCATTCTACCCGAAGTCCCAAAACTTTAACCCGCCGTGGGCTCACGTGCTTTCTATGGTGCCTCCTTTGTTCCTGTAACATTTTCTACCTTGTTTCCGTGAGTCCTGATGACAGCTTGGGAGGCAGACATGGCTAACCCTCCTCTACAGACGAGGAAGCTAATTCAGAGATTTAAATAACTCACTAAGCTGACAAGTCTCTGAGCCGAGATTCATTCTGTGTCTAATCTGACGCCAAAGCCCACACACTTTCCACTACGTCGTGCTGAATCTTATTTCATGGTTTATCAAGTCCTTTCGAAAATATTATCTTATTTGAGGCTTCAAAAGCTTTATGAAGCAAGTCTCTCTACTATGGCTGAGAACACTGAGTGTTCTAGCATCTGACCCCAAATAATACAGTTGGCAATGGCCTTGGAGTGCTTCCTTCCCCTCCTCCCCCTCCTCCCCCACCAAGGCTGTGCTCGGGAGCACACCAGACATTTCTGCACAGGTGGAGGGAAGGGGAGCGTTTCCTTCTGCCCTGCCAGGTTCTTTGCTTGGGCCCCTGTGACAAAATGCAGACTAACAAGAAAAAAAATCAACAGAAATGTATCAGAGTGTGTATCTCATATGCATGGAGGAAACTCAGGAGGGGTGATTAAGCTCGAAGAGGTGGCTAGCACTCGAGCTTAAATGTCGCCTTCGGCGAAAACAAAAGGAGACGCTCAGACCACTATGCTGTGTGTCCGAAACTAATCCAGAGTAATAGTGAGTGAAAACTGTATTGGAAACAATAATGAATAAACGCTGAGGAAAGTGCTTATAATTTAATAAGGAAAAATGGTCATTGTATAAAGTTATATATTCAGTCTGAGGTCATCTATATAAAATGTGCATTTTTTAAAGGATAAAAAGAAATAAAGAGACTAATGTTAATGTAAAAAAAAGAAAAGAAGAAGACAAGGGTGTGGGGAGGTAACCGGAAAAAGTAGCTAAACGGAGGGAAGGTTTGTTACACAGACTGAACCCCCCGGCTTCTCCATCGAATCTGCGATTCAGAGTCTCCTTCCCTTTCTGGGGCCGAGTGAGAGACACTTTACAAATGGCGGTTTCCTTTATAAATGTAATTTTCCCTTACAGAAAGGGAAAATTACTGAAATGTCTCTTTTCAGTGCTTTTCCTGTATCTGCTATTTCTCAAAATAATCAACTCAAAATAGTCTGTATGCCGAAGAGGCATGTTTGGGTGGTGTGTCCTGGTCTTCTGCACTTACACATGCATGTAGAAATAAGTGGGCACCCCTCCGCACCCCCAGCCCTCCCTTTCCCTCACAGCAAGGAGGGGAGTGACTGGCAACTGATGGTGAGAATGGAGAAGGGAAGAGTCTAGTACTTCAGCTCCCAAGCCATCTATTTGCAAATCATTTCATATGATAGAAATGGTAGCACAAAGGGTAGAAATACTCTCTAGCTTCTGTTGCTTCACAGGGAAAGTAACAGGTATGGACTGAATAGTTCTAAACCTCAGAGCTTTCTCTTCACTGGCCCTGGGGTTAGGTCTACCAGATAAGATTCAGGGCAGCATTAAACTTTTTATATTTTTTAAAAACATTTTACTTATTTATAAACAATGAATAACTTTTAAAGTGTAGGTACAAGGTCCCTCCAGAAGGTATCCAGCCATGTACTATGAAAAAATAGGGACATTTATTGAGGAAGATACCAGATACAAGAAACATTGTAGACAGGACAATGACACCTCAGTCCCCTTCAAAGTAGGCACCTCGGGACCTCACACAATTCCCCCAGTCGCCATCAGCTGCCCCGTTGTATTTTCCTGAATCTCACTGAGGGTCTGAAATCTCTTCCCTTTGAAGGGTATTTTAGTTTTGGGAAAAATCAATAAGTCTTAGGGCGCCAAATCTGGGCTGTAGTGGGTGCTGAGTCACCTGGGTGATGTGACTTTCACCAAAAACTGTATGAAATGTGATGTGTGAGCAGGTGTGTTGTTGTGATGAAGCTGCCAATCACCAGCTGCCCACAGCTGCAGCCTTCTGAATCATCCGAATAGTTTCCTCGGAGGAGTGTTCAAGCTTAACGCAAAATTTGATGCAGGTTTGTTACTCTACTCGCTCAGTCATTTTGAATGTGACGGCCACACAGTGCACATGCTCACTCAACAGCCTCTACCGCCCCCACTGACCAGTACAGTGAAGTCCTCATTGCTCACACATGTGCATTCCAGTCCACTCTCCTTGGCTGCCAGGTTACATTGATGTCAGGCAAATGGTTCTCATTTTATTAACAATGGCTGGACTCTTTCCAAACAGACTTCATATATTCTAAACATTGCCTGGGACGTACTCCTAATAAAAAAATAGTTGTTTATCTGAAATTCAAATTTAACTGGATATTCTGTGTTTTTTGTTAGCTGAATGTGGCAGCCCTTTCTGGGGAGGAACTAGGAGTGATGTGGGGCCTAAGGGGTCTCCAAGCCACTAACCACAATATCAAGGACCTTCCAGACAAGAAGAGCTCACCAGTACTTGCCTCTCTTATCTGGCAAGTCACATGACTTCCCTGTGCTATGGATTCTGCTATAATTCTTTTATTAAAAAAATGTTTTCCGCCCTGGCTGGTGTGGCTCAGTAGATTGAGTGTTAGCCTGCGAACCAAAGGGTTGCAGGTTCGATACCCAATCAGGGAACATGCCTGGGTTGTGGGCCAGGTCCCCAGTAGGGGGCGCACAAGAGGCAACCACACATTGATGTTTCCATCTCTTTCTCCCTCCCTTCCTCTCTCTTTGGAAATGGGTGAATAAAATCCTTAAAAAAATGTTTTCCATGTTTGTTGAATTTATGAAAAGCACTTGTAATTTTTATCCTCTTGTCAAATTGTAGATATTTGATCTGCTGTAATTCTTGTGAAAACCAGCAATTACAGTTATTTACACCTGAATAAGAAAAGGATGATGGAATATTCATTAAAGGTAAAGACCAAGCTGATTCTTTCATATTTTTATTTTTTAATTTTATTTTTCAATTACAGTTTGCATTCCATTATTCTGAATTAATTTCAGGTATACAGCATAGTAGATAGCCAATCACATAATTTACAGAATCTTCTCCCACCTGGCACCATACCCAGTTATAACAGTATTACTGACTATTCCTTATGCTGGACTTTACCTGCCGGTGATTGTTCGTACTTCCTGATCCTTTCACCTTTCCCGCCCAGCCCCCAACACCCCCCTCTGACCCTCAGTCTCTTCTCTGTACCTGTAAGTCTGTCTCTACTTTGTTTGAAGAGTTTCCATGGCCCTTAAATGGTTAATACAATTTCCCTAAGTACCTCATTTACACCAGAAATTAGTTTGGGCGTTTGAATGAATACAACTCATTTACGTGCTCCAAATCAGAATCACCCAGCAGCACTACCGGTAATTGTAACAAAACATCTTTAAGGTCTCTATTCCTGTGTTAACGGCGTCTGTTGAGTTTAAACAACGAAACGCTTTGTTCCAAATTTAAATCCAAAAGAGATTTGATCTTTTCTTCCTGCCATTTTGCAACCGATGTAATTTTGAACAAGTGCCTTGGAACAAGATGTCAGATAGAAAAAGAAAAGAGAAGGAAAAAGACAGGAGTCAGACCGTAACACTGCATTTGAAACCGCATGGAATTCCAGAGCAGAACAGGGCCGAAGTGGACTCTCAGAGCCTTCACTACCGCCCACCAGCCGCCCTCGCTGTCCCCAGGCCCGCCTGCCCCGATTTACAGGACCACTCCCGTTCCCCTGCCTAGAACACTGAGGTTAGGAAGAAAACATGATTCTTAAGGGCGAAAACCTCAGAAGTGGCGCACGTGTAAATATGAATGGCAGATTTTTTCATAAAGCCCCCGAGTGGAAATTGCCCGAATGCCCACCCTCTGGTGGATAAACAGACAAACTGTGGGCCATGCGGACGAGGAGTACCACGCAGGAATAACAAGGAACTTGCTGCCGATGCGTGCAGTCCCACGATTGGGCTGCGTGGATGAAGTCAAGCATAAAAGGTCACCACATCGTGTATGATTCGCTCTCAGGTTCAGTGGGAGACCCCCCGGAACCTGCCCCGCTGGCCTGTGGATGATGCTGGGTGAAGACCGTCGAGGCCCAAAGGCTCAGGAAGAGCTGCTTACCTGCCCGGAATCTGCCTGAAAGAATTTCGATAAAGGGCCAGGTCCAGAAGAGCGCTGTCACGGAGACAGCTGCAAAGAACGTGGGGCACCGAGGCAGGGGAGCTCGGCGGGGCCAGAGACCACAGCCTGCACTGTGTCCCCTGTCTCTGCAGGGCACAGCGGGCATTTGTCCACCAGGCACTGCTTTGCCCGTCGCCATGGGGATCGCTGTGCCCCTGTGCAGTCCAGGGGTCGGTTTCTCAGTTCAGAGTGGCGTGCTGACTGGCCTGTCCGGCTTACTCTTACTCTTACTCTCATTCTTACTCTTATTTTCTCACTCTTATTCATTTGTACATACGTAACTAACTTCGTTTCCTCTTCTGACGATCTGTCTTGTACACTTTTCTCCCACGAGCCAGAAGACCTTGGAAGGCAGAGCGTCCCCCCCCTTGCCCAGCGCTGTGTCTGCGGTCACGTGGCCGAGGGAAGACTATGGGGCGAGAATCAGTTCGGTTGTGGCCAGGATCAGGATGGAACCTGACAGCAAAGGGGCCGTGGGCACTTCTGGGGGGTTGGCAATTGTATCGGTTTTTTAGGACTGCTATGACGAAGTGCCACACATTGAGTGGCCTAAGTAACGAGTGCATGATCTCATGGTTTTGGAGGCTGGAAGGGGTAGAAGCCTGAGAGCCACGGGTGGGCAGGGAGGGCTCCTTTCGAGGGCTGGGAAGGGGAACCGGCTCTCCCGTGGCTTCTGCTGGGTCACTCGTGGTCTCAGGTGTTCCTCGCTCATAGCTGCTGCCTCTCCCCAATCTCAGCCTCTGTCTTCACGTGGCGTTCTCTTTGTGCGTGTGTGTGTAAATCTCCTATTGCTTTTCTTTTTTTTTTTTTGAGAGAGAGGAAGGGAAGGAGAAAGAGAGGGAGAGAAACATCAATATGTGGTTGCCTCTCATGTGGCCCCCACTGAGGACCTGGCCCACAACCCAGGCATGTGCCCTGACTGGGAATCGAACCGGTGACCCTTTGGTTCACAGCCCACACTCAATCCACTGAGCCACACCAGCCAGGGTTTCTTTTCTTTTCCTTTTTATTGTTGTTCAAGTACGGTTGTCTCCATTTTCCTGCCACCACTTTCCCCTGCCCCACCTCCCACCCTCAATCCCTCCCCGCTTTGGCTTTGTCCATGGGTCCTGTATACATGTTCCTTGATGACCCTTCCCCTTCTCTCCCCCGTCACCCCTCCCCCTCCCCTCTGGCCACTGTCAGTTTGTTCTTTATTTTCATGTCTCTGGTTCTGTTTTGCTGCCTGTTTGCTTCGTACGGGCACCAGTCACGTTGGTCGGGGCCCCCACGACTCCAGCAGGACCTCATTCCTCCTCACTACCTGCATCTGCTATGACTGTATTTCCAAACACAGTGGCATTCTGCAGTCCTGGGGTTAGAATTTCAACATATGGATCTGGGGGGTAGAGCAGGGGTGTCCATCCCATAGCCCACGAGCCGCATGCAGCCCAGGATGGCTATGAATGGGGCCCAACACAATATCGTAAATTTACGTAAAACACGATGAGATTTTTTTGTGATACCGGTTGCAATGTATTTAATTCATGGCCCAAGACAGTTCTTCTTCCAGTGTGGCCCAGAGACACCCAAAGGTTGGATACCCCTGGGAGGCTGCCACCCCAAAATATGCCGTTCTGGGGTTCAGGGTGCCTTTGAGATAAAGCAATGAGAAAAGGCAGACAGACACAGGGTGGTCTCCCTACCCTTCCGCTGCCTGCAGGAACACAGAACTGACACTCCCCTCCCTCCCCCACTTGTACCAGGACAAGAGTATGGACCTGGGGACCAGTGATGGGGTGGCACCCAGAGGGAGGGTTCTATGTAAAGAATCTTCCTGAAGCAACCATTGTCTCCCCGCCCAACCTGCAGTTGCCTTCCCAGCAGCGTGCTGTGCCTAGAACCCCCAAACCCTGCTCCTTTGTCTCCTGGAGCTCCTACAAATTCTTTGTTAAACCACCCTAGAGCCCCAAGCTCTTTGACTTTCTCACCACTGACTCTCCCCTGTGGTGTGTTCCACACTCGAATCCCCTTTGTTTTCTTCCATTAACCTATGTGACTTTTTTGAGTCTGATTTCCAGGGACCCCTGGAGAATGGAGAGGAAGAAGGCTTTTCTCCTGCCCTACAGGAGACACCATTCACCCCCTACCAAAAATAGTCTGGTATTGGGGGTGGTTACATGGCTGCGTATAGAAGTCAAATCCATCCACCTGTACCCTTACAAAGGCGAACTGTACCTCAGGAAGCCTGACTTTTAAGTCACACGCATACTTTTGAAACAGTGAGGAGGGTCCCTATTATTTCCCGCCCAGACAACTGCGGGGGAGGCAGGGGAAGCGAGCCGGCCTCTCCCTCCTCCTCCATCCTCCGCATGCTCCCGGCGCACCCAGCTCTGCTCTCTGCCTGGTACTTCTTCAGCTTCCCGTCGTGCTCCGCGCCAGCACGCCAGCCAGAGTGGGCTCGTGGCCGCCCGCCGGCTCGCACTGGGGTGCAGCGTTTCCTCCGCCCCCTGCCTGGAATACATCCTTTTCGGTGATGACGTACCGAGTTGATGTGACCCTTCCGCGGACAGCTGCAAGCTGGGACTCGCTCTGCCTGCCCGCCCCTACCCCAGACTCTGCGTTTATCCCCCTCTCCCCCTGACCCCCCACCCGCTGTCCCCCAGAGCCAGGGGACTGACTGTCTGACGGGGACTCTCCACCCACAGGGGAGGAGGGCAGTGGATGAGAGCTTCCCCCCCCACCCAGTCCTGACCCTCCGCGTCCGCCTCCTTAACAGACTGAACGGAGCTGAGCAGAGCCGAGCCGGGCCGGGCTGCCCATGGTGGTGAAGAGAGACTGTTCTTTCTACTTCCCTCCTGGGTGGGCTTCCTCCATAGCTTCCTTTTCCCTCTACGCACCTGTCATTGTAACTAACGTAACACTTTTTAACGTCAGCCAGAAGATTTAATTCTTGCTCTCACACGATACTCTGCCCGTGTCCTACCTGCTCGCTAGCTTGTAGCAAGTGGCTGTTGAGTGCCTCCCTGAAGGGAGTGAGTCCTTCCCCAGGCATCTGAACTGGGTTACATTTAGCTCAGACCGTTGCCTTTTCAATCTGTTGTTCTCTGAGAGCCCAGACAACTGTCCCCTGCGTTAGTTTACTGTCATGCTGTGCTTCCGTAGCAATTATTTCTGTGGCACGAGCCAGTAATTTTCCTGACTTCCCTTCAACGGAGACAGGCACGATTACATCATCATTTCACATTGTCCCTCGGATTTGTCACGCTGGCCCTTAGGACATACAACTGGGAAAAAACAATGGAGCGACTTCATTTCTGTTCTCAAAATGAAAATCCCGTTGAAGGAAATAAAATACTTCCTTATGAAAATGGATAGAAATACGCAGCTGGCCCACCGAGGGTGACCTCCCCAGAGAATTGAAGTCACCCCCCTCTCAGGGTGGAGGGGGCACAGGGACAAGGGGTGCAGAGGCTGCTGCTGTTGCTCCGAGGAATGGAAGCCAAGGTTTGGCATTCGAGGTCTCCCAGCCCCGGGCACCAGCTTCAGGAGCGGGACTCCCTCCATCCGAGGGGGAGGACTGGGTTGGAGCGGGGACCCCTTCCCACCGTAGCCCCTGGGAGCAGGAAGGAGTGCTGGGGACTTCCTGCCAGATGTCAGGAATAGACCGATTGACTGCCCGCTCCTCTCAGCAACCCTACAAAAATGTACTTTTCTTCCCGATAGGGAAACTGAGGCTCACAGAAACTGAGGCACTGTTCCAACTTCCCACTGTCCAAAACAGGTTGGGTTGCAATTAAAAGCTGGACTTGGGTCAAAGGTGAATCTGGTGTCATTCAACATGTGTTTCCTGAGCCCTGCGGCCAGTCTCTCGGAGAGGCCCGTCCCCAAAGGGTCACTCCTGAGTTGGGGTCAGTATAACACCCCCCCCATTGATTCCCTATTTGTTCTCAGAGCCTGACTGTAAAGTTTGCAATGTCAAGTACAGAAACCCCCCCACTCCCTGCCCCTCATGCAGCCCAGGTGAGGCTGGCCTTGGTGGTAGCTAAGGATTGGAGGGTTTAGGAAGTTGGGAAGGGGTCAGCCTTTTAATTCTCTTAAACCACCTTGAGGAAGAGAGAGGTCAAATGTCAAGGTCACACTCCCCAGTCACTTCCAGGATCTCCTGGGACTCATTCCAATAGCCCCTGCTGTCTTTCCTTTCCAGAAAGGAGGAGGGAGATCCCAGGGCCCGTATGGAAAATCGAAGGCACGGGCGGGGGACCTGCTGGGGGTCTGAGGCCAGAGGAACGCAATGTCCTACCTACACAGAGAAGCAGCACAGGACAGGACCCTCGGGAACAGCGGAAAAGCCGGCTTTCACCCCGGCTGCCTTCAACTCACAGTCATCGGGGGACCCATCTCTCCCCGGCCTTCCGGAAGTTCCAAACACAGGGCAAATGGGGGGCGAATCATCTGCGTGATCGCAGAACATGCCCGTGACCCAGGTGGCACAAAGGCGGACTTGAGGGCTGAAGGCAGGTGCGGACACTTCCGAGAAAGGGCACCCCGGGACTCTTCCCCGAGGGACCAAGGTCTCTCTAAGTCCCATTGCTGCCAGCGTGTTATTGCAATCAGCCTCCTGGTTTAAGGCTCAAAGGCGGTAAACAAAATGCAATTTAAAAAATGACAGGCAGCTACCTAGTACCATCTAGTGGTAGCAGAGAAACACATTTTTCAAGTGACCTTTCACAAAAGGGGAAAAGGGACAGACCCACTGAGGGTCTAACTCCAGGCGCTGAGTTTGCACCTTCTCTTCTAAGTGAAGAGCATGTAAAACCTGGGTGCCTGCCAGAGGGAGCCGTGCGGAGACTGAGCTGCCGCGTCTGAAGGTCAAGTCCATTCAAGGCTGCGAACGGGGACGCGCTGAGATTTACACCAATGGCTTGATTTCTGTTTCGACGTCTCTTGTGGTTGGGGAGGGGGATGCTGATCACCGTGGAGGGGCTGGGGGAGGGCGTCCTAAAAGCCAGCTGTGTGGCTTATAGGTCTTGTCCTTCCGCATCTAAGTCTTGGATGAATTCCGGCCGCAGGGGTTGGATTTAGGGCCTTTGTCGCTCCCGGCACCTGCCTCTTTGTCTCCTGGGCTGTTCAGAGCAGCCGACGTTCACGTCCCGCGCTGCCAGAGGACTTCTGCCAGTGCAGCTGCAGCTCCCCTCGGGAAATAGTCAAAATCACTCCAGCGCCCGCCGTGTGTGCCGGTTGCCACGGCGCGCACAGCAGCTGCCCTGGCCGACTGAGGCCTTGAAATGGCTGGCGGGCAGGTGGGCTTGGTCCCCCTCACAGACAAGGGGTGCAGCTCAGAGAAATCCCGCGGCTCGCCCAGGGCGACACCATCCACAGAGGGCGCTGGCCCGTGAAGCCCCGTCAGGCTCCCGCTGGCCACGGAGGAGGATGCACTCGCAGCTCAAGGCACGGTCTCTGCGCTCGGAAAGCTCACGACATTTTCAGGGCGGCCAGGCGTGCACGGCAGCGGAAGCACGCCGTAAGGGCCTCTGCAAAGTGGTTGCGTTTCCAGAGATGAAGGACCAGCGGACAAGGGCGGGTAGGCTGGGAGGTCGCTTCCCTCTTCCCCATAAAAGTGTCGGGATCTGTGTGGCTAAGAGGCTCAGCAATATTCTCCCCCTGCCCCTCTCCATTCAGTGGGCCTCGCTGACACGCACCTCGCTTTGCTGATAACCAGTGAACCGGCACCTGCCTGGAATAAGAAAACGCGGTGCTGTTTGGGGAGATTCTCCTGGTGTCCCCGCAGGGCTCGGGGACATCAGGGAGGAGGAAGTGGTGCCCAGTGCAGTGTCTGCAGATGCGTGTGGACCGCAGCGATGGCTCAGAGGTTGCCTGACAGGCCGGGCATTACGAGGGGCCCACAGCAAATAAACCAGGAGCGAGGGAGGGGAATGGCTGGTGACGGGGAGGAAAGGGCGCGTGTGAGTGTGAGTGAGTGTGTGTGGGAGGAACAGTGCCCCCGGGCCCTGAGCCAGCTACTGGGATGGGAAACAGCCTGGCCTGTCTAATCTGCCCCTACGGGTCAGTCAAAAGCAGCTTCCCAGGGAGATGTGTCCACAAAGCAAAACCGAAGGGGGGCCCATTCCTCCCAAGTCCGTTATCATCTCATTTCCCCATAACCATGTGTTCAAGTAATCGGGTTAATAAAGTAAGTTGAATATTTTTCCATGTGTATCATTATACTATGCTTGTAGAGTTAAGATTTTATTTCTCTTCATTTCTCTGTCTCATTTTAATATCCTGACGACAAAATACCTTTCAGCACCTTTGAAAAGGCATTACATTAAAAAGTGCAAGTTGGATACTCTGATTTCTCTTCAGATCCTATAAATCTTTCGCCTTTTACTAAAAAGTACAAGTTGGCATTTATAAAGTAGTCACAAAGATGCAAAGTACAGCATAGGAAATGTAGTAAGTAATACTGTAAAAACTATGTATGGTGTTGGGTGGGCACGAGACTTATCGGGGGGATCACTTCCTAAGTTATGCAAATGCCGGCCACAGTGTGCCCTGGGTTACGTTTGTGTGTGTGTGTGTATGTACTATATACATTTCTCCATGTATTTCACGCTGAAAGGCTAGCGGTTCCCCAAATGTATTGTGTTATCACTTTAAACCCTTTCCCCTGTTCTTGCGACCTCCCGCCTCCTCCTGGCTCCCAGCAGAGTAACTTCTTTCTGAATCTGGTTCAGGCACCATCTCTTCTCGGCAAAACGATTATAGTAGCTCATACTCGCTGAGCACTTATTGGGTCCTAAGCAGCTCTCATATTTTAATTTAATTTCGTCACGTGGTAACTCCACAAGGGGCATGTCAACGTAACCGTTTTACGCGTGGGAGAGTGAGGCTTTCCTTTAAGCAGCTGGCCCGAGGTCCTGATGTCAGTAAGTGGGTTGGGATTCAGGTCCGGCCAGCTCCAGAGCCTGTGGCCCTCTCCCCTCGGAGGCCCCGAGACGTGGTTTAGACATCCCGTGCACAGCTCTTGCCTCACCCCCACCATGGCCCGCACTGGCCTCTTTCCTGACCTCCGCCCCCTCCGACAGGGACCTTCGTGGTCCCCCCGGCACAGGTCACGGACTTTGTGGGCACTCGGCCATGTTTGCAGAACAAATGGCGAAGTGAATGGAGAAAGGAGGAACTCAGGACTGAGTGACCTTAAGATCCTGTATCAGATTTTTACACCAAGTTCTCGATTAGGACTTTCGTCGCCGTGAAAGAATCACTACAATCTTGAAGGCTTAACACAGCCCGTATTTTTTAGCCTCCCCGTTGCCGTGGGGCTGGCGTCCGGTGCGGCTCGGCAGACTGTCCAGCCAGGGTCTCACCAGCTGCAGTCAGAAAGTCAGCCTGGGCTTCTCTTCTGAGCTCTGGGCCCTCTTCCAAACTTGGCTGGCTGCTGGGGTGTTCAGTCCCCGCGGCTGTGGGACTGGGGCCCCGATTTCTTGCTGTCAGTCAGCAGGGGCCTCTCCCGTGCTCAGGAGCTCCCCCACTTTCAAAGGGCCCCTTGCCACCTGGCAGCCGATTCTCAGAGCCAGCAAGAGGAGCTCTCACTCCCACCGACTGAGACAGAGCCTTCTCTAAGGTAGCAAAGTCCAGGGACTGGCGATGTCCTCGCCTTGGCTGTGTTCGGTCAGCTAGGAGCCGGCTTCCAGGCCCCCCACGATCAAGGGGGAAGGGATTACACTACATCATGATTCACTGCGGGGCGTCCTGGAATTCTGCTCACGGCAGTTCCCTTTTCTTCTGGACGTCTGTTCGCTGTCCTCGTGTGCAGAGACACAAGCCAGAGAAACCAGCCCATTCTCGGCTACTCACACCTGCTCTCCGCGGCCCCAGGATGCCTTAAATCTCAAGAGCCATTGGAGCACTTCCTAGATGGCATTTTGACAATAAAACCTGTCCACATTTCCTTAACAACGAGACATAACCTCTTGTTAATACTGTGGTGGAGGTCCATAATGCCACCATCTACGTGATAGATAGAAAACCGTAACTGCAATTTTAAACAAAAATTGGTTCCACCGCAATTCCGCTGTACAATTTACTTCTTTGTCTAACAATATATCACGGACATTCCGAAGCCATTAAATATGCCTTTATGGCATAATTTGCAATTTCTCTGTGGTGTTGTGTCTTACAAACACCTCATGATTTATTGAACTGGCTTATTGTAGTTGGCCATTCAGATTATTCCAAATATTTTGCTATTATGAGAGTTCTTTAATAAACTTCCCCATCATTATCCTGTTATCCTTGCCTGTTACCATAATGACTTTGATGGGATAAATTCCAAGAAGGAATTTTTTGTGCATCAAAGAATATGTGCATTTAAAATTTTTATTTGAATTACCAAATTGCACACTAGAAGTTTCCGGTCTAACCAGCAGTATAGTTTACACGTACAGCTTGGAGAACTGTGTGTATGTGTGTATTTTTAAATTATTTTTTAAGCACATTGCTATTTTTCAAGTTACATGGCAGGTAAAAAATTTCAGAAATTCCTAACACAAAATTTATTTTACAGTTTACTTTTCAAATTCCACCTATTTGAGGTAGCTGATGTTATCAGTTTGGTGTGAGTCCCTCTAGACCACCCTCAGTGGATGGTTCTGTCTCATTTAGAACTAACTGAAATACGGTATTTCATTACTGTTTTAATTTGATATATCAGACTTATTAGTGAGGCTAAACATTTCTTCATTGGCCTGGGTAATTTGCATTTTTCTTCTCTTCATTACTGGTTCATTTTTTAAATCAGTCCAACATTTATAACCTTTAGATGACCCAGTGTCAGTATTGTTCATAAGCTTTACATTTAGGTTAACATTTTATCTTTGGGGCACGTCATTTTACAGCACAAATAGCTTAAGTTCGAGGAATAAAAACTAGTTTAATGATAAGATCAAAGGCCATTCCACAATTACCTTTTGATGTCCAAAGATTTTCACTCCTAAATGTTGGCTCATTTATTTCAAGTAAAATTTCACATTGCCTAATTCCAACACATCAAAGGTATTTAAGCTGTACAGAATATTACTGTAGAAAGATTTTCTCTATTTTAGAAAAATGTATAAAACTATTGCTGGGGACCGGGAGAGTGTCCCCTTCCACCTTCTTTAGCTGTCATCCTGGAAGACGGTCGCAGACTAGACCGGCGGGAGAGAAAAGCAGGGGAACACCCGTGCACAGGAGAGTCTTCGCAGCGTGACGCCCAGATCCCTCCCTGAGGCTCGGGGGCGTTTGCGGGACCGGACGCCTCTGTACACATTTCAGACAAAAACACTGGAGCTGAGAGGAACTGGCAGAACAAGGCCAGTGCTTGGAAGGACACTAGGCAGGGCTGCGCCCAGTTAGAAAATTAAATAAAGCGTCAGGTACCCGGTTTGTTTACGCGGGACTTTCAACCGGATTAACAGGTCTTTTTACAGGCCTGGGGAGGGCGCCCTTCACATGCACATTTATGTCCTCTCTCAGGGGGACACAGGAGGGTCAGGGAGCAGGTGATTTTAACTTGAAATTGTCAGATGACACAGTGGGATGTTGGGGCGGCCCGCTCTGGGCGCCCCCTCTTCGGAGGCCGGCACAGTCGCTGTACTTTCGCATCGTTTCTTCCCCCGGATGTTTTACGCATGCGCGCCGTCACGGGCGAGCATTTTCACGATGTGGACTGCGCTCTGGATTCCCTTAGCATACCTCCTTTTCTGCAACTGTTTGAAAAAACATACCAGGCCTACTATTTCCTGACAAGTGGTATTGGTTTCGAGTGTGAAAATGATAGGGGTTCTTAGTATCAGTGATGAGGAGATATTCAAATTCGACACAGAGATAAATGGGGTTATAGACCCCAGGGCTGAACACAGCTAAGAAGGAAATTGGAAAAAACTTGTGCTCAGCCTCAGGAATTAAGGGATCTAAGTGCGCGAATGAAAGGAATACCAAAGGCCCCGCCCGGAGAGGGAGTGACCGCTGGTTCCCGCAGCAGACCTGTCCGACGCAGCGTGGAGGAACGAGGCCCGAGAGATTGTTTTCCTGAGTCTATTGTTGTGAAACATTTTAGTAGCAAGTACAGAAATACCACAATGCACACACAGTTACACAAAGTTACAAGCGACTGACAAGCGGACGCTACTGAAGTGTAACATAGTAATCAACTTCTTCAAATAGTAGTATTTGAACTGTATCAACTCACATTTATAATTTACTTGCCTCCAATTAGTCTACATTGGGTTCAAAAGAATCCTTTTTTATAAGTTAAAATGTACGTCTTCTACATATTTTTATTGCATCTGACATAAAACTTTTCGATAAGACACAATTTTTGTAATTAATATGTCTGTGGGATTATGTCATTTTCCATTAGTGGTAATCTGTCTATTTCCTCTCCAGTTCTTTTTGCCAAATTGAAAAAAAAAAAGGTTACTTTTTATAATATTTAAAAAAATAACAAATTGGAAATTAGTAAAGATTTTCTTCCCCTAAATATAGAAATATACTATTTTGCTGGTAGACTTATAAGTTTACTTATTTTTCTTCACTTTCTTTGTTGCATTTTGATATCCTTCCCTCCAGATACATTTTAGTACTCTTCTTAAGCATTGTGCACACCTACTATACCCATATTGAATACAGTTTAAAGACAAGGGGGAAGTTTTATGTTTATATAAAATACAACATGCCTGTGTCTTTATTTTCATTTAAGTGGGGAAGTGCCTCGAATTACTTTTTAAAAATAGCAAACTTGCATATCATGTTTCCAATAGATCACTGTATTATGTCACTTTTTAATTGAATTTCTGTTGAGCTGAATTTTATGCCATTAATTACTGGCTTGCCTAGGTTGGATTCATTAAAAAATAAAGCCTAAGAACATAACTGACAAGCTATATACAATGGTCTTGGGCTTTATTTCTTTTAAATCACTAGTCTAGATGGAAACCTCTAAACATTGATTACTCCTTGGGGTTTGGGATTGATGGGAGGTGGGAATGGTTTCCTGCCAATGCGAATAGTCAATTAGCTTTTACAACTGGTCTTCAATTAAAATAAAAATAGAATTCTCTATGGAGAAATCTAACCAGAAAGATCACTTTACTGTAAATAGGCCAGTCAATTTTATAGGAAAAGCCTCTAGCGCTTAGCACTCACTCTCATAGATATTGATTTGTTCATTTAACAAATATTTACTGAGTGTGCATGCTGTCCAGGGCATCGTGCGCATCAATTAAGTTTTACACACACCATTGACGTGACTTAGTTTTGGCAATGGGGCGAGTAAAACAAGGCCTGGTACTACTGTTCCTAGCAATAACCAACACCGATGCGAACCTCTTATATGCCAGGCAGTATTCTAGTAACCTCATTGTCAAGATTACTTTCAACAAACTGGCAAGAGAGAGATTATAATGTTAATTTTACTCAGAAGATATTGAGAGAGTATATGTTTTTCACGAGGTCATCAGATGTGTAGATAGAAAAATAATTGGAAAAAGCTTTTATTTCCTTTTTAGAGAGAAGACATCATTACAAAAATAATGACAGAGAAAAACTGAGAATACAAAAGAAAACCTAAAGTGAGAGTTTTCTGATTCTGAAAATCCGAAGAGAAAGGAAGAAGAGCGAAACACCAGGCTTATATCAGCAGTTACTTTCTTCCATTTACCTTCAAACCAGATTTTTTTAAAGGAAAAAAAATGAGTTCTGTGTGGCAGAAACTAATTGTGTACAGATGCCCATGTACTCCTCCACTTTTTCCCAGCCTCCCTTGCAGCTAGCATGCACATGCTGCCTGATGGGAAGTGACTGCTTCTGGCTAATGAGTGCACATCCAAAGTGCCTTCCACCCACATGGGCTCCTTCCCCTCATCTGCTGGCTGGAGGCTGAAAGGACACCCTTGAGCCCAGAAGAGGGGAACAGCCTGGATCCCAGAGCCACTGGTTAAAGGAGCATGGCCCCGCCTGCATTCCACTGTGAAGAGAGTAAGAATTACACTTTTGTGCTAAGCCCTGAGGTTTAGGAAGTTATTTATCACCATAGCCAGTGTGAATGACTCTGACTCACGATCACTAGCATGCCTAGTATCCATCCAGGCTGCTAACCTAGAACTCCCAGGTTCCTTGGTCTGTGCTCTTAGAAAGGAGACACCAGAAAGGAAAGAGAGAACAAAGAAAGGAGGGAGTGATGGAAGCAGGGCGCTGACTTGCTGTGAAAGTGAAGATAACTAGACCCGCCCTGGAATGGGAGCAGGATGCAGTGGTCCACACAAGCCTGGCTTGTCTCCCTCCTCGTACTGTGCTATTATGAGCAACTTACTTTTTTTTTAGTTGATTTTTAGAGAGAAAGGAAGGGAGTCAGGGGGAGAGAGGGAGAGAGAGAAACATCAATCAGTTGCTCCCTATACACACCCCAACCAGGGACTGAGCCCACAACCCAGGTATGTGCCCCTGATAGGGGATCGAACCCACAAACTCTGGGTGTACGAGACGATGCTTCATCCAACGGAGCCACCCCAACAGGGCTTGTTTAGCATTCCTGAGTCTGGTGCATCCTGCAAAGTGAAGTGAACAAGCACAGTGAGTCGCACACAGTAGGTAATTTAGTAGTCAAATATTGTTCATAACTCTCTACCACCGCCCTTCATAGAGTGGAAAGAAAAGTTGAGGTGGTGAATATAAATATAAAAATATGCTTAACAACAACACACTGATGCTTATTTTGTAGCAAATGAGAAAGTGAGTGAAAATGCCATTGTATGTACAAATTAATATAAATAAAGTATAACTGAGAGAGATGGGATCATTTTGTGTCTACCAGAGGGTGCATAAAACCTTGTGATTCTGCAAAAATTTAGATAATGTAATCAAATGAATGCACCTCACCCTGGAATAATTGAGGGTTATTATTTTCAAATGCAATAGGGCAATTATCAAAGGAAAAAAACCTTAAAATTATTCTGCTTCGCTATTATAATATCAACATGCAGCTCACGAAACAGCCGTTTTGAACAGGTGGCATTGGAACATTTGAGAATGCGGCTGTCGGAGCAGAAGACTTTTTAAGACAGGCTTTAGGGAATTAGAATTCCAGAGCGTGTTCAAAACGAACGTTAATTACTTGATATTCAGCTGGTATTGCCCTGTGTTCACAGTAAGGAGTGTTCTGGCGTTCTGGGAGGTAATGGTACTTCATGAGATCTCGTTGTGTTTTCTAACCCATCACGGTGAGCCCGAAGCAATTTACTCTCTCTCACTTGTATCACCTCTGCCCCACGGCCTCCGCTTTTGGTGTGGCAAGGGGAGGCGACGTGGGGGGCCATGGAGGTGCCGCAGTGAGAGGCTTGCTCCTCCGCTGTGGGTGCCTCAGTCACGGAGATCGAGTGCCAGGAGCAGCCTGCTTGGGGGATCCGGCCCCAGATTCGAATCAGGGCTGGTCTGAGTGACTCTCTAACTCGATTGACACCATCTGATCCTAGTGTCCTTCCTCTTGACCTTTGGGGTTTGGGGACTATGTCATCTGTGTCAAAAAAAGACGTCCTGAATTGCCAAGGGCACGTACTTGTGAGAACCACGGGCTACAACATCAGACAGGGCCCGGCCCTGAGAGATCTGTGAGTCACCTTCAGGCAGGTGAGTATCTTCTTCACTTTCTCAGCCCGTGTCGGGACTCGGTCCTCAGGAGGAGGGACTGCCACTCTCTCTGTCCACGTGTGCAGAAGGCCCCACTATGGCCCCGAAGTGACGCATTGAACTCTGTGGTTTTGATGTTCATTATCATTTCAAATGTTTCTTAGTGTTAGATTCTTTATTTGCAAACTATGTGCCCCAAAACCTGTAGCAAGGTCAAAATGTGCACGCACTCTATGGAGAGTACAGAAAATGTGGGTTCTCCACTTTCTGAATCCAATTTGACCTTTCCCTTGGCCCTCCAATCCTGCTGCTGGCAGAAGAAAAAACACAGAACTTTCTCGTTAATGATAAATTCATCCGCTTCAACCATCTCTTCCCAGAGGACTGAGTCCCATCTTGGATAAATATTCAATGCATCCAAAGCCTGAACCCTGCGAAAGGTCGGCTCCCCTTCTCTCGAGTCTCCTCTCCTCACTCCTCTTTCCAAGGCCCCACCTCGCTGATGGGGGACCCCTGTGAGCTGAAGGACTGACTATACAGATGGACCATGACCCCCGTATGTTAAAAACGGAACTCTGAACCACCTCTTGCAGCAATCTGCCCAGGAAACCAGCCCCTTAGCGACAATAAACAACTCAGGCCATCAGCCGGCTGCACGCAGGAGGCCCCACGGCTATTTCTAGCGGCAATCTGAGAAGCTAAACAGTACCTTCTGTTGGCTACCCGCTCCAAACCGCCAGGACTTGATGAATAATGGACAGCTTCCTTATTTTTTGTCCTTGTTTCAAATTTAGAGCCAACTAGAGGAAGTAGAAAATGCACCCTAACCCATCATATAGGGTGCCCCACTTCCAGCAAGCCTGCCTACAGACCCCCAGGCCACCAGCCCCCAATGCGGGCACCCCTGAACCTCCCTTTCTTCCATCCAAAGCTTTCCTCCGTTGCCTGCTGTTGACTCTCTGCCAAAACGCAAATGGCTATCGCTGACTCCCTCGCTGTGTCAAGCTCTGAAGACTTAGCGTTTGCTTTCCTCGTTTACTTGGTCCTCGTTTATTTTAGTGGCTCCCTTAGCATCAGTGGGGAGCAGCCAGTAGTGCGCTGTCCTTTCTGGGGACACCCACTGAGACACGGTGGACATTGGTGGGTTCGCTCTTCATCCTTGCTGATCCCTCTGCCGATCAAGTGTCTGGGGTACCTGGGCTCTTTCCACCTGGCCTTGGAGGCTCCCTACACCCCACTCCACCCTGCCCCAAAGTCTTGGTGCCCAGACATCTGGAATCTCAGAGGAGCACCCCATTCTGTCCCTGTCTACTCCGTGTTTCCCTAAGGGCCTCGCACCCCTTTGCCTCAGTGGCTTTTTCCAGACCAGTGTGACTCTTGAAATTCCAGCTCCCTCCTCGCAATACCTGGCAAGTGCACCTGTCCCTTAAGAACTGAGAAGGGCACAGGGGTGGTCTCCTGGCCCCTGCCTGCCAAGCACACCACACCCCTGTTCCCGCAATGCGATCGAGGGCCCCCTGCCAGCCTGTTCTAGACGGGAAATGGCCTGCAGGTGCTCTGGCCTTCTGCTGTCTCTTTGGAGGGTCTGCTGGGCTCTTCTCTTTTTCTTCTCCTCTCTCTCCTGTCTCCTCTCTTACCTTGACTTCTTCTCTTTCTTCTCCATTGTTCTTGACTCCGGGGCTCAGGTCCAGGGAGGTCGAGGTGCTGCTTCCCTGAGACCCAGTCCACACTTGCCTACTCCTCTGCAGGTCACAAGCCTCCCCTTCCTCGTACAGTAGGTCTGGTAAGATCCCCACCCCGAGTGAGACCCTCGTTTCCCGGCTCTCCTGAACATCTTACCTCTAGGCCACTTACTTGCTTTTCCTCCTGGAGGGCGGAAAGCCTTGTGCTTAGCTTTCACAGTGGAAGGGCGCAGAGAAAGCCACCCGTCTGCCGGTGAGGGGTCACACACCAGGAATACTCAGCGATCTTACTCCGTCACGGAGCACTGCTGATTGGCCCACCGTGAGGGTCAGGAGGGTGGACGGCGGTCCAGGGCAAGGAAACACTTCAGTGATGAACAGTGGGCAAACATGCATGGTCGTTATTAACAGCAGAACTTAGCCACTCAGTCTTGTCCTTAAAAGGGATTTGCCTGCTTGCTTATTTAAAAACGATTCCTTTTTTCCTGATGGTTTATAAGGTGAAAGATTTCAAGTTATACTTTTTCCCCCCTCTGGGCTAATTTATTGCGCTTTTCTTGAGTGTGTTAGTTTCTTGTGGCCCTGTTGATCCACACTGATAGAAACCAGCGATGCGAATTCCAAAGACTGTCGGAGGATATTTTTTCCTGCTCGTTACACACAGCGAGGACACAGAGCAGCCCGAGAAAAGCCCACCAGCTGGCCGCACCTTCCTTCACGGGGTCTGGAACTGAGCTCAACCCCCGAGGGGTGACTCTGCTCTTCCGTAAATATACGGGCAGGAAAGAATGTTCCAGAGTGCTTCAAGGGGAACCCAGAGGGACCCAGAGGAACGCTGAATTCCTCCTGATATGTGAGGACCGTGTGTTCCGATGCAGAATGAAAACCAGAATTGGCATTCACTCTGCAGTTTACAAAGCTCCCCTACCCCCACTTGTTCTGTGTCCTTTCAGGACACGAAAGTCTCCTGCGAGAAGCGGCATTGTTCCCAGTTTACAGAGGAAGGCAGACTCCTCCTGACTTGGTTGTACTTTGACGATCCCTCTAGTTCAGGGTGTTATTCATTCAGCCAGTTCCCTTGCTTTTACATGTGTGCATGTAAGGAGGTGCCAGGCCTGCTTGCCGTGGCGTCCAGAAGGTTGGGGGCACTGCTTACTGCCCCTAAAACTCTTCAACTCAACTCAGGGCGGCGCAGAGGCATACCAGGTTTCTAACACCCTTCCCCGTCAAAGCTCACAAGGGCTTGTGGAAACCGTAGTCAACACAGACCACCAATCAAATGACAAAAATACGTAATTTGGAGACGCGTTTCTATGGCAACGCAGTGTGTGCCAGAGCAGTAATTACGGCAGCGCAAATGTGTTAACGGCTGGTTGGAGAAGTCACACCTGTTTCTAAGTGTGTCGCAGTTCCACATTATCTTTTCTTCACCAAATTTTATTGCTCAGAGTGTATGTTCTTTGTGCATGAATTCATCATCGCCACTTTAATCATTTATCATCTACTGAGTGCATCTAATAGGCAGGGGTGGGGTGGTTCTCGTTGAGTTTGAATGAGAGGAAAGCGTTGACACCGGGAAGCTCTTCTGAGCACTGGGGATGGTGTGGGAAAGGGGAAGACGTGGGGATGGATCGTGCGGAGTGAATCAAGGGAACGAGGAAGCCTCTTGCCTTACTGGGAGCAGAAAGGAAAGGAAGTGGAAAGTAGTATGAAGAAAACAGTATGACAAAGGAAAAGGAAAACAGGAAAGGAGAGAGAGAGAGAGAGAGGGAGAGGTGATCTGGTGAGAGTATTCGTTTATTCACTCATTAAATAAGAACCAAAGACCTGTTATGAATCCAGGAAGTCTGAGATGCTGCTAGCCTTTCAGGTTAAGTGAGTTCCCACAGCCAGTAAGTGGTTGACCTTGACTTTGACCCAGAGCCTTCTCACCCAGAGGTCGGGGTTTTCTCCATCATGCTGATGCTGCCAAACCCCACAAGAGGCATGGTTTTCTTTTGTTTTTTTTAATCATTTTACTTGTATACAAATTTTTACATTTCCCGAATTGGAATCATGTATAAAAAGAAGTAGTTGTGCATTGTTCCGCGTGCTGGAGAGACGGAAAAGGCTGCTAAACCCGGTTGGAAGGAAATCACGAGTGAGCATAACTTTCCAGTAGCAATTTCACAACATGGCTGCCTGTCCCGTCGTCTCCTTGCACACTTTACATCTGCACGTGACATTTGTCACGTGTTCCTCCATAAAGCTGGGAATAAAGGGAAGTGGAACAGCTTTGCCAGTGAGTGGTGGAACTGCTGGGAAGAAGGCTGGGATGTGTCGAGGGCTTCTTAGAATGACTTGTTCAGACAGCTGGGAATGCTCCAGAAACAGGGTTATTATCGGGTTGTTTTCTTCTCCTTTGATTCATTCATAGACCGAAAAGATTTTTGAAGAAAATCCTTATTGGCTGCGTAGTTTGATTTAATTATGTTGTGTCCTCAACCATGAAGTATGAGGGCGCTTATTAGATCACAGAGCTGACATTCAGTATTTTTACAAGCTAAACTCTTGAACAAAGTCTGAATGGGCTAAAATCATTTCTTCAATTGATAGAAAGACATGCCCCCCCGCCCAAAGAAACTGTTTTCAACATTGCAGTGGTGTGGCAATCTGAAAAATTAACAGAATACTTCCAACAGCATAATGCTGGAGATTTAGAAGCACCAGTTTGGCCCTGGCTGAGTAGCTCAGTTGGTTAGAGTGTAGTCTCCATATGCCAAGGTTGTGGGTTCAATCCCTGGTCACAGCACATATAAGAATCAACCAGTGAAGGCATAAATAAGTGGAACAACAAGTCAATATTTCTTTCTCTCTCTGTACACACACACACACACACACACACACACTCACACAGACCAGTTTGATCTTCATAGCAAATTGCCCAAAAAGATTTGGTGATTTTTAATTTACCAACTTAGTATATTTTGTAATCTGTGAATGACCTTGACTTAGTGTTCAAGCAAAAATAAACTTCTCATCTCAATGTTCTTTGTGATTTCAAGAATAATTCAGAAAGGGCTTATATGCAAAACGTCCCCTCCTCAGTGACGCTGCCCTTGACCTCCGCAGCAATGCGAATTGCCACCCCCCCCCGCCCCGTGCTCCCACAGAACTTTGTCATCTCCCCACGGGCTGGCAAACCCCTTGCAAATGGCGCTTTTCCTCCTCGTCTTCACAGCACTCAACGGCACGGCGGCCGCGCCACCCTTAGCTGGGTGCCCAATAAGTGTGCGATGGACGAGTGGGCCAACGGGGTTTTGCTCCTGACCTATTTGTGTTGTGGAGCAGGCCGTGCTGGCTGTGCCGGCCCTCCGAGACCGCACAAGCGGCTTCACAGAGCAAGTCCAAGCGTGGGGGAAGTGCCCATGCGCCTCTCTTGACAGCCCTTTGTTAGAGGCTGGGGTGAGACCCGTGTCTCCGGGGCGCACTGGGGTGTGGTCCTCCCACAGCTGCCGTAGATCACAACTCCCAGCCTCCGGTGTCACGTTCACGCCGACGCCTGGGGGGCGGGGCTGCACAGGGCAGGACAGATGCTTCGCGGTTTTAATGGGAACACACAGGACTCCTCGCACCGACGATGGCCCTGGTGGGAGATGTAGGCGTTCTTAATTAGCACCTTTACTGTGGATTTATTTTCTCTCCTCCAAAGGAAGAAAAAATATTGTGGATTCATGGTTCCATTGAGAGGAAAATTATCAACCTGCTCTTTCTGGGGTAATTGTGAGTTGAGGGTAATAATTGTCACTGTATCGGAAATGGATTTCTGATTAGAGTGATGAAGATTGAAGGTTGATGCTTAGCTGTTTGTCATCTCTCTCTGGCGTTCATGCCCCTTTTGCCTTTGAGAAGTGTCTTCTGCCAAAGCCAGGGAGGAAAGTCACAGAACAAAGCACTCATTTTGTTTCAGGAGACGAAACGTTGCCCCTTCCTATCTGGATTTGCTCACGACTCGTCCCAGCACCCCTGGCGTGGGCGGTCCTGACGGCTGTCCCTCTGCGTGCACTCCCAGTTTCGGACTGGTGTCGTTTGGGGGTGCTCCGGCTTCCATTCAAAACTGCTGTGGAGTGCTTACGTGGCGCTGTGCACCGTGAGACACAGAGAGGTCCGGTGTAGACCGTACCTTTGGCTTTGAACTCAGTGAGCCCCATGCAGGCCGATTTGTCTGCCCCAGTAAAAGATGCTCTTAATTTCTATAAGAACAAATGGGCGCCATGCAGGTAAAAGGTGACAGCGTTAGGTGAATAACTTCCAGACAAAATAAAATGATTCTTTTCCTCCTGTTGTGCCTGCTAATGTTGTCCTTAGGTTTCACTCTCCTGGGTGACCCAACAGGTAGGGGACACTGCTTGGCACCTGAAGTCGGACCTCCAAGAGTCCTTGCTAGGTGAGTACGCTCACCCACAAAGTAGAGGCTGCACAACAATGTACTCTGAGGTGGAAGGCAGTTCTTCCTGATCTGCATCCAGCCGCACACCTCTCTGCTGTGTTCCTGACCTTTTCTCCCCTCGGTCTTTTCAGAAGCAGTCTCGGGGGAGAGGGGTGCTCCCAGCAGACACCCCCCGCCATTCACTGCTTCTGAGAATCCATTACTGAGGTCCGACTCCTTCCCCCTGAGTCAGGCACTCGCCTGCTAGCTCGAAGGAGGAGAAGGCAGAGGGCAACGCATCCTTGCACTTACGTGGTTCTGGGTGAGCACCATCCGGGGGACATTAATGGCGCCCGTCCTAAGTGCCCTTTACAAGGGACACAGGAGCTGAAGTCTGAATTCCGGTCCTTGGGGGCTGTGGTCATGCCTGCCCAAGGCTGTATTCAAAGGACACCCCCTCCCCTGCCCCCGCAGAGCTGTCCCCCCCGCTCCCGATTTCAACTCTATCTCCCACAAAGACTTTTCCCTGAGTGCAAAGAATCATCTTTATGGATCTGTCTTTCTCTCACCTGCTTTTTCCTAATTGTGTCTGCAATACTCTAACATGTACGTGTGATTAAAATCCTGCTCTCCAGGCTTACAATGGTCCTTCCTCTCTAGTCGAACAATAAAATGAGATTAAAAAGGCAAAATTATGTGTCTTGAATGTCACTTAGCAAGGCAATTCTCCTAGAAACACATGTATTCCCCCTTTCAACTGTAAACTGCTGAATATATTTTGGGGGATCTAGTTAAATCCTAGTTTCCAATCTCCAAACCTTAAATCTGTAGAATTCTGGGTGGGAGATCGTTTCCAGGGGAGATGTGCCGGACCCCTTGGAGCCAGGGGGAGACTGGGACCCCTCGTGTTGTCTCGTGGGGAGCAAGGAGGAGAGTCGGTAAGGGGTCTCCCCTTTCCCTTCCCCCCTTCCTTTTTACCTCTGTCTTGTCTCCTTCCTGTGTTTATTCCCTCCCCTCTCTGCCTCATCACGTTCTGCCACAACATCATTATTAAAATTAAAAAAATTATGACTGACCTACAGTACCAAATCTGTCATCAGTGGTTATAAATTGTACATCTTCAAATGTGATTTCATAATATACATGTAAGATTGCATGAATCAAAAGTAGTCTCTTGTGAGGACAAATTTTTTAAAAAATATTAAATTATCCATGTAAGTCCAACTTTAAGGGTATAAACCCTGATGCATACAAGCTGTAGAGAAGCTTGGTGGAATACTGGTAACCGCCCCACCTACAACTCTGTAACAGCGGCCTCACTCACATGCCCCGCCCCCCGCCCCCCCACCCCCCGCTGCTCTCCAAGGCTCTGAAAGGACTGCAGGTCACAGCCAAGGGGTTCCTCAAGGTGCAGCTGATGGAAGGGCAGCCACCCACAGGCTGACTCTGAGTAGCATGGCTCAAAAAATGAACGGGTGCCTTCAGAGCCTTGCTTTCTGTGAGCTGAACTGGGAAATGGAGAGGCCGGGCCGGTGGAACGGAAGATGAAAACGTGCCGTGCGTTTTAGCCCAGTTCCTGTACTGGTCCACGTTCGGTGGGGGTCGCCCCGGTCAAAGGCATCGTACATGAAAGAGCGCCCGGCACAGCAGGTGTTCGGCGGGCTTAGCCATGACTATAGTTCTGTGTCTGGATGCCGAAAACATGGCCAGAGACAGCCTCTGGGTGGGGAGGCGGGTCGAGAAGCAAGCAGGCGCAGAGAGGAAGGGAGATGAAGCGAGAGAGGGGCCAGGCCTGCACCGGAGACCATTCAGTTTCAATGCCAAATCACGCACATCCCTTGCGCCAGGGGTGTCTAACTCACCTTCACCTGGGGCCACATCCGCCTCGTGGTTGCCTTCAAAGGGCCAAATGTAACTTTTGGACTGTGTAAATATAACTGCTCCCTAACTAGGGGCAAGGAGCTCAGCACTGCCGCTGGGTAGAAACAAGGTGCTGGGCCGGATAAAACAAGGTGGAGGGCCGGACTCTGCCGGCGGGTCTTGTGTTTGCCACCTGTGCCTTATTTAGATGCGCTGTCCCTTAAAGCAGCCTGGGAGAGATTCTCTTCTTCACAGCTAAATCAACACAACAAAGAAACTCCCTAGTTCACAGAATAAATGGGCAAAATGAGTCACTGTCCCCCAACTGATCGGCAGTGTTTGGGCACAGTGCGTTGTGTCCAAATAGCAAGCTACCATGAAATCTTAAAGCTGGAATGCATGTTTTCACCCCAGTATGTTAATCTATCAACTCACTTAATAAGCTCCGTGCCTTTCTCACCGCACAGAGTAAGTAGCTGATGCAAGCTAGCCTATGGCTTTTCACCGATTCTGCTTTGTAAATTGTTGGGACAATGGACTGATTGAAAAATCTCCCCCAGAGGCCGGTTCTGACCCAAACCCCTGTGGCAGCTGGGCTCCGTGAGAAGCTGACGAAGTAAGTCTTTGACGGCGTGTGGGTATCGCCAAGTCAACAATAGGTTAAATCCTTTGAAACGTCGAAGCAAAGAAGAGTAAAATAAGCAGGAAAGTAAAGCTGATCCCAACTCTGTGAAATGCTTTGTTATGAGTGGAAATAAATATATGATTTTACTAAAACTGAAAGACGGTCATGTTCTCGGGTACGAGTCACCGTGAGGTGAGGAGACAGGACAAGCAGCCCACCTGCACCGAGGGGGTACGGAGCAGGAGGCGAGGGCCAGCTAAGGGGGCACGCAATTGAGACAGGTTCCCGCAAGACCGTCGGCCCCGGCCTCCAGGTCACGAGGGACGCTTGGCAGCAACGCAGTCACCCCTTTGTGTCGAATCCTGGCTTCCTGCTCCGGTCTCCCTGCCTGCAAGTCACCCACATCATCATCTGAGGCAGCTCCTGTTTTCCCGGGTCTGCTGGTTCTGAGCTGAAACGCACTTACAGGGCAGAGAGCTCAGGGTGGGTTTGGCGTCGCTGTTCCTCAGCATCACGCTTTCTTTGGGGAGGTTTTTACATGGAACTTTCCAGGACTTCAGCCAAGGAGAGACGCTAGAACCACAGTCTTCCTCTGTGTCCCTTCAACCCTGATAACATTTTGCCAACACTATTGGATCTTCTCCCCCACCCCCAAATTACAGACAAGAGTGGGAGTGGGTGGGGATGAGTCCGTCGTTCTGGGAGTGCCTGACTCGCTGCAGCAGAGCTGGTATCTAAGGAGACCCCGAGGCCGGGCACCGGCCACCTGTGTCCACACTGTGCTCCCACAGGCGTGGGTGCTGCCCCACACCTGCACTGGGAGGCTGGGGGCTTCCTGGGAAAGCCTTCATGTCTTTAAATGGCGTTAGAGAGAGAACGCAGAGAAAGACATACTTCTGAGTTACTCACAGACTCACAAGCACGTTAGCAATGAATTTCTTTTCCCACAATACACACTTAATTCTTGTCTGGCCCCCAGAACACGTTTGGAATGACTAGGGGGAGGACAGGGGAGAGAAGAAGGCAGGGATGCAAAGTAGAAAAGCAATGAAGGATATTCCAAAAGGAAATGCAAGCCCGCGGCACGTGGGGACAAAGCAATGGCTCGCATACGTATTTATTGCTTACTGTGACCCTGAAAACGATGAGATCAATAAACCCAGTCCCCCCTTTCCCAGAGCTAGTGGGCCCGGGGAGCGGGGGAGGGGTGGCCTTCACAGACAGCAGCAGTTCCACTCCTTGTGACAACCCAGGACGGCGGGGAGAGCAGAGACACCAGGCGGGGAGAGCAGAGACACCAGCGAGGGAGCCACCGTGTAGCGCCACCACACCGGGAACACCCCCCGGGGGCCTTCCACTGCGCCAGGCGGCGGCCCCTCAAACAGTGCAGAGGTCCTCCCCCCACCCGATTTGTGGAATGAGGAGGTTTAAAAATAGTTTTAATGTTGTTTGCCAGAAAAGAGATGTTGCCAAAATACTTCAGAAGTTTCTTCCTTAAAAGGGTGAACTATGCTCCCTGAATATTTATTTGTACCTATTAGTGACTTCAAATAAAGTTCTTCATCACAGGCAATGAAAGGAAATCATCGATTTAGCGGCTGTCAAAGTTATCCTAAGTTCTGAAGGAGTGGATTTTAAATTTTAATGAGCTTTTATTGGGTATTTTGTTCCCTTAATTTCTTTATGCCGCTGACACTTTTCATCCACAGGGCATGGACACGCTGTGTATTTTTAAAGGGTAAGAAAAATCTGAGGAACCGGTTTTCCATTTAACCTCAAGTTCAGGAGACTTAGGTCTTTGCGAAGGAAGCTCACAATTCTACCATCAAAATTGCCTTCCCATGGGTTCAGAATCTTCAGGAAAGTCTAAAGTAACCTGATCAGTTAAAATTAATCTTTCTGAGAAAAAACTCCCCCGTTCCCGTGGCCACTTTTTAAACGAGTTGATATTTATTACAGTTGTATGAATGAGTATCTGAGGTACTAAGTTTTTATATTCATTCCTTTATATTTTCACGCCTTACTGCATA
Organism: Trachops cirrhosus; assembly: GCA_028533065.1. Taxonomy (NCBI): domain Eukaryota; kingdom Metazoa; phylum Chordata; class Mammalia; order Chiroptera; family Phyllostomidae; genus Trachops; species Trachops cirrhosus. The sequence continues at coordinate 2,389,175 of CM052548.1, read as the reverse complement.
AGCTTGATATCTGGACAAAGAATGTTCTTACACCTTCTGCAGGCCTGGGAGGCAGCAGAATGGAACTTTGAATTGATCGTCCCTCCCTCCTTCTCTTCCTTTCTTCCTTCCTCCCTCCCTCTTCCCATTTGTATTTCCTGAGTCCCTTCTCCATGCACTCCAGGTTTCTTTAAAGATGTGAATACAGATGACATCACAAGGTCCTACCAAACAGTCAAGACCGAGGACCCTCTGTAAATGAAGAGGAGAAAAGGGGGGTATGAAGGAAGCTGGCACCCTGTTCTTCCTTTTTTTCAAGTGTCTCCAAATTAGGAGTCGAGGGATCACACATTTGCAAGACCCGAAGGGGCTGTATACTCTTGGGGAGGTGGCGGGTGGGCAGCAAAGAGGCGGGTGAGACTCAAGTGCATTTCCACAACACACCTATACTTTAAAATTCCATTTCAGCTGGCGAGGCCGGGTGCTAGACGTGGTTTTGCTGAGAAGTACAAGGGGACCAGAGTAGGGCCAGGAGAACGGAGTACAATTCCTGGAGTTTCTCAGAGCTCCTTCCAGGCTTTAAGGGTCAAGATAGGAGGAGAAGGACCTCTTCGGTGTTCTCTTCGTCATTCTGCTCACTCTGCAGTTCGGAAAGATGAAGCAATCGAGGGGCGAAGACCAAGTCAGGAACACAGGGCATTCGCTCGGTTCCCATTAGGAATGTGAGGATGAATGGCTTCAGAGGGTTCGTCTGAGGACCAGGGGATGGGGTCTTAGCCCCACTGTGCTCCCGGCTCTGCGCCGGCCAGGTGTTCTCTGAGTCCAGGGGACTCACGGCACAGCTGGCTTCTCAGACGCAGGGACAGCGAAACTGACCCAGACTACTGTGGGACACGAGAAGGTGACATGTCCGTTTGGGGAAGACCCTGTGACACATGGGTAGATTTGGGGGTTGGGTTTCGAGCTAGGTTTTGGAGCATGCCTGATTTTACCACGGAGAGACGACTGTCAGATGGGAGCGTCCTCGGGCACGTCGATGAGGGGACAGGGCTGTGCACGGGGAGTGAGCACTGCAGTTAAAGAGGGCGGTCATGGCGGGGGTGTGAGAGCCAGGCGGTGAGAGAAGAGGCTGAAAACCTGGGACCCAGACAGTGAGACGCCTTGAAGGAGGCTGGCAGTGGGCAATGGAGAACCTTCCATTTCTGTGTGTGTGTGTGTGTGTGTGTGTGTGTGTGTGTGTGTGTGTTTGCTTCTTTGGGGTGAGGTGAGGGGTAGATCAGCACGAAGGTCTACCATCCAATCCCTAGTTTAGATGAGCTTTTGCTGACGTGTGGAAGGTGTGAGAGAACTGATTCTGGAACTCTCGGTGCCTGTGGTCAGCTGGGCTCCAGAGAAGCAGCCTCTGAGATTCAGACCTGCAGGCAGAGCGCTGACTGGGGATTGAGTGCCCGTGGGACCCACACCTGTGGAGGAGGCGGGGCGGAGGTGCCTCTGTGGTGGTCACAAAGACCTCCCGTTATCCCACAGGGCGTCCCAGAGCTGGGATGGCTGTTCAGAGTTGCATCCAGTTGGGCCAATGGGGTCAGACCTTATCCCCACATCACTCAGCCATTGGATAAAGAAGGGCGTGTGACCTTGGTCAGCTGAGCTCAAGCCTTGGGAAGGAGAACTCAGTTGCCAACACTCTCAGCCGTTGGGGGAATGAGGGTTTCATTCCACCGCCATCCCCAGTCTTTCCAGTCTCTAGGAAAGGGTACCACCGATCACCACGCTAATCATCCCGAAGCCCTGGGACCTCCTGGCTCCTCTCTTCCCTCTATACTTCTCACCCCCTCCATCAGCAACCCCTGCCAGCTCTTCCTTTACGGTCCTCATCGCCTTGCAGTGAGAGTGCATTTGCCTTGGTCCGTGCCCCCTCACCCACCATAGGGACCAGTACCGAGGGCCCCCGAGTGGTCTCCCTGCTTCCGTTCCTGCTGCTGACCATCAGAAGTGATCTCCTTTGCCACGGAGGAACCAGTACTGTGATAGAATGGGGAATCTGTCGGGCCCCGGACAATCTCGGGAGAAAAAGAAGAAAAGAAAAATATGGACACTAATAAATATCTTTAAAGGGTAAAGTCCCATGAATGTTAACTCCTGACAAAATTGTAGTTAATTTATTAATGAATTAGAAAACCAGTGAGAAGTTACCACCAGCTCCAAGGTGAACTCAGAGTTAACACTTTATATTAGCAATAGGTGATGCTGAAATGAATGTATAGAGTCATGAAATGGGTTTATTTGAAAAGAAGGGGCTGGAAATCTATTGTATTTCCAGCAGACAAAATTGATTTGTTTCCCTAGAGACAAGAATCATGTCCACTGCAATCAGTTGTATAAAACTCACAGAGATACACGGTAGTTCAAAGACACCGAAAGTCGCGGAGTGTGTGCCGTAAGGTCAGCTAACCTGGAAGGGTGTGTTTAGACAAGACCGAGTTTTCTATCAAAGACACCCAGTCATCTCTCTGGCTCACTTCAAAATCTTGCATGATTTTTTTCCCCATGGCATAGAGGGGTGAGGGAGGAGAGAGAGAGAGAAAGAAATTTCTTGGACAGTTTTGGTTTATGCCTATTTTCCTGGAGAAATTATGGGAAGCAAGCCTTTTACACTAAAAAATGCCCTGACTTGGAAGGTGCCGTATGGAGTTACCCACTCGGGTTTACTGTCCTCTCACTATTTTTCACTTCAAACCACTTACAGTAGGAGATAGAGCCACGCCGGGAAGGACTGACAACAGTTCCAGCAGCACCTCCAACCTAAACCAGGGAGGCTGTGGCAGCGAGCCCACGGGTGCGTCCTGAACCGGGCCCAGTGTGGAGCAGGCGCAGCTCCGGGCTGGGCTTCTCCGGAGCAGGACCCCGGCCCCCGCCGCCCGGACGGATTCACTCTCAGATTCCTTCGTCCAGGTCTTCTCTCGATGAGTGGATGATCAAAGGCTTGTGCAGACTCACTTTCCAAAACATTGGGGATGTTGGGTTCCCTGCTGACACTCCAGAGCTGAAGTCCACAGCGAGAGCTGTGAGCGTGTCGGGCCGAGCAGTGACCGGGCAGGACGTGGGTGGCTGCGGTGCTCCGTGAGCGCCACTCCGTAGATTAGACGGGCTGAGTGCGTGTCCGAAGGAGCGCCTTCACTTCAGATTTGGTTGGGTTTGAAAACACTCTGAGCTCCTTTTTTGTTTCTGCAGCATCGGGTGGTTTCAGGAATCTCTTCATCTTCTCTTTCCTCTGGTTGGAGGGCTTTTCAACTTCTGACACCTCTGCCTGCTCCTTTGTGGCATCTTGCTGGGAGCAGGCCGTGTGGTCAGCTCCCCACATTCTTAAGAAAGCTCGCAAGACAGGAAGTGCTTTTCTAAACTGTCTTAGAGGATTTGCATATGCATATATGCAAAATTATATGTGTATTTTTTTTCTTTCTCAAACTAGGATGTCACATTGCGAGCTATAAACAGAACTCATCCCTCAAGGGATTAAGGCTAATCTTAGAACCAGCTATGAACTTCCTACCAATGGAAGCACATTTGAATTCATTCTGTGCACAACACTATGGACAAATGCAAACGTGGCCGCTAAAAAGTCTGCCGATTGCAGCCTTCAGTCAGAGTCCCCTTCATTCCAGGAGCCAGTGAGCGCCCTGTAGAGGGTGCGGGCTGTCATTGGGAAGCACTCCTCAAACCGTAAGATCCGAGCAGCTGTCATAACTCGGGAGTGAACTTGCGTGTTGGCCTCGAGTTCCAGAGTACTCCGGCGGGGCCTCTGATTCGTGTGTGGTGAGAAGCCCCCTTAGCAATATTCTGGAATCGTTGACATTTGCAAAACAAGTCGTTTTGCCCGGACGGCACCTCCCTGAAGTGCGTCCTTAGGTACAAAGGCAACGCAACCTGTGTGGTACCAACGCAGGTGCACGAAACTCACTTTCTCGAGCGAGAAGGCGTGTACCACAAGCATTTTGCAAACGATTCCTCCAAATAGTGATGACTGTCACCCACACTTGTCTTGTCCTTTATGGTTTGCAAAGTGCTTCCAACCCCAGAAGTCATTTCCGAAGCTCTCGGTGGGGGTCTGCCCAATGGCACGCTGGGTGTGGGGGTGAGATGCTGCGGCAGCAAGACTCGGGGGACAGACCTTTCCAGCTGCCGTGTGTGTTCTGAGCCTTGGCTGCGGTGAGTCTTTGGGGACCAGACACTCCTGGAAAAGCTTATAAACTGGTTGTTACAATACCTCAGGGAGCCTTCCCTGCAGTTTCTGTTTTACATAAATATGCATCGAGTTATGTGGTATATTTGGACCAGTTTCAAAAAGTGAGTGCTAATTACACTTGGAAGTATTTTTAAAAATCACAAAATAGCCGGGCATCCACGTTCGTATCGGTGCTAAGATCGGTCAGACTTTCGAGCAAACGATCAGACCTTTATGCTCATTTCTGGTTTCTGAAAGTAAGGTTAGTTCACTTACACAGTCGGTGAATATTTCAGCACCGATCTTGTCGGTGCCCCCCCTTTTTTAAGGATACAAAGGCGAGACAAGCCTCTGCATTCTGTAACCCTAAAACGTATTAGGGAAGATAAGACAGGCACACAAATCATGATGTGAAATGTCGAGAGTCTGGAAAGATGAATTAAAATCTTCCTGAATGAGGAGGAGGAGAGTGGGATTCGAACCGGGCCCGGATGAGAGAGCAGTCTTTGTAAGGATGGATGAGACAAGGTGTTCCAAGGGCGGGGGGAACAGCACGCACGGTGGGAGAACGCGGGGTGTGCTGAGCCGTGGTACTGTGCCGTCTCGGCCGGCGGAGTGCAGTGATGACGAAGAACCCTGGAGGGTCAGCACTGGTGTGTGGCTCCGCCAACGCTTTCCCGCGCACGGGCTAAGGAAAACAATGCTCTCAGGTCAGACTGAACCGTGAGCCTGCACTCTGCATTGAATGGAATCACAGTCCCGGGGTGGATAAGTATTAAACTCCACCAGTCTGTAATTGTGTGGGTTGGCTACCACCTCACGCACCTATTTTTGTAGTTATTATTTTTCTCTTTTTTTTATGTAAAGCAACAAAATGTTTCCTTATTATAAAAATAATACATCATCTTCTATTCTTAAGCAGAAAGAATTAAATAAGCAACTAAAACCCACGGCCCAAAATAATCTATGATATTCTGACCATCTATTGCACATCTACATATGTTTTTAAATATATTAAAAACATTTTTCCTGTCCTGAATTTTTTCTCTTAAAAAATAGAAAGTGTTGTAATGAAACCTTTGCAACATACGTGCGTGTGTATTTCTTTAGGAAACAATGCCTAGAAATGGAACCCCTGATTCACGGTTGTGTGTGTACACACACACACACACACACACACACACCACACGTGTGTGCGCTCAGATCCCATTCCAGGGAAGTTGTACCTGCCTCGGCTCCCACCTGCAGCAAAGCGACATTCGTGCTCAAAGAAAACACCACAGTGTCTCAGGAAGATGGGATCGCCGGAGCACAGATGTTCCATCACTGAGACCATGGGTGGTAAGTCCTCTGGCTGACCTGTCGCTCCTCCTTTTTCCTTGAACGAAGGAGCACGGGTCGCTCCTCTCTGCCTTGTGGGTTCCTGGTCCGCACCCCGTCGGCCTGGGAAACGGTGCTGTCCTCCCTGGAAAGGTGCCATCTGAGAAGCCGAGCTGGCTGCTGGTTTCCATCATGCTGAGGCCTGTACTGTGGCGGCCAGGGACACTAACCAGGTGACAAGGAGGCGATTTCGTGACAAGGGCACACTTGCAGTCCCTGCCCCTGAATCTGCGAGGGCACGCACAGGCAGCACACGCTCCCAGCTTGAACCTGACAATGCTTCCTTCGTCGGAGCAATGCTGCGCTGAGTCACAGAGACAGCTGTGGTGGGGACCGGCTCCCCGACCCCTGAGGCGGACGCAGGTGAGGGAGCCCCCGTGTGTGTTCACCCTGTGCCCTCCGCACACCTGACCTCACTCAAAAGGGCGATGTGGATGCCGGCTGTGGTCCCTTCCAGCTCAGCCACTGTGCATTGTCACAGCCAGCAGATGGCTCCTGAGGGTCCGCTTCTGCCCGCCTCCTCTGGCTGTCTTGAGGCCGAGGGCCCCGGGAACATGCCTGACACCCCGGAAGCAGCACTGCCCGAGACCACCGAGAGGCCCACTCACCCCACTGTGGTTCTTTTCAAAGCATCTTAGAGTCACGATGATTGGGCAAGGATCATAAATTAAATGAAATGAAACGACATGTGGGAAAAGTCTGACCCGTCAGAAATACAGCCAAATAGAAATTCCTGAAGCAGAGTGATAAGAAAATCAATTCCACGGCTGGTGGGCAATTACACCCCATGCCAAGGCGTCCCCCCGGCATCCAGCTGCCAGGTGTAGCGATCACAGAGCACGCCCGTGCAAGGCTGGCTCTCAATGGGGGAGGTGCCTGGGACTGCGAATGTGCTTTGGAGCCGTGTTTGGGGCTGACGACGGTTTGAGGGGGTGCTTCTCGGCGGCAGGCCCTGGCTGATGGAGAAAGAGAGCTCCTAATCACAGGTGGTCACCTACACTGCACCAGAGGCTTACAGCGACGGTCCCACAATGCATCTGAACCGGAGTGCGGCGCAGAATATTTCGGGGTAAGATCCCGAAGGCCCCGAACACTGCCACAGCAGGATAGCAGTGCGGCAGCCTCACCTTCTCCGTGGGGGTCATGTTCAGGACCCGCAGCGGATGCCGGAAACCACGGACTGTATTGAACCTGGTGAGTACTGTGTGTTTCTCCTACACACACACCCCTCTGCTTCCAGGAAGCGCTCACTGCTTCTCTTGGACATGTCTCAATTGCTGGGGTCACGACTCTTGCATTTTGGGGGTCATCATTAGGTAAAATGACGGTGACCTGGACAGAGCACCGCGATTCCTTGAGGTGATGACTGAGCCGGCTACTCACAGTGATTTAATCTACTCTTTCCAAATACTCTGCACCGCCGGCTCTGTCGTCCAGATTACACGGATGAGGCCCCTGGAGCATCGAGATGGCCGACAGCTTTCAGACCCACTCGGAGGGCGGCTACCGGATCTGAAGTCCCGAGTCTCCAGGGGCCCCGGGTCCGTCCGTGTCGTTTCCTCGGAGAAGAGCGGCGGCCTTGGCTCTGCCTCAGCCGGCCACTTAGTCCCGACCGTCCCCAAGCCCCTGCCGTAAAATCAGGGCGGTTGTGTCTCCCCTGTCGTAAAATCAGGGCGGTAGTGTCTCCCCTGCCGTAAAATCAGGGCGGTTGTGTCTCCCCTGACGACTGCAGTGTTTTTTAAAGAAGAAGCATGCTGGTGTAAATGAAAGCGCTACCTGACGAGGCTCCCTGGGCCGGGAGCTGGGTCTTCACATCCTCACGCTGAACATGGTGCTCTGCACGCACTAAATCCTCAGCAAATTGCAAATGCACGTGGAAGGTTCCAGGCACGTATGGTTTATCGTTAACACACGGTCCCTCCCCTTGAGAGATTGGTGACTTACCTGGTGTGGCAGGATGTGGATTTGACATCAGAATAGCATTCCAAGGGAACAGATACGGAGTTCCAAATAAACCGGAATGATCGCCGACTATGAGCAAAGTTCCTCCACGTGGGTGGTCTGAGCATCCAACCAGAAGTGCCGACTGTAGGCGGGGCTTGCCTGAGGTCCGAGGGGCAGGCGGGTGGCCCAAAGCTGTGCCAACGTGGGAGAGAGGGCAGGGCGTCTCAGAGGAGGGGACAGGCATGACCAAAGACACCGGGGTGGGCGTGTGGGATGTGTTGGCAGATTAGCAGATCCATCTCTTTGACTGTAATGCAATCGTCGTGTTCAATAACACAAAATGGGAAAGGGACAAATACCGGAAAATTGGGGACACAGTATCACTCAAACAAATATTACCAAACTTGCTGCTTGCACAAATACAAAAAAAAAAAGACACTGAGTAACGCCTCTTACCCTTTTCTCAAAACCATATTGTTCACTATGAACACCCTACTGCATTATATTTTAAAAATGGCTAAGAGAGTCAACACACACGAGAAGCAATGCCCTTTAAGGAAGTGTCCAGTCTGAATTAAGTGCCCCAGCCCTGTAATAATCTTGTCACCCTGCACTTGAACGGGTTGTTTTCTTCCCCATCTCCTGCGTTAACCTGTAATTTTTTTATTGGTTTTTATGTCACCAGGATTTAGTGCCTGGCACACAGTGTACACTCACTATATCCTGAGTGAATTAAGCATGTCAAGTAAGCAAAGGATTGGAAGCAGATAGCGTTTAGCTCACAGCATTAAAACCTTCCTTAGCAGCACTATGGACAAGGAAGCTGAGGGCTGGTCCCCAGTAATGATTATGTATCTTCCTCCTGGGCTGGGCAGGAAGCGGTTAAACCACCCAGCCCAAGGCCGCCAGCCCCTGGGACCTTTTGATCCTGCACCACAGGAAGTAAGCCGCACAGTCAATGACTTCTGAGCAGACAAGGGGATTTTTTTAGAAAAGTAAATTCAATCTGAAAATCGTTCCTTTCTAGGCAAAACGCCAGGGAGACTGACATAATTTTCACCAGGACTTTGACAGAGAGAACGTGGAGAACAAGGTAAACAGAGAAGAGGGACGCAGAGCAAGTCCTCCCCAGGCACACCCAGCGTTTCCCTGCTGCTCGGGCGCCAGTCAGAAACCAGAGGAAACACCAGATCGGACCGGAATGAGACCGGAGAGAGAGAATCCCCGACACGTGTGGAAGACGGGGAGCGTTTCAGAGGAGACTCGCTCACTCCACTGAGGAAGACGAGGACTCGAACCCGCAGGAGAACCCAAAGCACCTGGAATTGCCCCCGCCATGGTGAGCCAGGGGTCTAGCCTGTTTCATAGGGAGGAGAATTGGGGTTCCTGAAGGAACCCCGCATCAGAATCTGCACAAACACCCACACACCCTTGCTTCCACTGAGTAGGAAATCTGTACAGTTCATTCGTGGCATAGATTCGGTCAGTTCTCATGGAATCCCCTGTGATCGTTACTAAATCTGAATTAAAACGATGCATTCAGGAATTTCGGGTTGGTTTTGGGGGGACCGCTTTTTGATGGGACACTTGCATCTCAGTCCCACCCCTAACTTTGCTTTGAAATAGCTTCAACAGGCCCAAAGTTATGCAACGTTAGTCACTAAGCAAACTGATCAAATATTTGAAAACACTTTGGAGAAATCATTCTCAGGTAAAGTGTGCTTTGGCTGGTCCATCCTGAGACCCGAGCTAGTTCCTGAGGCACCTGCCCAGGACAGGCAGCGCCTGCAGCTGGGATGGAGGCAGAGAGCCATCTCTGCAAGGAGGTTTGGGTTCCTGGGTCTGTGTCGGAGACCTGAGGGAGACCGCCCTAATCAGTATCAGGGTGACCCAGCACGCCAGGGTGCTGGGAGGCTGTGCACTGCATGCTCCTTCTGGAAGTGCAAAGCCATCGTCCATTCATTCACGTCATGATGCATTCACGCGTCCATCGATTCATTCACTCAGATTTTGATCTATTCAACAAAGGCCGTCTAAATTCCGTCATGCTGGCTGCTAAACTGACCCCACACAGGAGACTGGTGGTCTCTGCACAGACCTGGCCGAGAGCTCCGTTCACTAACACGCCTCCGGGTCTCCACCGTGTGGGTGGATGGTAGGAGCGCTCAGAAGGGCAGTGACAGAGACCGAGGAAGGATCGGCTTCACCCAGACGTGATACTCTCCCCCACGGTGAATTCCATCACCTCCGCATCGCACTCTCCCCTCCATCACCTTCTCGCCCCTCTCTTGAAAGTCGCTGTTCTAGGACCTCGGGCCAAGGACTTCTCTTTGAAAAAGGCCATGCCAGATGGCCAGCTTCTGTTATTTTGACGAGGTGTTACACAGACAGGAGAGAAAACGGTAAGGAGAACGTGAATAACAGGGAAAGGAGGACAGTAGAGGTGGCTCGTACATATTTTCAGCCTCAGCCGGGCAAGGCCTGGCCCAGGAGGAAGGAGAAGATAGAACCTTCAGGAGTAAGCCAGACTCATCTGGTACAAACCAGACACCCAGACCCCACGGTAAGCGCCGAAGAACAAACCCAGTCTGGTCCCCAAGCGTGTGATCCAGTCCTTGTTCTGGGTTTCACGTCATTTAAGTCCAACCATTCGAGTCCCGGGAAGCATCACCAGAACCCCTGGCCTCTCCGGCCCACCACGACCGCCCCTCAGCCGAGATCTTCCAGAATCAAACACCGAGCTGTGGAACGAACCCACCCGTGGTGTGACCACCCCGGCTACACCTGGGACTAGAGCCTCTGAATTCAAAGTCCTTCATCCTCACAGTGAAATTCAGCAAAGATACCAAGACACTTTCAAAATCCCAGTTCAGCACTCCATACCACGTTGGAATACTGAGCCTAAGCCGGTCATTTACTCACCATCCTCACAGTCTTGGCAGTCTTATTCCTGTACTGGTGTCTGTCCGTCTTCCCCGCTGATCAGTAAGCGGGAGGAAGCAGGAACCACGTGCATGGCGTTGTCCTCTTTGACCCCTGGGGCCAGTCCCTGGCGGCCCTCGGTCAGCAGTCCTCGGCTGCTAAATGAGTGCGTTGTTCACCTACGAACAGAAGTTTGGGCAAAACTGAGGACAGCCTTGTCATCGTAAGGGACACCACGGTGGTATCACTTGAGGACAGCATCACCCGTTTAGTGTTTAGACCGCGCTCACTCCCAAAAGGACGTGGCTGGGCGCTACTAGAGTGGAATGCCCCATGATTCCCCGCCAGCTTTGTCTGCAGAGTGTGAGTTAGTGCATACAGACGAGCGCCCTAAGACATGGCTCGATGGATGTTTAGCTGAGAAATACTTTAGTTTATTTCTCCAGGGAAGGCATGCAATGCGTGCGTTATGTCGAAAGTCATCTGCCAGCCCATGCCTCTTAGAAATGAAGATGTTTATTTAAATTTCAGCGGCCTCATCTTCTCAATGTGAAGTCCAGGCCACACGCCGATTAGAGTTCTGAAGTCCTGGTGGCCAACGTGCTGTGTTGGTGAATTTTTATTTTACTATTATTTTCTGTGTAGAATTGATAATAGATGGTGCTCTCGGGGTTCCTAGTAGGCACTGAAAATATCAGGTTCACGTGTTGATTGTCCCGATGGTCAGCCCCTCATAATCAATAGTCAACACGCATTGGGTGTTTTGAGAGCAGTGCTGATATTCCAGGAGAATGAACTGCGCTGTCAGGAAGTCCGGCATCTTGTTATGAAATCCACTGACCTTCTATTCAGACACCACTGAATCATTTTTGATAAATTAAACACAAAAATTGGATGATTGAATTTATATTTAGTAAAATGCCAATTACTGGGCAATGCCAAACACGACTTCTGATAGAAATGGCTGTTAAACACAGTGTCCTCAGCCGGTTTTCCTCTGAGACCTGGCACTTCAGGGCTCCCTGGGCAACAGTGCTTGGAGGGGACTTGGTTTCCGCAGCATCGCCTCTAGCTGCTCTGCGCCCGACGCCCTGCCTCTCCACCCACAGCGGGCTCTCAGTCCCAGTCAGCCAGCAGCCGCAGAGCCCGCACTCCCTGGCTGCTCCTGGGGCTGGCTCGATCCCCACGGTTCCCTCCTCTCCTCTTCGGAGATGCGTCACTTTTCATGGAGGTTCTCGGAGTGGGGGGTGGTCTGGAGGGAACAATCCCCATCCTTACTCTCCGCCTGCGAATCTCTGAGCCTCTCTCACTGCCGCTTGTTTTATTCCATGTAACTTAGCGAAGAGAGTAACACCCTGCAATTTCACTTCTGCTTTGTAAAAATCCAATGTCCTTTTTGTGAGGACTTTTCCTGTGTCATAAAGTGTCTTCTGACACCCAGTTTGAAGGAGCAGGGTGTTTGGCCCCCGGAGGCGCTGTGAGCCCACATTTTTCTCCTGTTGTCGGGCACCTAGACTGTTCCCCGCATCGTCCAGGTTGCCTGGCTTCATCTTTTCAACATAAATCCCTGACATACATAAAACATCTAATATCTAATACGTATGATATGTATAAACTTTTAAAAACATATTTGTATTTCAAAGCTTTAATTTTTTTCAAGATAGTTTTTTTAAAAGATGATGGGTGGACACAAAGCTCTAAACTTTTCTGAGCCACTTGGTACATTCTGGGCTAAGGACCGCTCTTACTGTGCTCTTGCGAGTGTGGATCATTACCTTGTAGAGGTCTTTGTCAGCTTATCATGTGGAGAATCCGATTTCATGCCCGTGCAAACGGAGCAGCAATTCCCATTTCACAAATGATGAGTTATGTGCAGGTAAAGAGGGTTGGAACCCTCCTTCAACCTCTGCTCCAACCTGGAGCTCGCTTCTGAGCTGCTGACCTTCTGTGGTCTTCATGTCCCATTGAGAACTCTGATTCTCAGAGCCTCGGGTCACTTTGTCTTAATTGCACTTTATTATTCTCCATTGTTGGCGAATGTTTCAGTCCATTGAGCTAGAAGGGTCTCTCTTCACCTTTCCTTCACCGGTTAGTTTCCAGTTATAAAAATGACAGATTTCCTGAGAGGTCGTGTTAATTTTATTATCATCCCACTGATTATTTTTACTCACGTGGAAGCAGGAATAAAATATTAGGCTTAGAGGGGAGAGAGTTTGTATTGTTCACTGAGGGGCTTTATACTCCTTTCGCTACGTTAGGTGAGCCTTGCAGAGAATCTCAGGGTTGGCAATGCTGTTCGCATCGCACATCCGGTCAGAAAATAAACAGAGGGCAACAGAAAACGTCAGATGTCTTTAACCCTCACCGAGCAGGCCTCTGCTGCTCCGTTTCAAGTTAAATTAAAGCTCGTTCCCCCGATGCCTATTTCTTCATCACTGTGCACACCCCTTCGGGGAGAGGGCTGTGTCTGTCTCCTCTCTGCCCTTCAGAGGGGTCCCGCCGCCGGGAAGGATGCTTAGGATCGCCATGCGCTCTCCCCCGCGGTTAAAGTGACCCACCGGCCAAGGTCTGGAAAACTGCTCCATGTGAAAACGTTGCCTCCACCGGAATCATTTGTGTTTTCAGACAGTGTGAGTGCTGCTCAGGTGCCCAGGAGCGGACACGCCTTTCAGTGAAATATCTAGACACGGCCAGCTGGACTCCCCAGCCCCACCGAACGAGCGGACTGGCCAGAGGAATGAACGAGGACTTGGCTGAAGCTGCAGGCTTTCGGCCCCTCCCGTCATGGGGACGGGTGGGGGGGCTTCTGCGCCTCCACCAGGATCACAGCTACCCGGCGCCCAGCGTGGTTAAACCGACAAAAGCACACGTGTTTTATGAACTTCCCATATGTGCGCGGGAGACTTCACAACAGAATGGAGACTGAAATAAGTAACTGGAGCAGGAAGCTTTTAAACCTTTCAAACAAAGAAACTATACATTTGTGGGGGAAAATGACAAGACAGAAGCGTTTGGGCTGGGGAAGTAAACGGTGAAAGAGTAAGTAGGAAGGTGGGGGTTGGTTGGACAAGATTTGCTTGTCCGGATTTCTTGGCCCCAAATTCCCTGTCCCTGGTGATGAGAGTGTCTCCCCTTCTCCGGGCGCAGGGCAGGCCCCTCTCACACGGGAGGTCCATGACCTTTTCAGGGAAGAAGGGCAAGGGGAGGCAGGTCTAGAGACATTCCTGTTTCTGCTGTGTTTTTAAATTCCTTCAGCTCAAAGGCGCCATGCTTTGGGGTAGCATGGCCCGAACCCCGTAAGCCCCCATGCACACTGGGCGGATACTCCAAAGGACCACTGACTCCATCTCAGGGCGCGCTCGGAACCCGGGTGTGGCCGGGAGCTGTCCACTGCACCTGCCGTGGTCCCACCGTCCCAGGTGGAGCTGATGCCCCTCGCAGCACCTTAAGGTGCCGCACGCCCCACGGTGGCATGTGCCCCTGACCTTGATCTTCACCAGTTCCACTCCCAGGCTTCTCCTAGGAGCAGAGGGCAACAGCTGACCCATGGCCTTCCACTCACCGATGTGACTGGGCAGAAAGCATCGTCAGCCACGGGGCAGGTGTGGGGAGGAGGGGACAGAGGGGGGCCCAAGGGACCAAGGCAAGGGAGCAGGCGGGCAGCCAAGAAGCTGTCCTGGGGGGTGGGAGGCTGAGAGAGGTGGGGCCGTGCGTGGGCCCAGGCTCCAAGTCCCCCCAGCATACTCCACGGTCCCTTCCTTCTTCACTTACAAAAGGCAAATGGAAAGAAAACATTTTTAAGGATGCCAGGCTGGTAACCTGAGAGCATTAGGCCACAAGGGTGGCACCCTTCTGAGCACCGGGCCTGTTGACAACGCAGATAACACCTGCACCAGGATGCTGGCCCTGCGGGCTGAGGGATGAGCACCTGGGGTCCTGCGAGCTGTCCCAGAGTCCCAGGAGAAAGGCCACCTCGTCAACACATGGAACCAAGTGAAATAAGAAGTAGCTGGCACTCTGAACCACTCAGTTTTGGGGTGGTTGACCACACATCACTTGACAGCCGAAACACGCGGTCACCATCCTAGGTACCGTGGGGTCACTGAGAAGTATGAGACGTGACATCTACCCTCAAAAAACTTACAGTATCGTTGGCAAGAAAAGGACTCCTGAGAGAATTTTTGGCCCATGACAAACAATGTGCAATCAAGAAAGAAGGAGAAAATTGAAAACGTTGCAGGTGAGGACAGCTCAAAAACAGGCGGTGCCTGGGGAGAGGTGGCCGGGCAATTCAGGGAAGTATTCTGTGGGAGGACCCTGAGCCGGACCTTGCAGGTCACGGTGGTCCTGCTTGGCTGTCCTCTGCACTTGCCAGGATGCAGGGATGCAGAGTGCAGGGATGTGGGGATGCGGGGATGCAGGGATGCAGCGTGTCCTCATAGGCAGCCACACAAACCCCACTTCCTGGAGTCACAGCCTGGACCACGCAGCTTCCTGCGCCTCACACCGACCTCCTTCCTTCTTTCCATCTCTTGCCCCAGGCTTCGTTTTTGTCCCTGGGGTTGTGTTGGACGCACAGGTGAATCTCTGCAGCCTCGGTCTCATTTTGGTTTGCTGGTCACAGCCTTTTCTTTTCCCCAAAGCACAGGGACCAGAAAGCCTCTGGAACCCTCCCGGACAGGCTGGCCTGATTTCTAGGACCCTGTCTCGATACAGTGTCCCTCCCGTGAAAGCACAAATGACACTTATTAGGTTATAAAGTCAACTTGCAGGATTTACACAAAGCACCACTTCCTGCGCTTACCTGCCCATGGAACCCTACTTTCCAAGATCTTATTTTGGTGTCTCAGATTACCATTCGGGAAATGATGCTTGGGACTAAATCTCTACAAGTCGATTTGCAGCATTTATATTTGTAGCAAGCGTTCAGGCGATTCTGATGCATACCCAAGTTTGAGGAACATTGTTTTAGAAATAAGTGAAATTGAAGTTAATAGTCCTCCCATAACTTTTGATTATTTTTGCACTTATTCTTTAAGACTCAGACATGAAACCCCTCAAAACCCCATAACCTTCCATAATTACAACTAAATTTCTTTGCTACTTGACAGTTATTGTAGGTTAAATACAAAACATATAATCTGGCCCTGAATGGGTAGCTCAGTTGGTTAGAACATTGTCCCGATACGCCAAGGTTGCAGGCTCGATCCTCACACAGGGCACATGTAAGAAGCAACCAATGAATGCATCAATAAGTGGAACAGCAAATCAGTGTTTCTCTTCCCCTCTCTCTCTCAAAAAAGGTGTGATCTTTGCCGAAACATTTTATTACATTGGATTCTTATTTTTCTACTTTTGCAAGACTCTAGGATTCAGGAAACTGAGATCTTCAAAGGCTAGTCAGCCGAAGAGCTTGCCTCTTTCTGTGATAGGTGATTTGACATTCAGGGCAGCGAGCCTGCTGTAGTAGGTCTGGGGATCAGACTGACCTGGGTTTAAAATCTGATTTTGACTCCTACTGGCTGTGGGACATGGGGGCAATAATTTCAGAGTTTTGGGCCTTGGGTTTCCTGGATGAAAATCAGAATAATATCATCTACTGCACAAACTAGTTCTCAAAATTAAAAGAGCTTCAGTGGATGGCTAGCAAAACCACCGGCACCGCAATCGCTGCTGGTTTGCCGCCTCGTCTCTCCGACCCGCTTCATCCAGTTCCAGGACGGGCGAAGCGGTCAATACGGTTTCGCCGGGGAGCGGCCGGCGGTCACTTCGCGCAGGTGGGGAAAAGCCTGGAAAAGGTTAAAGGTGTTTCAGGAATGCACAGCACAGTATTTTCTGCTGATGCAGAGAAGCTCCTTGAGGAAGAAGGATTTTTATTTCAAAGCATTTAATCTTTTAGTTTCAGTTTGAGACCAAACTAAAAACATGTTAACACTGTGTCTCTGTAATTATTAAATAGTCACTAGCGATGGTGCTACATTAGAAGTTCCCAACTGCACCGGGATCTCTGTCTGTTTCCCACTCTCATCTCCAGGACGCATTTTAAACAAACCTGTAAATGCCCTCCACCATCTCCCCCCCACCACCACACACAGGAGATTTTCACAGCCTCGCTGCCCATTTTAATGGAGGGTAAAGCTCTGATGCTCTCTCTCCTTATTTCTGGGCTTGTGGGAGGTGAGGACAGTAAACACTGAAGGGAAATGGAAAATGAAACTTCTGGTGATGGCCAGTTTGTTACCTAAAAACGACCCACGTGTTTCTATTTGAATTTAAATCGTACCTGCAAGGGCTTCGCGTCTATAAAGCCTTTTATAACCCTTGCAGGTTTCGTTACGCGAGTGCAGAATCCCACCAATGCAGATAACAATATTCTCAAAATTGAAAACCGAGGACTGAAAATTTCATTAGCCCAATACATCACGTAACGTGCAAAAACACAACACAGGTTCTCTGTTTGAGTAAGGCCCTACTGACTGTGTGCACGATTCGGTCTATTCGCATGCTCCATGTTCTGAATTTGTTAAATCCCTGAATAAAAACCTCCGTGCTTGCAGTTCTTGGCTAAATTCTAAGAAGTACTAAGAGCCGCGTTATCGCCTCCCGGGGAGAAGAAGGTTTGTCACAATGAGTAATGTTCTTCCGACTGACGCGTGATCGATCCTGGAGCCCACTTTGCTCACATCCTGCACCGAGCGCTGATTTGATTTTCCGCACGTGGAAGATTTCACATATTTAAAAACTCTTCAGCTTCCGCTGGGAGAAGGGACATGGTCGGCGAGCCCATGTGCGAGGCTGAGGTCGGGGCCTCCGTGACCGGCCAATCTGTTAGTGGTCAGACCTGTGGGGACACGCCTTCCTCCAAGAACGGGGGCTCTAGGATGTTCACGCACTCGGTCTAAAGGGAGACATTGTCATCATCGGTAGTTCTGCTTCACAGGTGGGCAGCCCGAGCAGGTCCGTGGCTGGGCAGGTGCGACCGGCAACTCTTCCGAGAGTTCTCACCCCCAAGGAGAACGCTTGACCCCCCGCTGGCGCTTAAAGCGAAGCCGGGGGAGCAAACCTGGTCCCGCACAAGCTGGCGTCTCTGTCACACCCAGAGACACCGTCCTGAGTGGGCACCGGCTAATTTCCTTCTCCATAAAAAGTCTCTGTTTTCTTATACGAATGGCCAGAAGATTTTTTTCTCTTTCACTGCAACTAATTTTTTTAAGGAATGTCTTCAGATGGGTTGATTTGTATCAACATTTTAAAGTGTACAGCATACCCTTTTGTTATGTAATTTCAAGCCATTTTCATGCTTCAGGAAAGTTTCCTTGGACCATAGCCCTGAGTGTTTGGTGTACGGTCTTACTTTTCTCCCCCCTCTTTTTCTTGGCACCCCATTTCATGTGTTTGGATCGGCTTTGCATGTCTCCTGCGTTTGTCACAGTTCACGAATTTTTTCATTTCATTTTAATTAAAAAATGTCTCCTCTTTGCCATACAGTTAGAAAATATTGCCTATTGTGTTTACTCATTTTAATGTTCCTCCTAGTTTGCCATTCACTTCTGAAATGATTTTTAAAATTTCATCGTTGCTTAGTGTAATGGAAATCATTTTTCCTAAACTTTTAGAAAGAAAGCATGGTTCAGAGTGTTCTTTCAACATTGTGTTCGAGGGCTCCTTCCATTGTCTCTGAGACCTCTACTCCTCTTCCTCACTTTCCTCTGAAGCTCCTTTCCTCCTCCTCCTCCTCTCTCTCTCTCCCTCCCTCCCCTCTCTCTGTCTCTCTCTCTCATCCCTGCTCTTCTGAATCTGGGATCTCTTTGCATTGGTTTCCCTCCTGTGCGTAACTTTGTCTCTTCACTTTTGAGAGTTCAAGGTCCCAGGCTACTACAGGCCTTTCACACTTCACTGCCGACCCCTTGTATGTATCCACTGTTGGAAGGTGGGAAATCTCTCCGTTTCAGCGGCTGCCTTCGCACAGGCTCCTTGAACTTGGCCATTTGTTTTGGTGGCCCCTGCTCTGTCGGACGCCCTACTGACTCCTGCGTCCCGTCCTGCAGCAGGCGCTGATATCAGGTGCAAACACTGGGTGTTTGTACCGGCTCCTCATCCTTTGGGGCTCGAGACTGTACTTTGCCACCCAGATCCGTGTAGATGTTGGCTACGGAATCTGGGTTTTGTTCTCCTCCTTCCTCTATTTTCAGGTGGATGTTGAGATGGAAAACCATGCTGTTGCTGCCATCTTGCCCAAAATTCAAAACTGCCGTTTGAAGTTCAAACTGTGCAAATAAAACTCGTGGTAAAGTATTTGTAAACAAAACACAGGAGTCGTCCTCCTGGAACCCACCGGCTTGTCTTCTACTTCGTTTTGTTTTCTTCACAGACGATCAGTGCCTAAAATTACGATTTTCATTTTCTAATTTTTCTTTCCCTACGATATTAATTTTGTGACACGAGCTATTTTTCTCAGAAAATGCTTACCTAACTGCACATGGAAATGCAATAACTTTCAAGTGGGTAAAACAGACAGCCATTATCTCAACCAAGTAACCGAACAGCAGATATAGTTAGTATATAGTTCCTGATGTTATACAATACATCAAGGTTATCACATTCCTTTTGTATTATTCCTGACAAAACATTAAAATCTAACCACGAGGACACAGCAAGCAAACCCAAAATGAAGGTCAATCGACAAAAGGCCTAACTGCCTAAAACTTGTCAAAAATGCAAATGTCATGAAAGACTGAGAAGCTTCTGGACTCAAGGTAGCAGTAGTAACTGCACAAATAAATGCCACGTGTGATGATGACGTAGGCCAGAAAAATCGTATGTTATTTTTCTATAGTGGGCAGCGAGACTACTGGGGAAATCTGAATAAAGTCAGCAGGTTATATTACTATGACAGTACAGTATCAATTGTAATGAGTCGATGATCACACTGTGCACGTGTAAGGGAATGGCCATGACTTTAGGAAATGCACATTAAAGCATTTAAAACTAAAGGGGAATTATGACAGCAACTTCCTGTCAGCTGATTCTGACTAATCGTGGCCGTTATGTTCCATAAGGCTGCCAGAACCGCCGGACTGGTGGGGAGTGGGCCGTTGCTTTTAGAGGAAGACAATTCTAGAGGGGTTCGGTTCTAACAGGACAGAGTCCACCGTCATCAGCGGGTCTTCACATAATCTTGTTGGACCTGTGTTCCTGTCAAAATATGCCTTATTTAGTATATGGCATGTCCTATACATACTATATATGTTTATGTAATATACAAATACTATGCTGTATATAATACATACCATACTAATAAAATATGTCAAATATATAGTATACTATCATGGATTCATGAACACTGAATAGTGCTCACAGCACTATGACTCACGCTTGAGTGAAGTTTAGCACAAGTATTTTCTCCATAAAACAGAAATATGTATATCTACATATATATTTATAACATTCACATTGTTCTCCCCTGTATGTTTTTAGATATTACATATGTAGGCATATATTTAAATACATATTTATATAAATACACCGAAATATATTTACATTTGTATAATTACATATTTATATAATGTTCACATATATAAACTTTTTATTCAGTGTAGAGGCATGCAAATGACCTGTGTTCGATCCCAGATACAACCTGTGGTTGCCCCGAGTCAGCGATAAACTTGGCCCAGGATTTTACTGATTCAATGCGTGCCTTTTAGTATTCTTCCCATCTCAGCATCTTATTTTAGAGTCAACCATATGGAATTTTGACGCCAAGGCTTATCTTAATTCCGAGCTATCTGATAGCATGGTAATTACCACAAAGCCATCAAGCACCACCAAACAATTTGCATCTCCTTAGGGAGTAATTTCCCTACAGGACAAATAGCAGTTGTCAAAGGAGGAAGAATAATTTTGTTTATAAGCACAGATTTAGAAACCACTAAACAAGTAGGAACTTGCAGTGGAGATGTGACGTTCTCTCTTAAGCATCTGACTTTAAATCATTAAGCTTTAAATGCTGGTAATGAAAAAAATACCGTTTCAGCTCTTCTGATGAGCAGTGAGAAGCTGGGCCTTGGGGTTGCTCTTGACCTGCTGATGGTGATGAACCTGAAGACTTACTCATTCTCACCAACTTGGTTATGAAAGTACTCAGGACAAGAAAAAGGACACTTTCTTCCTTGAATCCATCATTTGAGTTTGAACAGATGTAGTAAACATGAATCAAGCATTTCTTTGTGGAAGACACCCTGCATAAAACTTTAAAAGTATTTTTGCTGTCACAGTACTGTAATTCCTGTGCCCCTCCCGGTGCCATGTGACGCTGAGACACCTTCGTGTGACTCTCTGGACTGTATTTACCGCCCCACTGCCTGCTTGTTCTTTCTCAAATGGGACATTTTAGATTACAAAAATTTAAGTTTTTGCTTGAGAGTCACAATGTTTTGTTCACAAACACCACTGCGGTCACTCTGTTCTGCTCGATAGAAATGCTCTGTGGTGGGACGGCCCGTGTGCATTTGTCCACCTACGGAATCACCCCCCTGAGAAGGACGCACAAGGTCCATCTCATCACACGCCGCTGTGCTGCAAACACCGCACTGTCGTGATTTCCTGCCCGGGAATTGCCCGCGAAAATGAAATAGATTAATGTCTAAATTATGCAAGAGTATATAATATTTTGATGTTTCAAATTTTAGAGAGCTGTAATGTTCATCGAATGATTAAATAAAAAATTAAAAGTCAGTCTAGGTACCTCCTAGGTTTTCAATCAGCCATGACATTTTTTTTGGCTTACAATGTTAATTGAAACACCCTTGTGCTGAGAGGTCTTTCTTCTCCCGGTGCCTTTTCCTGGGGCTGATATGCGTTGACAGTCGGGCACTGAACTGCAGTAGTTACAGAAGTAAAGCTGAATCAGATGTGTTCAGATTCCGTGAAGAATTGTAATAGCCAAATGCTTTATTTGAGCTTACAGGATGGATGTCAATAAGATTGTTACCTAACTCAAAGAATTGCCTCCTCCGTACAGTGGATATGGTGTCCTTAGCTAACAGTCATTCTTGACGCTGTCATGTGGTGGCTGCGTGGCCGCTCCGGCGGCAGGACAGCGTCACTCTTCCAGAGCAGCAGAGAGGTCACAGCGAGGGTGATGTGGCCGTGCAAGGGATGTCCTCTCCAGGGATTTCTTGGGAGGATCTCGTCACCCACACATCTGGTCGACCACAGCAGTACCACGTAGTTGCAAGGGATGTGGGAAAATGTGATGATTCAGCTGGACACCTTCTCCTTGAACATGCTGTGAGGGAGACTAACCGTTGATGTTCACAGGCAACTGGCAGTGTGTGTCAATGACCTTCTTAAAAGAAGGGCCTGGGGACTGGACAGTATATCCTAGAACGGTGAGCCCAGCAGAGTCCCGAAGGACATAACCCCTCTCTAGCTGTGTATTTCATAAGTTTATCAAGACAGCTGAGGATTGGCCCTATTTTCTAAGGTGCCACACCAGCATTATCTATTCATGTCATTCTTACAGTGACCTAAAAAACACAGCTCATTCTCTCGTGGTGCCACGCAGCGAGGTGTCCGTTGAAACTTGGCACTCGCTCTTCCGATATCCAGGCCCGTTTCCTGCCCCCGATTTCACTGTGCATGCCACGGTCCGGCATTTCAAAATACTGAAACCTTTTAAAAGTTGACTTTGCCATCCATTGCACTCTCTCTCCAAAATTTGCATCGTTTGTATATTGAATATTCGTTTTTCTAAAGGATAACTTTGAACAGTACGTGGAAACCTACCATTAGATTGAAATGGGGTAAGCATATCAGTGAAAATCTGTGCAGGGTACAAGAGAAACTTGGGAGAACACGTATCTGGCTCAGCTTGTCTGGATTTGGGAAGGCTGAAGCAACCTCAGGTGGTTTTAAGATTCTCTCTTTGTCTGTAATCTCTGGCAATTTAACTATGAAGTGTCTTAGTGTGGACCTCCTTGGGTCAAGCTAAAAAAAAGATGGGACCGTTGTTGAGTATTGAAGGTACACGTGGCCTGGGGGACCACACCGAAACGGTGGTCCTAGAAGAAGAGGTGTGATGAGGAAAGGCCCAGAAGTCCAGCAGACGGACATCACAAACACCGCGATCTGTCTTGTCAGGGGCGTGGAAGGGAGAGGACGAGATGAGGCAGGAGAGGAGTGTGCGTTTACCCAGGAAGTCCGGAATCTACTTTTGATTGGCAGTAAACTAGGTGCCCACTTTGGAAAGATTCCTCCACACCTGTCTTTTAAATGTCCAATTGCATTTTGTTTCCAAGAGCGGTCGAGGAAAAAGTAGAGACTAGATTCTTCAAGCCCTTCCTTCTTCCGTACCATGCGGATATTTCTCTTCAGATGTGGCGACTGTCCGTCTCATTTTCTGAGACTCTGAATTTCAAAGCATTTATCCTGCGGCCGCTCAAGGTATTCTGAGAGTTGTCAGTTCGCATGTACTGATTTTTGTCCCAGAAAATGTAGCCACTGGGTCTCTGATCACACACTTCACTTGTGGGAGATGCTTTCAACAGCAAGAGCTGCTTTCTTCAGCTCTTTCCCCGTCTTCTGGCTGGTCTATCAAGGGAGGTGTGACTGTGGGAACCACAGAACCCCGTGCTTGCCATTCTGCTGGATGACAACGAGAGACTCAGGTACGGAGGGGTAAGCAATAGCACGGTCTGAAAGCTCGCACTTTTAGCCTGAATACAAGCAGCTCACAAGCTTCATTTTCACAGCGACATAAATATTATACTGTAATTAACCATGAATATTTGATGACGTTGGGAGAGCATTATCTGTAATTGCTTAATATCACACAATGTAATTCTAAATTTTGGATGCTTTTGAGGCCTGAAAATGTCCTCTGTGTGCTGCCAAGTTTCCAAACAAATGTGTGGTGGAAAATTGCACCGTAGCCGGAATAATAACCCGAGTAAATAGGTAATAACGGGCATCTCCATTGCACGTTAGTTCAACACGCAGCATGAAAACGTCCCAGGACGTGAACAACCGAGTTTCACAAAGAGAATTGGAACAGGCATGATGGTCGTGCTTATCTGAGAGACTGATGTGCTGCAGGAAGATATTTTTCACGTGTGGAAAAGAAAACAGTGCCTTATTCAAATGCCAGGGGTTCCCCCGCTGGGAGGGGCGTCGGTTTGCAGGTGCCACGGGGGTGCCCCAGGGACCCCAACCCTGGTGCTCCACGTGTGTCTGGGGTAACTTGCAGCCAGAGACCTCAGGCAGGAGACAAAATGTGTGCTTACTGAAACATTTTCTTCCAATTTTGATTTTTTTTAAATTAGAAAGGTGTTTTCTTTAAAATGTGTGTTGTCTTTTACAGTGAGGAGAAGAGGGCTTCTGACAAAATGTATTTTACTTATACATTGCAGCCCGAGTGCATGGGCACAGATGTCCTCAGTCCTCGGGGGTGGCCTGCCCCCAGCATGCGTCATAAAGAGAGACCCCTAAGTGTCGGGGAGCGGGGGACTCGGCCCTTCTGGGGTCCTTGGCACTGAAGAGTGGCAGACGTTGGGAGACGTGATCGATTGAAGATGACTGCAAGTTATTTGTTATCATTCGCTATTTCTCCCACTGAGGGCAGGTGTCTGATTGTCCTCTCTCAGAACCGGATGAACTTTTCACTTGCCTGATCAATAAGTACAGGGGGAGGGGTGCCACGCCGGTTCTGAAGCTGACACCGGAAGCACCTGCAGCTTCTCTCTCACCATCTTTCTGCGAGGAAGTGGGAGCCACGTGGGGAGGACCCGGGGTGCTCCTGTGAGCGGGTGGGCTTGCATCAACCACCAGAATGCCACAGACACGTGAGCGCCGCCTAGTGGGCAGGCCACCGGCCACCACCGACTGGGAAGGACACTAAGCAACAACGCCCAGGGAGCCCGTCTTCTCACAGAACAATAAGAGAGCGTAATAATTGTTTGCACCAATAATAATTGTTCATACGAACTTAATTGTTTACACCACTAAGTGTTGGGGTGATTTGTAATGCAGCTATAACAACGAGAACAGTAAGGGCAAGGGAAACGTGGGTATCGCGAGTCAGAGAGCTTTCTGCCTCCTCCTTACCTGCTTCCCCGCCGGCTCCTTCAGCCACAGGTGTGCGGGACCACAGGTGTGCAGGAACACGTGCAACCCCAGTGGGGGGCAGAGGAGCAGCCCTGGGTAAACACGCGGGACCGAGTAGGGAGTGCAGGGCCCCCGACACCCGTGGTACCTTCAGCGTGTGCTGCGTGGTGTTTAAATAATTTAGGATCCTGAGCTCTGCAGCCAGAGCTGCCTCAGTTCAAACCCAGCCCACACCACCCCCCACGGTGGGGCCCCAGGCAACTCACAGCACCTTCCTGTGCCTGGGGTTTCCCAGGAACCAGGAGAAAGGAATGCATGGAAAGCTGCTCAGAATATTAGCCCAGGAGGAGCTCCGCAAACACTGTTCACGTTGCTGCTTTTCTGCGATGGTGGTGGTCCCTGGACACTCATAATTTATCTTTTCGATGTCAATTTCTAGCCTTTTTTTTTTTTTAGATTCTGCCCTTCATGAATCAAGTAAAAAATACTTCAAGCTGTCCTGTGGCCTTCTATTTAATTAATCAGTGTTTATATAAGAAAATTTTAAATACATCTGTGTGCATAAAAATTTTGAAATATATCATTTGAGTATTTTATGTAGGTTGCTACTGTTATTTTCTTAAAGTAATTAAACACAGGAAAAAGAAAAATGAGGACCATACAGCATGAACTTGAACTGACCTTCACTTAGTTAATGAATGGGGCTCATCGTCGCTCTCCAGGCCATCGGGGGTTTGTCCGAAGCTCAGGCACCACACGGGATTCACGGGAGGGGCGCCTCTGGTTCGCCCGATCATTCCGCACGCCAGGAATCAGCTGCGTTTGTTCTCAAAGTTGTTTTCGTCAATGGCACTGATCATGCTAATCACGGGTTTAATTAAATATTGTTTCGATTGACAATATGTGAGTGTTAAAAAGGGGTTGTTCATATGAAAAACAATACAGCGAATCATTAAAATACATTTATGCTGCTTTAGATGAAAGCGAAACAACTGTAAAAACAACGGGGAGGAGAACCCGGGAGGATGTCGCGTGCAGGCTGCGCCCCAGGTGTTGCCAGGAGTGTCTGCTGCGTTTTGAGAAAACTGAGGCTGGAAATCATGGGCAGGGTAATCTGGATGTGGTTTCGGAAGAAGGCGAATCCACAATCAACCACAGGCCTTCGCTCTGCAACGAGAGGCGTGTGAGCGAGTGGCTGGGTGTGTGCTCTGAGCTGCGGGTCCTCACTTTAACCAGCTTTCTCCTGACGGACCAACCACTCACCGACGCTGAGTCTGGTAAACGGTCCCGGCAGAGGGTGCTGGCAAAGGTTCAGCAGGCGGCTCCCTGTGGGCAGGAAGGAACCCTGATCTGGAGCGTCTGTCGGTTTCTGTGGTGTAAATTTGCATGTCCTACCTAGGTTCAAGCTGTCCACAAAATTCCTGAAAATGTAACAATGGACGTCCTCACGTTGGTGCAGGCTGGCCCTAGCACAACATGGTCTGCGCCAGGCCGCTCAGGAAGAGAAGTCACTGGGCCGTGCTGGACATGAACTTGGTGACGAGCTGTTCGCTGATGGGCAGAGAGCGAACCTAAGGGACTATATGCAATTTTAGAACTACGTTATCAAATAGGAGCAAAATTAATAACTTGAGACAAAGCCAAACAACATTTCTACGATCCACATGCAGAGGCAACTTTCACTGAAGTGTGTAGGTATTGTATCAGAGTTTTGGTGCTATAGGGATGGAAACCTCCATTAGAACATAAAGATCTCTGCTTGCCATATTCCAGACTTATACATATTTTTAAGAACGGATTATGTAGTCAGTGGGCACTGACGACAGTATTGCGAAGATCCCTCTGCAGTATTGATGAGTCCACCTCTGGGCTCTGGCTGGATAACGTGCAGTGAGCAGGGAAAAGCCAGCAGGTTGTGTCGTAAGGAAACCACTCCTGTCCGCTTGGTGCTGATTCACACAGCACAAACTTAAAGGAGGTTTGTTGGCTTATCAGCCTTTTGCTTCCTCAGATTCTTGCATAAGTACTCACACTATTCAAGCTTCCCTGGTAGGACGTTAATAACCAGAAATTCTAGCTACGTCATTCCACGTGAATTCCTGTATCAAACATCCTCAAGGCTAGTGAGGCTGGCAGGGGCATGCCTGACCGTGTCACCCTCATTGGGGGCCAAGTGACCACAAGATGCCTCCCTGGGCTCCAGTGAGCGGTGGTCCCAGATCACGAGAGGCCAGGAACGACCTGACTCCGTGGCTTAGCTGCCCAAAGCCAGCTTTGCTGAATAAAAAGCGACTTGGTGTTCTTGTTCCATAGATTCAAAAAAAAGAACCCAAATCCTCTCTACATCAGTCCTTCCTCCTATGGCCATGCGCAATCAATGTGAGAGAAGACCAAAGAAAATGCAGATCCCAGGATAACCTTTAGTACTCAAAACGCTGTCTTCCCCTGCCGTGCAGAAATCCACCGTGACAGCAAGGAGCCGAGCTCACAGAGCGCATCTGCTTTGTTCCAAAGGCGGTGAAGTGAAAGCCCAGAGAAGGGGAGAGCCCGGTTCCCCTGAGTGCCATCAGCAGCAAGGCGCCTGAATACGCCGTCTAGACCTGCATCCATTTTTCTTCCCAGTGGAGGATTGGACGCGTAGGTGAGCTACCTAGTTTGTGTCTCTGCCTTCCGTCCTGTCGTGGGGTGAAGGGCCTGTTACCCCAACCCGATGGACCCTGATGGAGGCTTTAACTTGTACAAGTTCGCCCTCATTGCCAGTAGCCGAGTGGAGGTGTCAACCCAGGTCTCTTGATCCCAAAGCCCATTGTCTTTCCACGGCTCCTATTTTGTCTAAAAGGAGCAGTCCTCCTGGTGACGTGCCTGTCAGCATTTAGGGGGGCTGACAGGGATGACGACCTGTAATGTGGGGTGATAGGTTCACTGCCCACCTGTCCCCGCCACATGCACACACAGGCCGCCTTGGCCTCCGGTCCAAGTCGCCCGGGGCTGCCTCCCTGAAGCAGTAGCGTGCGTCTTCCTCCGCCCAGCGCAGCTCCGGGGGCCCCGACAGAGTCGCAGCTCAGGATGGAGGTGAGAACGTGGCAGGGCCGTGGCCTGAGGACGCAGATCCACGTCTTAGCCCCGGGTGGCCAGAGGGTTCCCTGTGCGTCGCGTCCTGAACGTTGGCTTTGGCCACAACTCAGGATTTTTCTCACGACCGAATTTTACAGGCATGAAATTACAGCCCAAGCTAAGGAGTTATTGTGCAAGTATAGGCAAGTACACGTATTTTGGGAAAGACGTAAAATATTTCCCAAATACAGTACACGGAAATAACGTCGAGATGCTTTTTCCATGTTTACTTCTCTGAAATTCTTCAGAGGCACTTAGGGAGAAAACACCGAGCGCCTGTTAGAAGAGAATAAAGCGCGTGGAAGGGCTTGGTGACCGCTGACACGAGGCGCCCGAGGCGGGGGTGGGAGCAGGGCCTCCGGTCCACCGAGGCCCTGTGCCGTTTGCCCTCACGGGGACCCCCAGCGATTCTCTGCTGTCCTGGTAAGAGGGACGAGCTCACTCAGAGTCAATGAAGCTCTAACTTGGCTCAGGACTTCTAGTCTGGAAAGCAAGCCAGACCTCTTGGCCAGTCTGCGATCCAGTCCCCCACTCGCAGCTTTGGGAGGAGGCCCTGGTGGAGTCAGCGGTGAACAGTCCTAAGTCAGTAACTGAAGAATGTTCCCTGGTGTGTGTGTTGTGTGTGTTGTGTGTGTGTGTGTTGTGTGTGTGTGTGTGTGTGTGCATGTGTGTGTCTGAGAGAGGAGGAGGAAGAGCCACAGGTGTGACGGGTTTAGTGCATCCCCGGACCCTGCTTCTTGTCCCGCTGGTCTCTGCCTTCCCTCCACGTCTGTTTTGTGGGGGACGCCAGGAGCAGGGTGCTGTCGTGGGGTCAGCAGTCCAGATGAGAGAGAGAGCTCCCCACGAGGCCTGAGGAAGGAGGAACAGCTGCAGAGAGAGCCAAACTCAAGGACCAGACATTTTCTTGTGTTTCCCTACATTTTGAAGAGACAATGGCTATGGACGCATACAAAGTCCCCTAACAGCAGAGTCAGCATAATAAAACCCAAGTCCCTGGTTCCATTTTTCTCTCCAACGGCCCCCATCAGCAGAATCGGTCAGTGGAGGTGCACAGAACTCCTCCGACGGGTGCCCTGCCCCGAGGCCCCCAGGGCCCCCAGCCGCTGGAGCGCATTTCTGAGGTTCCCCAGGAGACCAATGATGTGAGTGCGCAGCACGACCTTCCCCTGACCCCACAGCCCCGTGCTGAGAGCCCAGCGACCATTTCAGATCGCCCTCCTCCTTCATCCAGGAGGCTGTCTTCGGGCACCCCTGGAAGAGTCCCTCCGAGTGAGTGCCGGCGCATGCACTGCGCTGGCCTCCCCCAGCGCAAGGTGTGGGCTGCGGCGCGG
This sequence comes from Trachops cirrhosus, assembly GCA_028533065.1. Classification (NCBI taxonomy): domain Eukaryota; kingdom Metazoa; phylum Chordata; class Mammalia; order Chiroptera; family Phyllostomidae; genus Trachops; species Trachops cirrhosus. The sequence continues at coordinate 2,360,180 of CM052548.1, read as the reverse complement.
AAGTGTTTTGTTCTCGCTTCGACGAACACAGACGCTGTCTGCGTGTGTCCCCATCACGCATGTGTACTGTCTTCAGCTCAGCATCTCCGTGCTCGGGGGAGAGGTGCACAGATGGGGCGGGAAGGGGACCGTCTCTCCGGGGCCCAATCGCGTTCTGCCATCTGCTGCTCTCTCTCCTCGGAATTCCGCCGCCCGCGGCCGCGGGTGGGCCCAGAGCGACAGACCTGGGGAGGCTTCCCTGTGCCGAAAGTCTGCAATTTAGAGCCATTCCAGTAACTCCCTTAAGGAAGGAAAGCAAGTGCCAATTTAAGTTATTTATTTGGGAAAAAATCCGATTTCTCTCCTCTATCAATTAATTTTGCCAGGAGCTCAGTGTGATCCCAGAAAAGTAAGCACTTTGTATGAGCCCGTCTTGTTCAACACGCGACGATTTGAAAACCCGGGTAGATTAACGTGAAGTTTTATCACCTGTCAGTCCGCCTTTCCTTGAGTGTCCCAGTGAGCACTAACATTCTTTATGCATCGCCGTGCAACTTAAATTACAGGCCTGCTGATGTTTTATTTTAAACCTAAATAAAATTTATCATCACCAGAGCTGCCGTGAACCCCATTTTTTTTTACACTGCCAGGCCTGGATAGAGGGAGAGAAGTTTTGTTCTTATGCTTTCTTGTAGCCTTTTAAAAATCCCTAATCCTAGCTTTGGTCTTTTGTTTCTTCTTTATTTCAGCTGATATAGTTCTTTCAGTGTCTGTTAAAGTACAATAAAATGGCCCAAATTATTTTAACTTAATGCCTTTATGTGATGCTTTCTTCCAGATGAACCTCATTTTGATGAATTTTTAAGGGGTTGACTTTTAAGTTCAAAGGAGACTCCACAGTTGTCAAATTAATATGGTTAAAAAGGCAAAAGACTTTTCTAGGCCAGAGAGACAGCTAATCAAAGTGACCCTAACCAGATGTCCTCCTTCAGCCCGGGGGTCACTGCGTGAGCTCCCCTCGCAGTCGCCAGAGCAGCCGTGTTGGCCCAGAATGGTGATTAGTTCCGCCGCGTAAAAGCGGCTCCCAGAGGTGTTCTGTGGGAAGAGGGAGTTACTCCCAGCAATGGGGCTCTAAGTGACGTGTGAGGCATAACGGTGCTCTCACTCCATCGTGTCTGAAACGACGGCCCGAAGCTTAGGCAGCGACAGAGCACCTGCTGAATGTTCTTGCTGGGTCTGGCTTTCTGCTGGCTCGCTTGTTTTACCAGTGGCAGAGACAAGACCGACGGACGTGCTTTTGTCCAGCAGAAGTGCCAGTAGCTTCTGTCCCCTGGGCCAGACTCCCCCACGCTGTGGCTCATTGCTCTCCAAGATGAGTTTCCTTTCAACCCAGCACGAAGCCTGCCCGAGCACTCTGCTTTCTCCAGCAGTCTTCGGACTGGGCTTTGTATCTTACCGGTTCTCTGTTGAATAAGTGAAGTAAAATATTTGATGTATTTTATATCCGTACGAGAGTCACAGTTTTTCCTTTTTGAAACATATTTTAATAATTATCCTACCCCGCTATGGGTTTAATATCCAGCAATTTATTCTGGATGTTAATAAATATTAACATTTATTAAACTAAATAAATTTAGTTTATAAATAAGTTGGGTATTTCCCCAACTTATTTATGTTTTTGGTCTTTTTCCCCTACATTTGTGTTTTCCTATGTAAATTTGCATAGTGTGTTTATCCCTGCATTACCTCCTAAAGTTTTAAAGGAATTCCCCAGACTTCTGCTTTTCTGCAATTGTGACCCAGAATCCCCGTCATGCGCCATACTGGACTCCATCTTCAACGTCGGAAACGTCCTAGATGTTTTTAGTTTGACCCCATCAAGAGCTACCTCTTTGCCTGAACTGCCTTTCTCCGGGCCTTCCCTAGCTCTGATGTGTCTTTCTGGAAGTGAGGTGAAGACAGGTTATTTTTCTGGGCACAGTCCAGAGCAAAATTGTCAGAGAGGGAAAAAATGAAAGGCTTGTCATTCTGTGTGATCTGATCTTCTCGGGACCCTGGTACCTGACATGCACACCGCCACCTGGTGGGTGGGAACCCTGAGCCTCAGTCCTAATTCAGTCCCAAGCCCATGTGCTGTCTCATATGTGACGTCTCTTCAACCACTGGTGCACTCTCGCTGCGATTATCCTGCTGCGGGTGCCGTGAGCGGTGTGCCGCCGTGTTCCGTATCACGAACTGGTGCAGAATCCACCTAAGGTGCGGGGCTGAGCTTCCAGGCGTTGGGAAGCACCAAACTTACCTTTTCTTTTCCTTGTTCTCTCTTTCATACCCCTTGATGGGTTCCCAGCTTTCAAGGTCACATACATGGACCAAAGTGGCTGCCACTGGAAGGGCCCACATGGTGGTTGACAATTGGGCTTTAGTAGGTGAGGGCAAATCGAGGCCAAGCGGTCACAAGACATCAGCTGGCTTGTCTGAGGGAGAAAAAGAAGGGGAGTGGCCAGTGCGTTCATTGCAGCGAGGTGTCTAAAGCAAGAACCGTGAACGGCGTTGTTGGTAGCCATCACTCACACGTGCCCGTAATGTGCCAGTCTGATTGGACAGTCTGTGACATTTTAAACCCCCTTTTCTCCTGTAGGGGCAGCAGTCTTCAGTTGCGGAGGGAAGCCCTGCAGACCTGATGGTGAAGTGTGGGCAGGGTCACTGCAGCTCCACCCGTAGTAAAACAGACCAGCCTACGCTCCCTCTGTCCACCACGCGGAACTGTTAAAGGGTGGGGCTAGCGCGTAGCAGTAATTGGATTAAGGAATGTAAAGATGGAAGAACTTCATTGATTATACTTCTGTATCTGTGTTTTTAAAGAACTCAGATAAAATTCTAAAGCCAAATGTCCTCTAAAACTCACATCTTTGCATCTCTACTCAATTTTATTTAATGAATTTTTTTAAAAAAAGGATTTTGGTGCTAAGAACAATAAAGCAGAGATAAGTGCAAGTTTTCTTCTCTCAAGGAATGTGAGTGGATGAGGGTGTGCTTCTAATTTTTAGAACAAATGGGCATCCCTTCCAAGACTTTTAATCATTACAAACTCGCAACGTTGCTCACAGAAGATGTTTGGGGCAAACGAGGTCTACGAGCTTCACGGGAGAGAAAAACGACGCGCCGTCTCAATTCCAGTGTGGAAACGGTTTTTCTCGAGCTTCACTTGTAACGTGAAGAGCGCCCCTCACCTGCAGCACACTGCAGTTTCTCCTGTGCTTCAGAGGATGGAAAAGATGCTGCTGTTTACTCTTCAAAGGGATACTTTTGCAGCCTCACTCTCCTCCCTGACAGAGTCTCAGCCCCGCCTGAAGTGAAGGTCACATCAAGTACCAATGGTACCTCAATTCCAGGGTGGGTAATCACAACAGCTATTCCAGTTGTGCAAAAGTTCTGCACGAAATCTCGCACTTGTATGTGATCTGATATTTAGAAGACATTTCACTGCTGTTTTAAGAGGATTGACATCATAAGATATCACCTTTAAAATCTCCAGCTAATTAATAAAACTGTAATGATGTTAAATGACTGAACACCAACGGAGAATCAGACTCCCTGCAGAAGACACGTGGAATTATTTGATCTGGATCTTGCCATCTGGGCGGGAATCAAAAGTCCACGATGCAGGCCCCACGGAGTTACTGACCGTGACCCTGCTGTGTTCATGTGGGCTCATTCCCCCAAGTGGCCAGAACAATGACATCCTGAGCAGGCTTCACTTCATTGATATTTGAAGACATCTATAGACATCCACCCCCCACCCCCAAGAGGCCCTTCTCCTGACACAAAGAACACCGTTCAGCATCCTGGCCATGGCCCACCAGGACGCAGGTGTCTGGTACCTGCTAAATTTGATCTCCAACCTTCTCATTGAACTCTGCTGCAGTCACATGACTTTTGTCCTTAAATACATCAGAATTTTTCCCGATTCAGATTATCCATACCTGCTGCTCTTCCACCTTCTTTCCAGTCTTCCCGTGGTGGACATCTCCCTTAGCTCTTCCGTGGCCCTTGAAACCCGACTCTCCATCCCCATCCTCAGTCATTCTTTCTTCCTTCCTTCCCTCTGTTTTATTTTCTTTTTAGGAGTCGCTGCTATTTAAATAGTCTAGTTTAGTCGGTTGCTTATCTGTGTATTGTTGGTTTCCAAGCCAGAATGCCAGTTACAGAAAGGAAGGGCCTCAGATGTCTCCTTCACTACAGTGTCGAGGACTATGTCCCACTCAAAGCGTGCGCTCAGAAAATACGGAAAAAGGTAGTTGTGACTTCACACATTTAGGAAAAGTAGATAAAACATGCATTTATTCTGCAAAGCGGAGTTGAAAATCTTGCAAGAGAATAGAAACGCTAATGGGGATTGCTAGGGGGACATACTTATTTCCAACTCTGAAATCTGGTGTCTTCCCCAGAAAAGCAGCACTTCAGCGGTGCCGTGAAATGGACGCACTCTTACACAGAGAAGGGCGAGCAGGCTGTCTAGGTCTCCTGGATGTTCTCCTGTGGGAGGGAGACCAAGGTCAGGAAAGCAGGGAGTGCACTGTGGAGAGGGAAGAGGACTGGTCTGCTTCAGGAAGTGGCTTCGCATGGAGTCAGGCATGTTTTACATTCTGTCGGTGACATTCTACACCGGGGTTACTGTTTGGGGCTGAATGGGGCCCCCTACAAAATTCATAGGTTGATGCTCTAACTGCCAAGACCTCGGGATGGGACTGTATTTGGAGACAGAGTCTTTAAAGAGGTAATTAAGTTAAAATGAGGTCATGAGAGAGGACCCTAATCCAGTATGTTTGGTGTCCCTATAAGAAGAGGATATTAGGACACAGAGAGACACCAGACACGCACAGCACAGAGGAACGGCCACTCGAGGACCCGGCCAGAAGGGGCCGTCTGCACCCCAAGGAGCGAGGCCTCGGGAGGAACCAGCGCTGCTGACACCTCGATGGGGCCTTCCAGACTCCAAGCTGTGCGAACACAAATTTCTGTTACGCCGCCCAGTCTGTGGCATCATGGCAGCCCTAAACTAATGCAGTGACCTTGACAATTTTAATCCGTGTTTGTTTTCTCGTCTGCACAATGTGGATAACACTACGGAAACTTTAGAAGAATCAAATGGGATAAGAGTCAACGTTCTTTAAAAACAGCACAAAGTGAGAGCTAGAAGGTATCTTTAAAATAGTTGCAGAGGCTAATGTCAGTTTCTCTTGCTGCTTTCTGTTGATTTTGACAGTAGGGAGAACTCTGAGGCTAGTCTAATTTAATATATTTGTAACACAGTCGACAATCCCCCAAGGCTTTCCCTGTATGGAGGAAGGGCAGGAGGAAGCCGCCTGGGCGGGAGTCAGAAGGAAGGACAAACACTTTGATCCATGCCAGTCTTTGCTTCTGCTCTAATGCGTCTAAGAGTGCAGCCAGCCACCGCAGACACACACGGGCAGGGACAGCCCGGTATTGCACAGCTGTCTGTCGCTTTCATGAGACTGAGTTTTTCCAGGACTGCTCTCTACTCAAACCTGCAGCCTCCGTGCCTGGAACCAGGCACTCACTCAAACAGTAATTGATTGTCACGGAAATATTTGCTTTGCTTCTCTGACCATTCATTATTGCAAGAGAGAATGTATTACAGTGAAAGGCTTGGAGTCAAACTCAGGCCTCAGTCTCAGAGTTCAAGTCCAACACTCACCCTTTGCTTGTATTGTGACCTTGTGTCTTTGCAGACCTGCTGGAGTCCTGGTTTTCTCTGTTGGCACCTGAGATGGTAATAACCACCTCTCCGACGCTTTGAAAGATTAGACTACATCTCTGTGTACAGTACCCAGAACAGTCCTAGCGCCTAGCCGGTGTGAATGTTGTGTTTTATTGCTGTTGTTTGGGTGTTACACCTGTCCACTCTCTTCATACCAATGTGATCTACCTGGTCCGTTCCGCAGGGTCCAGGTCTGTATTACTTTATTTCATCTGCACTCTACCGCGTGAAGCCAGCCCTTTTCATGGATTAGCTAATCTTTTCATCTAGCAAGATAGTAAGGAAGACCACGGAGGGCTCAGTTGTCCCTGTCAGTACATCCGTAGGTAATTGGAGCTGGGAGCCTATTTGGTAAGAGAGTTTTCCCTGATCAAAGATTCTTATCAGATTAAAAATGGAGACCGGTGCTCCTGCTTTCCTTTCTGGTTCTTCGATTTTTATATGTAATTTGAGTGAACTAAACCCGACAGCCAGATCACAGTGAGTTTTGCCTAATTGCATGCAACCTTTTCACTTACCCGCTGCGGTCTGTTGAGAGCATCCAGGCCACAGCCCGGGGCCCTTCTTCTCCTACGCCTCTAATGATGCAGAGCTGCCTGCAGCCTGGAGCACAGGGCTCCGGGTGCTTTGTCTCCGCAGCAGCGCCCTCTCCCCCACCCCACAGCACGGTCCCGCATGGGCATTGCGCACCGGAGCGTCATGCGGGCTCCAGGCTGTGTTCTGGACAGCCGTGTGGCCCAGGGAGGCGAGCTCATTAATCATCTCGGCCAGGCCGGGGCAGGGCTGACAGAGAGAAGAGTCTCTGGAAGCAGGAGGTGTGGAAACTGCAGAAGGGAGTCGGAGGAAGGGGCAGGAGGCTGCGTGGGTGTGGGAGGGCCCGGGAGGGCCCGAGTGGGGACATCTGAATGCCTGGAGGACAGGCTCTGGAGTCCTATTCCGTTTCTGATGAAAAGGCTTCACAGGGACAGAGCTGGGGCTTCTGGATCCCCACATGTCTTAGACCACGTTTTAAAACACAGATGGTCACAGTAATAGCCCCAGTGGGTCCCTACCCCTCATGGCCACACCCTTGGGTAACCCTGTCCCACACTGACTGGGAGCTGGACCGTGGGGCTGGGACCAGGGCCCTGTGACTGTCATGTGAAAAAGCCTGAAATACACTACTCCAGAGCGAGAAACCACATGGAGAGGGGCCCTGGTCCCCCCAGCCATCCCAGCCCCAGCCCCTGTAAGCCAGCCAGCCCCCTCGGGCCCCTCAGACACACCCCAGTGAGAAGACTCACACGTGGACTAGTCCGGCGGTGCCCAGCAGGGCCGAGCCCAGGGGACCGGTGCGCACCACGTCTGGGATGGTTTGTACAATCCACGGTACGAGATCAAGCCTCTCCTGCCTCCTGGGTCTGCTCCTCTCAGGAACAACTGCCATCCAGGCTTCCATGAGTGTCTCCGAGGTTCCACTGGGAAATTCTGCTCTAAAATAAGGAAGGCGTTATAAAATAGGGCAGCCTAGCATATCATCACCATTCAATAAGGGCATTTCCCAGAATAGTCTCTGCCCGTGACCTTTAGAGATGGGAGTGAGGGAAGACTCTTAAAATAACAGTGTGACAATGAAGTGGCGTCCCTTAGCCACAGCGGCATTTCGAAACCAGAGAAATACCATAGCTCGGTGGGTCCCTAATGTGGCGGGAAGGACATTTCTACTGTTGCAGGAAAATCAGCCCTGACACTCTCGTCTCTTGAATATAATGCTCAAGGGAACTCCACTCCCGATTCCCGGGGCCGTTCCCAATCTCCCGGCGCTTCACGTCTGAGCTGAGGCAGGGATTGTGGGTGAAATCAAGGGCATGCTAATATTTATTCTTTACACTTTAGAATGTATTCCTTCTAGGCAGCCCCTCTCTCCGCAAGGATTTAAACAATCGTGCCCAGGGACAGCCCGGCGAGGTAATCTGGTCAAGTCTAATCTGGAGAAGGAGAGTCGGAGGTCACACGGATACGGAAGAGTGTGCTCAGCTTGGACCGTGGAGTGATTCCGGACCAAGTGCTCCCTCTACTGCCCCTCCCTGCCCCTCACGTTCTCTTGTTTAAGGCTCTGAATGCCGACACACAGCTGGTACACCCCCCCTGCCCCAGAGTCCATTTTATCCAATGAAGTAACGGCAATGGAGTCTCTTCCAATAAGCCGTTTCATAGTCCAGAGCAATTTACCTGTCAAAAAAATTTACTCCATGGTGGAAGTCAAAGACGCAGAGCACAGCCTTCACTGTTGCACCGTTTAGCTGGAGGGAGTCTAGTTTTGTTGGGGAGAAGCTTACTCACTGGAAATTTTTTTTTCTGGAAAGTTATTTTATTGTACGCCAGGTTTAAAAATGCCAGATGTCAGGCTGAGATAGCTGTGAGCAATTAGAATTCAAAGGTCACGGTCTTACTCAGAGTCGGAGTGAGACTCCAGCATTTTCCTCTTCTGTCTCCCTGGGACTTTTATTCAGCACTGAAAAAGCCATCCATTTTGTAAAGGTTAATTCGCACTCCTGGATGTGACGAAGGGCTTTGCCTGCATCACCGGGGTTTTAACCCCGCAGGGTGTCAGTCACACCCTCCCCGCTGAGCAGGGCTGGTCCCCTCTGTTGGAGAGACAAGCCCCCGCCTTCTTGGCTCTGGCCTCCCCCAGGCCTCCTGCCCTTCCTTTCCGGTCAGCAGACAGGCAGGGTGATTGCCTTTCCAATTTCTATTACTTAATGATGAAAAATAATTATATCCTCTTCATAAATTCTGGTGGGCAAAGGAAATCAGTTTTTCCTCTCTCTTTTTCAGCTGGACAGGTTTTACTTAGGTTTCCTGTTTCAATAGGGTTAGAAACACCTGATTTTTAGGGCCTTCCCTCGTTTAGCTCAGCGCTGCTTCTGGGAACCCAGCCCGGACTTAAATGGTGTTGAAGTGGCGGAGTGCGGAAGGCCTCTGGTCATGTCCCGTGTCATTACTGGCTTGGGATGGTATTCTCAGAAGTCCATCTATTCAGAGCACGGGCATTGCGTACTGGTTCCATCCAAGGCCTCTAGATGGCCACCAGGTCTCTGCGTCATACCTACACTGTTCCCGGTTACACTGATAAGGGTGCTACTCTGCCCCGAGGGTTGGTGTAGGTACTTCAAGGCCGTCTCAGGAGTGTTGGCCCGAGCTCAGCACACAGATATTCCTGCTGCCCTCAGGTCTACTGTCCTAGAACCCAGGGCCCAGGAGCTAAAACCAAGTGGCCCCTGTCGAGCCCCCGTGCTACCCACCCCTAGCATGGTCTGCGGAATGGACATCTACCGTATTGGATCTGCCGGCTTCTAAATCCTCTTCTGATTGGAGGAAAGCCCTCATTGTATGACCAATTGGAGAGCAGTAAATTGTTACCTCCCCTTACAGATGAAGGAGGGAGTAGCCCCACTCTGCAGCCAGGACGAGAACACGTGACACAGCCTTAGCCAATCGGGTCCTTCCACAGTGAGCGTCCGTCTCCGTGGGTCCTGCTGGCTTGCCTTTGCACATTTTTGGCCTCTTGTCCTGCATGTACTTTTCCAAGTTTGATGTTCACTATATAAGCCACTTGTTAAACTTTGGATGCGTTCCTCTTTCTGTTTAAGTAGCCGGAATCAATTTCTGTGATTGCCCTATAACCCAATTTCAGTGATTGTGGCAGGGCAGGCTGAACGGCGACCCTCCGTAGTCACGCCGCCCGCTGCCTCCCCTCTGCCCCCTCCTCCACTTCTAAGAGCTTGTGGTTCCGTTCGGCCCGCACAGACCTCCCCGGCTGATACTCCTGTCTAAGGTCAGCTGGTCAGCAACCTCGATTCAGCCTACCACCTCATCCCTCTTCACCAGGCGGCTAACATTCACAGCTCCCAGGAAGCAGGACATGGGAGAAGGGGTTCTTTGGGGGCAGGGGTGTGGAATGGGTGGGAGATGGGGGTATAATTCTGCTTACCATTTATACCCAATTCTGGTTTCTTCATTAGGTTAGATATATTAAAGACAATATTTTAAGATCCGATAATAAACACAAATCTTAGCAACTTCTTGGAAAAACCTCATTAGAAGTCTCGGATAAGTAAGATGCCAAGATTGAAAGATCTGCGAGTTGTAACTAAAATTGGGTTATTCAGGTTCCTCAGGGGTGGTCCCCTGGCCCGGGTCCTCACACCGCTCCGTCGGGGCGCAGGGCAGGAGACAGGAGGGTCCCAGCCGTGTTTGCTGTTGCTCTAAATGCTACGGGAGGAAGCGCACAGCAACACCTTCAACCTTGCATTTGATACGAACCTGAAAGGGTGAGATGCTGAGTTCAAAGGAAGGTACCACCAAGTCTCCCAAGGCTTTGAGTGGGCAGAAAGGAAACTCTGAGGAAAGTGCTGAGTGAAGTCACTTAGGACACGTTTATTCTTGAGAGCCTACTGTGTGTGGAGTCATGCTACCGTTGGTTTGGGGGCTTTAGGAATGAAGAGATGTGGTCTCTAGTCTCATAGCAGGCTGCACTTCTGGGGGGGTGTGGAGCCAGCGCTGTACATAGAAACTCTGGGCATGAGGAAGGGTTCGTTGAGCGATTTGCAGGCTTCAGACTGGTTTGGGAGTAGACCGCGCCTCGCAAGAGCTAACATGAAGGTTGGGAAGTGGAATTTTAGTGCTGTGTCCTGGAGGGGCTAATTTAGCATCCCATTGTAGGGGCTCATTTCCTGAAAAAGAAGACTATAGTGATAATTTATTTCTTTGGGCAACTTCCTAAGTAGCTAAACCACAGAAAGTCTAACATTTTATTACAGTGATTCACAGATTTGATGCTTATTAGACTTGCCTGGGTGCTTAAAGGGAAAAGTGGACGGAGACACCAAGACTCATCTTGAGAGATTTTTCTGTACTCAGCCTGGGCGGTGCCTGGGTGGAAGGGTGTTTCACGAAGCTCGCTGGGCGATGCGGTGGACCGCCGGTGCAGTGAAGTCCAGAGCCAGGCAGACTGGGTGTCCACCTTTGCGTAGGTTTTGTGACAGCTCAGAATCTTAGTCTCCGTTTATGTAAAGATAGAGTCTGACACCTTTCCTGTGAGGTTGTCTTCCGATTAGATAATACACCAAATGTGAAAGCCACAGGGAGAGATTCTGGCAAATAATTACACATTAATTCCGGTGTCCTTCCTACCTGAGACACTAGGGTGAGGAGGGGTCGAGACCGCAGACTCTGGGGCTGATGTTCAAGGTGTGAATCTTCATTCTGCTACTTACAAGTGGCCTGTCTCTCTGCCTGTTTCCTCATATGTAAAATAGTAGTGACAGTTATTATTCAGATTAAATAAAGTGAGAATTAAATGTATCTAGCACAAAAGCATATAGCCTGAATCTAATAGTGAGAAAATGATCCGATAAAGCCCACTGGCCTGTACTCTTTATAAAGGCCAATGGCATAAAATAAAAAAAAATAAAAATTTAGAAAATATTTGAGATTAAAGGGAACTAAAGCGACTGAACAATTGAATGCAGTACATGTTCTTGGATTTTCTTTTGCTATTAAAGATATTATTGTGATAATTGGGGATATCTAAATGAAGTCTGTATACTACAGAACAGTATTGCAATAATGTTAATTTCCTGATTTTGACAAGTGTACTATGGTTACGTGAATAAAGGTTTTTAGGAACGATGCATGGAAGTAGTTAGGGATAAAGGAAAATTCTGTCTGCTACTCACTCTGAGAGAGACAGAGAGCTTGAAGCAAATACAGCCAAATAATAACATTTGGGAAATCTGAATGTGGGGTATCTAGGAATTCTTTGTTCTATTCTTGCCACTTTCCTATAGATCTGACACTATGTCAAAGTAAAGAATATTTTTAATAAGTTCCTCTTTGGCAGGTTACGAATGTATTCACAGGCTCCAGGGCTGAGGACGTGGACGTGTTTCGGGGGTGGGGGTGGCAGATATTAAGCACTACGGGACAGTGGATAATGTGCATGTCGCAGGTAAAAGCAGGGCGGAGCCAGATCACCTGGGTGAGCTGAGCCCGGCCGAGAGGCAATGTCCCCCAGCTGGTTACCCATCCTTCTGAGGCACCATTCTGGGCGCCTGGCAGAGTTCTGTCTTTTATCCAATGTGTTCGCCTTGCAGGAAACAGCAAGTCTTTCTGCCCTTCCCCCAACGCACATTCCACAGGGTCCTGGTAAGCGTTCTCTTCCTTCCTGGGGAATACAGTTGGGGGTCTCACCAGGTCTGAGGCCGCGGGAAGAAGCTGGGCTGGGGAACCAGAGACTATCTCAGACGGAACTGGGGTAGAAGGTCAAGTCGCAAAGTTAGCCAGCTAACTAACTGTGACAGTGACTGAGGGGAACGCAGGGAATGCCAGCCCAGATCTGATGGCAGAGGGAGAGAGTCAGGGCAGAGCGAGGGTGGTGGGGAGAGGGCCCCAGTGACCAGAGCAGAGACTGACCGGCCCAGTGTCCAGAGTACTGCCTCCCTCCCTCCTTCCCTTCTTTTATTTCCTTCCTTTACTTTTGACACGATTTGTTCTTGAAAATAGTAAAAATGCTTCTCATTTCAAAACACCTAACAGTATAAAAAAATGTTAAATAAGGTCCCTCGAAATCCTGCCACCCAGAAATCTTCTCCCCCGCAACAGTGGACGCTGCTGTGGGTCCACGTGTGCGAGGTCACGTCCCTCGGCTCGGCACACGCTCTCCACGGCTCCTCCCACTGCACTGTGTGGCGGACACGCCTCCTCGGCGCACACGGTGACCAAGCTCCCAGTTCACGCTGGCTGCGCGCCTCCTCTGTGCGGTGCGTCGTCCTGTGTCAGCGAATCCCACGCCGAGGTACTTTTAGGTTGTTTCTGCTGTTTTATGACCTACAAAAACCCAGGGGTAAACGTGCTTGGGAATATAGCTTTTTTAAAAAAATTTATTGATTGATTTGAGAGGTAGAGAGACAGACATCCATTTGTTGTCCCACTCATGTATGCATTCATCGGTTGACTGCTGCAGGTGTCCCGACCGAGAATCAAACCCACAACCTCCATGTATCATCGGAAGACGCTCTAGCCAGCTGAGCCACTGGGCCAGGGACTTATCTTTCCATCCTCAGGAGATAATCTGATTTCAAAAGTCTCAGAAACTGAGAAAGAAGGCCTGGGGACTTCAAAACTCCCTTGTTACCTGGAGTCAGCTTGCCTCTAAATTTACGTTTCTGCCAGTGGGGACAGTGCCAGCTCCCCCAGCCTGTAACAAAACATTCCCCACCCCACCAGCTTGACTCTCGACAATGTAATAAAGAAAGCGTGGAATTTCACAGCTTGCATTTGCATTTCTTTTCTTATAGTCGGGATAAAAATATCTGGCTGCATTTCCTAGCCACGGTCCTTTCAATACTCACTGCTTGTGAAGGCAGAAACCCCAGACAAAATCATGTCCCTTTAAGCTTGAAGAGTTTAGTCCAACTCAGAAATACCTCCCCTTATTTTTTGTATGCGTGTGTGTGTGCATGCTTCCCGTAGGGTAAAACATAAAACCCCTACTCCGCCCCACAAATGTCCTTTATCATTGAGGGCAGACTCACCATGGGCTTATTGTAAGCAACTTGTGTGAGTTGTCATTTCTTCGAGTCCAAAAAAGAAAGGAAGAACTGATATGGTATTGATCGGAGAGGATTTTTTGGCATTACCCCTCCTTTTTATTTATTTATTTTTTTACTGTTTAGAATTATTTACATTTCCTTGACTCTTCCATGGTGTTTGTATTGATAAAAGCATTTCATCCAAAGGCTCACACAGAAGTGGAAACCCCGCGTCCCGGGGAAGAAACAGACCTGCCCTTAGCGCTGCCTTCCGGGGAGGCAGTCGGGCAGGTGGGCTGGCCCTCCCTCCGCAGATGGTTAGCCTTCCGGGGATGTGCAGGGCTCACCTGCAGTGAGCCGGTGAGTGAGAGACGGCTCAGAGAGCAATGATTTTTTGTAAAGCCTCTGAAAAGATAAAAAATGAGCCAAGATGCCCCCAGCTTTCCCTGGGACAACAGGAGAGGACAGTCGAGCAGGGAAGGAGGCCGGCACACAGGATGGACGCTGGGGAGGAGTGAGGGCCGGTGCCAAACCTGCCTGCGGGTGAAGGGGGCCCGGGCACACCGAGGGTCTGCTCTCAGAGACCTGCCAGCCCTTCGGCCCCGAGGATGGTCCTTCTGTCCTCAGGGGGACTGTGGGCCCACCCTTGCAAACAGGCTTCTTTTTAAACTTAAGAAATATGCTAACCTTCAGTAAAATGTTTGAAGTGAGCGTTTTGTTCTTCTTCCTAACGTGCAACAATACATTTTATTGAAATAAAATGCAAATTTCACATGATAAAAAATACCTTTGATGGAATCTTTTAATTAAAAAGCCTTGGCAATTGCCTCTTCGCCTGTATCAGAAGTGAATCTAAGTTTAAAATGTGTTTGCTGGGAAATGAGTTTGTGGGCAGTGGTTGGATATTAAGTTTCTATCAGGATCAATAGTTCTTCCCCTATAACTTTTTTTTTTCAAATTTTATTCACTTCAAGGCATTTTAGACATTAGGAATTTGGAAAATGTGCACAGATTAAGATTTAAGAGAAACCTACAATATTCACTTGCAGGGGTTATAGGAAGTATTTTATAATTTTTAAGTTAGGGTTTGAAACACGGTGAAATCTCTCATTTCTCACTGTCGCTGCAGTCCATTACTCTCTTCATTTAGCCTTGTGCAGGAACATTCGTGAGGCAGCATTTTATCTTTGTTTAGCAAGCACTGAGCTAAGTACTATAATTCTGTGTAAGGAGCTGAACTGTGTCTGCTTTTGCATCACGAATACCCCAAACCACCCCCACCCCCATAAATCGAATGTTGAAGCCCAAACCACAATGTGGTTACATTTGGACAGAGGGCCTCTTAGGAGGCAATTAAGGTTAAATGAGGCCGTAAGGGTGAGGCCCTGATCCAATAGGACTGGTGTCCTGGGAAGAAGAGGGAGGGTTGCCAGGGGTGTGTACTCACAGGGAAAGACCTCGTGGGGACGGGGCAGGAAGGCAGCTGCTCACAGGACAAGGAGAGAGGCCTCACCGGAAACCCGCCCTACCAGCACCTTGATCTTGAACTTCCCAGCCTCCGGAACTGAGAGAAAATAAACTTCTGTTGCTTAAGTCATCCAGGCTGTGGTGTTTTGTTATGGCAGCCCCAGCAGGCGAATGCATGTAAGTTTAACCAAAATAAATGACCACTGTTTTCAGGACCCAATAGTTGGTTAGAGCAAGGATACCAAGCAAAGTCGCCATGTTGCTATTCGTTGGCATAACAAGAAGACATTGATGTGTGTAAATATATTCTATTCATTCATTTCTATATTTGTTTATTTTAAGTACAGTTTACTTCCAGTATTACTTGCCCCTGTCTCAGGTGTACAGCACAGTGGTTAGACAATGATACAGTTTACAGAGTGCCCCCTCCCCGATATTGCCAGTACCCACCGGCCTGCCTACATAGTTACCGATGTTATGACTACGTTGTCTGTGCTGTGCTTGCAGCCCCATGATTATTCTGCAACGACCAACTAGCACTGCTTAACCCCTCCCCTCTCGCCCAGTCTCCCAACCCCGCGCCCCTCCGGCAGCCACAGTCTGCTCTCTGTGTCCCTGAGTGTTTCTGTTTTGTTTGTTCGTTTGTTTCGTTCTTTAGATTTCACATTCAAGTGAGATGACATGGCATTTGTGTTTCTCTGTCTGACTTGTTTCACTTAACATACTACCCTCTAGGTCCCTCTGTGTTGTCATAAATAGTAAGATTTCATTTCTTATGGTTGAGTAATGTTTCGTGGACTATAAGTACCACTGCTTTTTTATCCATTGGGCACTTGGGTTGTTTCCACATCTTGGCTATTGTATAAAATGCTGCAGTAAACAGAGGGGTGCTTATATTCTTTCAATTACTGTTTTGGGTTTCTTGGGATATATTTCCAGAACTGGAATTGCTGGGTCACAAGACAATTCCATTTTTAAATTTTGAGGTAACTCCATACTGCTTTTGACAGTGGCTGCACCAGTCTGCATTCCTACCAACAGGGCACGAGGGTCCCCTTTCTCCACGTCTTCTCCAGGGCTTCTTGTTTGTTGTTTTAATGATGATGGCCATTCTCACAGGTGTGAGGTGGTATTTCACTGTGGTTTGAATTTGCATTTATCTGGCGATTAGTGATGTTGAGCACCTTTTCACATGTCCATTGGCCCTCTGTATGTCCTCTTTGGGGAAGTATCTATTCAGGTTTTCTGTCCATAGTTTAATTGGATTGCCTGTTTTTGTTTTGTTTTGTTTTGTGTTTGGTGTTGAGTAGTATGAGTTCTATAGATTCAGTGCAATTCCTATCAGAATTCCAATGGCACATTTCACAGAACTAGAACAAATAATCCCAAAATGTATATGGAACCACAGAAGACCCTAATTAGTCTCAGCAATCTTGAGAAAGGAGAACAGACTTGGAGGTATCGGGCACCTGATATCAGTCTGTACTACAGTCCCTAGTAATTTGAACAGCATGGTGCTGGCATAAAAACAGGCATACTGATCAATGTCTATAATTCGACTGAATTGAGAGCTCAGAAACAATCGACACTTCTATGATCAATTAATATTTGACAAAGGAGGCAAGAACATATACTGAGAAAGATTGTTCAAAAAATGCTGTTGGGAAAACTGGACAGACATGTGTAAAAAAGTGAAACTAGACAACCTTTTTACATGATATACAAGAATAAACTCAAAATGGATTAATGACTAATATAAGGCTCAAAACCAAAATACTCCTAGGAGAAAGCTTAGGCAGTAAAATCTCTGACATAGCTCTTAGCAGTACTTTTTCTGGTGTGTCTCCTCAGACAAGGAGCACAAAAGCAAAAATAAACAAATGGGACTACATCAAACTAAAAAGATTTTTCGCACTAAAGGCAACCACCATCAAGGTGAAAAGACAACCTACTGAATGGAAGAAAATATTTGCCAATGATACATCTGATTAGGGGTTAATATCCAAACTTTATAAAGAACTCATACTATTCAACATCCCCCCCCAAAAGCCCCCACAGTCTGTTTAAATAAAAGGTTCTTATTCATTTTCTAAAGAGTGATATGGGTGGGGATCGTTTGCCTTCGTTTTGAAAGACAGCGTAAGAGATGACAGAAGGAACTCAGGAGATGCCGGCACTGAAGCCTGATCCAAAGGGCCCAGGGCAGGGGGGAGGAGAAGGAGAGAAACAGAATGTTTCCAGGAGGCTGCAGAAAATTAGAAATGAGAAGAAGAATCGTCCTCCCGAGGCTGCTCTGGGCGGGCTTGCTGTAGATACTTCCTCTAATGTTGCTCCGTGGCTCCAGCAGGCACTGTGTCATGAGGAGGAAATAGACTTCAAAAATGTTCCTGATAGTGACCTTATGGGCTTGGGACTCAGAACCTGAAATGGAACCCTAGTTCTACTCCTGTTCTTTGGGAAGGTTGTTCAATCTCTCTGAGCCTCAGTTACTCGCCTTTGTAAAAGATGAGCATGCTATATTTGTAAAAGGCATAATAGCAGGTAACGTAACGTTACTGTGAAGATTTCGTCATTATGTAAATTCTCTAGCACATAGTTACAATATATTTTAACTCTTGCACAAGGTCACCCACTTAGGTAGGGATTGTGTGGTGTAACAGAGCGGTACACACGTCAACAGCGGAAGTGTTGAGAGAGTGAAAACATAAACACAATTCATGGCAAAATGGTGCAAAGATCTGAAAGGAATGACCCTAACCTTCTCCTTCTCCACTGAGTCAGAATGAGTGGAGGTCCCCCTGGAGGGATGCTGGGATCGGCGGGGTCCTCCTGAAAGAGCCGAGAAGCCAGAACTGCGCTGGGGAATAGGACATGTTGGGGCCCAGCGCAGGCCACCCCCAAATGCCCTACGATGGTGCACTGAGTATGGCAAATTAAAGCTACTGGAAAAGCAGCCAATGCAACAAGGGCGTCTTCACCCTTCTCGGTCTCCTTTAATGCAGGAAATAAATCTCCCCCATGAGGTGCCCTCCTGGTCCAAGGGGCCCGAGAGAAACATCCTTATCACCAGAGTTAAGAAATTTAGGGCTGACAAGCCTGTCGAAACAAACCTTGTTACCTCTTTACCAATTTACTACTCAAGCCCACACTTTGCTTAGATTCCTCACTAATGAGCACCCAAACCCAAGTTCTTTATATGGTCAAATCCTCACAAATTTATGTTTCTTTGTCTAAATGATATAAAAAGCTGGGCTGGTTCAATTATTTCTCTGAGCATCATTTATGATCTCCTGTGTGCATATACTGAATTGTTTTCTCCCTTGTTAATATGATCTTGTATCACTTTTATTATGAGTGCAGCTGTAAGAGGCAGACAGGGAATTCTCCCCATCCCTGACAGGGGGAATCTATTTAACTGAGCAATTTGTCTACAGCAAAAAAAAGGGGGGGTGCTTTGTGCATATTGGAGGGGAACCAAGGTGTTCACACTAGACTGATTGAATAGTTAATGTGGGGATGAGGAATATAGTTAAGGGGTTATGAAAGTGAAATATTACTTAAGATTCAAACTTGAATAATTTCTGTGTGACCCTCAATCTGGAGCCAGAGAGGGGCTTTATTATTTGTTCTTATATGATCCTCTGAAGTTCAAGTCACTGGCCCTGTGTAGCAATTAATGGAGTTGGGATCCAGGCGTCACAGAAGAGAAGGTGTATTATTTGTTTATTGGTTCATCCATTCTAAAAGCATGCATAAGGCCCTAGCTGGTGTAGCTTAGTGGATTAAGCGCAGGCCTGTGAACCAAGAGATCACGGTTTGATTCCCAGTCAGGGCACATGCCTGGGTTGCAGGCCAGTTCCCAGCAGGGAATGCACAGGAAGCAACCATACATTGATATTTCTCTCCCTCTCTCCTTCCCTTCCCCTCTGAAGATAAATAAATAAAATCTTTAAAAAAATGCTTTAAAAGCATGCACAAGTCTACTACTCTGTACCAAGGAAGATGCTGACAGGTGGGATACAATGATGTAGAAAACAGAGTCCTTTCCCTCAAAGACCTGACACGAAAGGCAGAGGAGACCAATTCACGTTTCACTCCGTCTCAGTGTCCTCTCCCTCAAAGTCTGGGTTGTCTTTAGAGAGAGTGTCCTTCCTGGGCTGTAGGTTCACCTGCCAGCAAGTCAAAGCCTTAGCTGGAGGTAGGCAATCCAGAGGTGAAAGGACCGTTCTATTCTGTGAGTCATGCAGGGAATTAGGATCCCTCTATGTTGATGCTCCAGCATCACTCAGAGATTAGATTACCTCAGATTTTATGCAGCAGGATGGAGGAAGAAGAAAGGAAAAGAGGCACTGTTCTCTATTTAAGGATGCATCTAAGAAATGGTACATGTTACTTGTGCTCATCTCTCACTGACTGTAATTTAATCCCATGACCATATCTAGCTGCAAGAGAGGCTGGGAAGTATAGAGGTAGTGTGCCCAAATAAAGATCATGTCTTCTGTCACTGAACAAGAGAGAAGCAAGTCACAGTCTCTACAATGAGGAGTTGGTAGCACAGTGCACCTGCTGGTGTGGCTTCTGCTCTGGACACCAGGGTCCCTGGGGGGGGGCATCTGTGTTGTTCACCTTGGTCAAGCAGAAGATTGTTCCTGGACAGCAGGTACTCAATGCATCTTTGTCGTATGGGTTGAATGCTTGCATTCTTGGAATGATCTGCAATTATCATTGACATTTTATGCCATTTTATACTGTTAGAAAACTCTCCATCTCTTAACTGGAGAGACTGGTATTTCTGCGGTGTCAAAGCTGAGGGAGTGGAAGGAACAGTCACGCAGGTCCTACGAGAGGAGGCGATGACAGAAGCCAGACAAACAAAGACATTTTTAGTGTGTTAGTGATGATGCATTTCACGATGCCTGTGCTGAGACTCGAGCAGAGTCCTGCCCCACCGTTTTCTCCGTGGGGCTGTGCAAAGCAGCGGGGGCATTTGCAATACTTTCTTCCTCTCCATTGGCCCCTGGACATTTTGAAGCAGGATATATAAGCCACTCTTTAAACCGAGAACCGGTGTCTGATTCTAAACAAATGTCGCCAGTCTCATCCTTCATGCATCGCAGAAGAACATGAAGACCACCGGCTGGCTGCAGCAGTGCACGCTGAGAAGAGGAGTGACCGTGGGGTGTGGTGACACCGTCTTATCAGTGGGATTTGAAATGGCCTTTATACTGCATATTAAACACAGGGACAGATGAGGCTGTGAAATCCTGTATGAAAAGCCATGGGCGAGGCACACCGTCTTCTGCTTTAGATAGTTAGGAGACGTGGATCAGTCTGGGAGGGACCCGGCTGGGCACCCAGAGCGTCCGACAGACACTGAGGGCTTTTACTTCCATGTTGTTCAGTCTCTAAACATGCACCGAGCTGTGAAGACGATACCGTGCCAGGAGGCACAAGGGCTGCCGAGAGGACGCGACACCCTCGTGTGGTCAACGAGAGAGAGGGTGGAGGGGATGGATGAAGAAAGGAGGTGGCCGAGGGGTCTGGAATGGGTGAGAGCTGGAAGTGGCCCTTCCTATCCCGAAGTCCTTGCGTGAATCACTGAAACTCTCCAAGCCTCGGCTTACTCATCTGTGAACCAACGCTGACTACATTACTTGCCTCCAGAAGATTATGGATGGATTAAGAATTACAACAGATAACAGGGTGAAGCCATAAGCTGCGTGATCATGCAGGCAAGTCCCTGTCCGCCATTGCGTCTTTGGCACCTGCCGAGCAGAGTGCAGCTGGCCAGTGCTTATGAGGTGACAGCGTGTTGAATAAAAGAGCTTATGCACGATGCTTGGCACACATTAAGAATTCAATCAATGTTCTCCATGAAGAGAGATAGCAGAATTACGGTAGTCATGGTAATGTCAGAGATAATAATGGCAGTGGTTGCTGGCGGTAATGGCAATGATAATAGTGGCATTAGTCATGCTTAACTAGGAGCACAGAAAATAAGCCTATAAATAGCAAGGGACAAAGGTAAAATAATGTTAGCTGTGTTCCGGGGACCTAGAACAGCATGGTGAGGAGTCAGTAATTTTGAAGGTGAGGTTGCTTTTGAAGGCTTCTGAGTAAGGAGGCGCGCTCTGACAGCTGCAGGGAAGATGGGCTGTGGGTGGGGTGGAGATTTCTTAAGAAGTTCTTAATATGGGTGTGTTACGGAGGTTCAGGTGGGATTTGGTGTTGAGTTAAACGAGGGGTAGGAAGATGGGTAGGAAGGAAGGAGTGAGTGAGGAAATCCAAAGATAGAATTGACAGCAATGAATGCAGCATGGGGAAAGGGGAGGCCAATGACTCATGGCGTTTATAACTATCTGCTTAGTGTGATGCATGTCTTTTACATGGTTTATGTATACGCACGATTTTGGCAGGTAGAAGGTATTATTGTTTACAGGCATGCATGCCCTGCAAAAAAAAGCCCCACAGAATTCCTTCTGCAATTCCTCTTTATCCTCTTCGTGGTGTCTGACACAGTCCCTTTGTATACAAGTGCTCAAAATGAATTTATTGACTGATTGAGTAGATTGTATTTGAGAACTCTACCCACCTGTCAGTTCTAATTTCCTGTGCTTCATTCATTTTATGATTTCTTTAGCAGTCTGCTTTAAAGTCATACTCTAAAGGTGGGTCAGTCTGTGGGGTATAGCAAACAGGAAGATTGTAAATTTTCTCTTCTACTTCTTTTAAATTGTGATGTGTGTACACACACACATTCATATACACACACCCAATAAAGTTAGAAAACTTGAGAATGACCTTGACCCTCTTTTCTTTGCTAAACATCTGCGTTAATGTTTACTCATGACGTGGAGGCGGCAGGTGGAAATTCAGATAGCGCCCCGTGGTGCAGACGTGGGCTACTCCCAACACCTCGTGAGTCCAGCCTTTCAGAAAAAACCTGGAACGTTTTACGCCAGTCTTTACCGAAGTTGTACTTTTCCTGTCTTTCTCTATTACTGCCTAAGAGTGCCACCAAGTAAAAATGTAAAATTCAGGAGAGGACTCTGCTGTTGAATGATGAAAACATTTTTACAGATTAACACTGAGACAAAATTCCTCAAATCCTTCATGGGATCGAGAATGTAATTCAGCTCTGCTTAGGAGTCCCGGGGAATGATTTGCCCAGAGCAGCGCTCAGGCTGCAGATCCCTGGAGCCAGGGCTCTGTGTGTGGCGCAGCCTGTGCCTCTCAGCCCTGCGCTCCGAGGCCAACGGCAGCATCGTCGCAGACGCAGAGATGCCCCTCCGGGCCCTGATCCCCTCTGTGTAATGGGCATTTGTTTCTCTTCAGCGAACAGGGAACCTGTAATTCCCTTTAATCCTGAGTGAGGTTGAGAGAGCAGGGATTTGAATGATTCGCTCGCCTTCCTCCCTTCCCTAGGCTTCTCACTGTCACAGAAGACCCTTCAGGATTTCCACAGAGCCTGGACTCTCTGTCCACTCAGTCCCTCAAAGGAGGCTACATATGGAGTTCAGATCCTGAGTCGGTTCCATCATCTAGGAAATTCTAAACAGAGTTTGAATTTGGCCTGAAATCTTGAACTGGCTACAGCCTGAACACCACAACTAAATGTGGTGTACATTGTGGTGTACATTGGTGAACACCACAACTGGCTACCCCACTTATGCCAATTCCAAAGCATTTGGAGTTAGGGTTAATTAAACAAAGAGTGAGTGCAATGAAATGTGTGTGTGAATGTGTATATATATGTATATGAATACATATACATATACATAAAAACACTTGTGGAGGAAAGCTTTTCTGGTAAAATGCTTTCTCCCACTGGAAGCTGACATAGCAGTGATAATGTAACGAAACATGAAAATCTATTAGCACACAAGAAGACTTTTTCATGGAGGGCGGCAACAGTAAGGGAAGAAGAAAAGGAGGAGAACAAGAACAAGAAGAAGAACATAAGGGAGTAAGTGCCTAAAAGAGTCTTTGCCTTTGTCGAGCTTCATAAGCAAAACTTCACTGCTTTGACAGAGCATTTCTAGGCCCAAACACAGTTTCAGAAGTCTACCCCAAGCAGGTTACAACTCCGGGCTAAGGAACGGTAAACCCCAGGACCATGTGGACTGGCCATCCTATGGGAATCAAGAGACAGACCTTTGTGGACCCGTGTGGTTTCCATGTAGAGTCAATCATGTAAAAGCTTTGTGCGACTTTTGATGTGATCTCTGCACAATTGGGCCCTTTTGATTGTGACACTCAAGGAGCTGAACAATGTGTGAAGATTCCTCCCTAGTGACCTTATCTTCTAGGTCTCAAATAATTCTTCCACTGAGTTCTTTAGGGCGACAAGCACCTCATTCTATTCCGAAGGTGATTTAAACAGAAAATTTAGTCTGAACTAATTCATTAGCAAGCCAGTGAAAGATTAAGAGGAAAATTTGTTTTATCAATATAAATTGTTCCCTTTTGCTTTTATAGATATGAATTAAATCCTTACTTCTTGTAGCTACTGAAAATTAATTTTAGCAAAGCACAACTCACAGATGGAGACAAGGAGTTATTACAATTGGAGAAGATGACAGGGTTTGGTTTCAGACTGATCTTTCTAATTTCCTGCTCTAACCACTGATTGATTTCTCTTGGCACAGAACCAGGCATGTGAGAGGATTCTACTCGGGTGTTAATTAGGACCTTTACCTCGCGGGTGCTTCTGATGGTGTTTGCATATAACCCATTCCTAATTAAAAATGTTTGAAACATTTTAAGCACCCTCACTTACTGTCCACGAGGAGGAGGAGAGGAGGGAGAGAGGACCCACAGACAAATGGACAAGTGCAGGAGATACTACGAATGATTAGGGGGAAGGTGTCTTTGAACAGATCAAAGACAGCAGTTAGGGCGAAAAAAGGAAAGACTTCCTTTATGGTCCGGGGCGAGAATCCGGACCTGTGACTTATCTACCCTGCAATCACAAATGCTAACGGAAGTGACCAAGATGATGGAACAGAGGACACGTGGACGTGGGCGCTGGGCACAACGGGAGAGTATCTCTCAAGCTCAGAGGCTCTGAGGAATTTACGTGAGATGTGATGCAAGGAGGCGGAGGTGAGGGAAGAACCAGTGGACCGGCAATGTCATGCCTGCAAGGGAAACGACTACCTGGGCAAAGTGAAAGGAGTTTTAGCCGAACCACCCTAACGACTTCTGGTTGAAACAAAATGAGCCGGAGAAAAGAATGACAAAAGGATACTATATAAGTGGGCACATCGGATCCCCCCAAAAGTAGACTGAGAAATGTGCAGGATGCCGAATCACACCAGGAAGTGTAATAGTTAACAACGTTAACCACCACCACACCTAACACCTGTTTAGCTGTGGTGTTTGGTATGTCAAAGTACCTGTCCACTGGGTGCTTTAATTTTTCATCTTTAAAGATTAAGAGAAACTGAGGGACTTCCATTCAAGATGGAGGCATAGGTAAACATGCTTCACCCCCTTGCACAGCTACAGAAAAAATTACAACCAGAACTCAAAACAAATAACACCCAGAGCCACCAGAAAAATCAAGCTGTATGGAAATGTGACAACCAAGGATTTAAAGAAGCCACGTTCATCCAGACCAGTAGGAGGGGCGGAGACGCAGAGACAGAGAAGTGCGGAGACCCTGTGTGGCACGGAGAGGCATTAGGACAGACGGTCCCACATTGGTGTGTGGTGGGTGAGATACAGAAGACCCTGGGAGTGAAGAACCCCAGCCCCAGGCCAGACCTCGCAGCCCAGGGTTCCAGCAGCCAGTAGACAAATTCCCGTGACTTCTGCCTGTAAAAACCAGTGGGGGTTGGGGCAGCAGAAGACCCTGCCAGGTTTTCAGGAGACTCTGCTTTAAGGGCCCACACAGACTTAGAACTTAGGCGAACGCACCCCCTCTGAGATTCAGCACAGGGAAACAGCTGGGAGGGCACCAGTAGCATGTGGGGAGTAAGTGAAGTGACTAGAAACAGGGCGAGTGCTGGGAAAACTCCAGAATCCAGGCAGAGGCACTGTCTCCTCTCCGAGCCCTCACCCCACACAGACCACAAAGCGGTGAAGCGGGTTGCCCTGCCCTGGCAATTACCAAAGACTCCATTCCACGTGATTTACAGGTGCTGTTTCTACAGGAGGCCACGCTACTAAGACAGGGAGTCAAAGCAACTGTACCTAATACACAGAAACAAACACAGGGAGTCTGCCTAACTGAGGAGACAAAGAAATATGGCCCAAATGAAAGAGCAGAACAAAACTCCAGAAAAAGAACTAAACAAAATTGAGATAGGCAACCTATCAGATGCAGAGTTCAAAATACTGGTGATCAGGATGCTCAGAGAACTCATTAAGTGCGGCCACAGCATAGAAACGACCCAGGAAGAAATGAAGGTTATATTAAGTACAATAAAGAAAGACCTACAGCGACCCCACAATGGAGGGGATGATGCCGAGATTCAAATCAATGATTTGGAATATAAGGAAGAAATAAATATCCAGCCAGAAAAGCAAGAAGAAAAAGAAATTCAAGAAAATGAGGATAGATGTCTCTGGGACATCTCCAAACATACGAACATGTGAATCATAGGGATGCCAGAAGGAGACGAATAAGGATGAAAACTTATTTGAAAAAATAATGAAAGAAAACTTTCCTAATTTGATGAAGGAAAGTCCAGGAAGAACAGAGTCCCAAACAAGAGGACCTCACCAAGAAACGTCATAATTAAAATGCTAAAGTTTAAAGAGAAAATCTTAAAAGCAGCAAGAGAAAAGCAGAGAGTTACCTAAAAAGAAGTTCCCATAAGACTGTTGGCTGATTTCTCAAAAGAAACTTTGCAGGCTAGAAGGGGCTGGCAAGAAGTATTCAAAGTGATGAAAAGCAAGAACCTACAACCTAGATCACTCTATCTGGTAAAGGTGTCACTCAGAATGGAAGCATAGCTAAAGTGCTTCCCAGACAAGGTAAAGCTAAAGTAGTTCATTATCACCAAACCATTATTACGTAAAATGTTAAAGGGACTTATTTAAGAAAAAGAAGATCAAAACTATGAACATTAAAATGGCAACAAATTCACTACTATCAACAATTGAATTTTAAAAAACAAACTAAGCAAACAACCAGAACAGAAATAGAATCATAGATATAGAGATCATTTGGAGGGTTATCAGCTGGAAGGGAGAAGGGGCAGAACAGGGGAAAGGGTACAGGGAATAAGAAGCATAATTGGTAGGTACAAAATAGACAGGGGGAGGTTAAGAATATTATAGGAAACGGAGACGCCAAAGAACTTATGTGAATGGGCATGAACTAAGGGTGCTGGTTGCTGGAGGGAGTGGGAGTACCAGGTGGAGGGGGCAAATAGGGAAAAGTTGGGACAACTGTAATAGCATAATTAATAAAATATAGTTTTAAAAAATTAGGAGAAACTGAGCTACAGAGATGATAAATTATAGTAGGCAATGAGGAGATAATGTAATTATCTTCCTAGACAAAGAAATTCAACTATAAATGGAACTTAAAGAGCCACAATTATATATTAATAGATTTCCTATAATAAGCAACCTGTTAGAAAATATCATGCAGAAAAGAACCCCTTAACAATCACAATAGAAGGAGATATAAGAATGGAGTCAGTGAGGACATGTGGGATTTCTAATGAAAGTACAATGTACTGAAGCGCATAAAAAATCCCATAAATAAACGGAGAGAAATAACGCATTCTTGAGTGGAATCACCTAATATTATAGTAATATCTGTTCTCATTTTCAATATCTGAATAGAATTCTCGGGGAGAGAACAGAATATAATTTAAATATTTATTTTGACTTCATTTACATCACAGAAAAATGCACAACTAAATCTCATGGTTTAAAATACCTCGTGTTATCAAAGCTGGCATTACCCTTGAATACCACACGGTCACCCTCTTCTTAGCAGAAGTAAGAATCAATTTATTGTGGATCCTTCCAGATTATTTTCTATGCTCACAAATGTAGGCAGACAGACAGATAGATACATGGCTTTCTGTTATGTTTTCTCTATTTTAATAAATAATTTCATGCTGCACATATGTTATTATCATTTGACATGTCTACTCAATACTATGCCTTGGAGAGGGTTCCCTTTCAGTGTAGAGATATCCATCTCAATCTTTTTCAACATTTGTAGCATATTCTACGGTTGAGATATAAAGTAGTGGCTTTAAAATTTTTTTTCGATCACTTCCCTACTGGTCAACATGATAGGAGGTGGTGATGAGAGAGCAGGTGATTTTGAAAATGAGCTGTTGGAGGTGCTACCATTATTTGTAATGACAAAGTCTAGGTTGTAACCATGGAAACAGCTGGCTGAGTTAGAATGGAACACCAGATGAGGGAGAGCAGTAAATGGAATAGCCAAAGCGTAAATGGGTTATTCATGTAGGTGTGGAAATCATTGAGAATGTGGGGAGGTAGAGTGACAGAAAAACAGGCAATACTCCAGGTGCTGAAATCTTCATGGATCTGAGGAGGAATGATTTGGAAGTGTTTAATGAAAATATAATTAATTAAAATAAAGTAAACCTAGAACTGGAGAAAATATAGATTCATATGTCAACAAAGTATTATGATAATATCAGAAGATAAGACATACATGGATTTTCCCATAAATCATGTTAGTATAAATGGCAAAAGTTTAAGGGAACAAAATTAGACATTCATTTCAAATCAAATTTCAAAGATCATTTCATATTGATTAAAGGTTTAAGCACAAAAATGAAACACTTAGGGGTAAATATAGCTAAATATGATAGTTTCGGAAGGAGAAGGGCCTTCTTTCACTAATCACTATAGAACGCAGCTCAAAGTAAATAAAAGCAAAATTAAAAAAGCAAATAATAAACTGAGAAAATATGTTTGCAATGCAGGACAGGTAAATGCTATTTGTAGATTAAGAATTCTTGTATATCAGTGAGAAAAATGTGAACACTTCTGTTAGAAATGAGTAAAGCACAGGAACAGGCAGGGATGCAGGTCACTCACTGTCGTGTATTGAGGGCTCAGTCTCACTAGGACTCCAAGGAATACCGATTAAAATCATTATAAGCTACAGCTTTTATCTACAAAACTTTCAAAACATTTTCAATTATTTTCCAGTAGTGGCAAGTATAGGAAAATGGACAGACACCCCGATGTGTTTCTGGGTGGTAACAGACACAGGGAGGAGGGAGCGGCCAGTTCGCAGCCCATAACCGCTCTTTTCCAAGAACTTCTGTTTATCAGACGAATGAATCAATGACCAAAAGTATTCTAAGGCATGTCCAAGGATGCAAAAATTAATTTGAGTTTTATAAGAACTGTTTTATAACAAACCGATGATAGGAACTGGCATGCCAAATTCTGGATCTGTTTTGTGCAATCGTGGTTGGGGGGAGGGATTTTTAACCATCTGGAAATCGTCTCAGAGAAAGCATAATTATTTTATTTTCAATTAAATACTCATATCGCTTGCCACAAATTACGCTTATTAAACTCTCTGATGAGGCATTTTGTCATTTTTAATTCTGAAGTAAACAGCAAGCGGAGAAAAACTGTGAGACAGAAATAAAGAGGACTGGAAAAGCGGCCGGAGTCTGTGAGAGCAGGCTGTGCGGGTGCCAGAGCCCAGCGCACGAAGTGCTGAGTGTGGCAATGTTTTCATGAAGACGGCCCAAGGGCTGAGCTTCCCATGGGCACGGTCCGTGGGGACAGGATCTGGGGGCCGAGCGACCGAGGACGGGAGCCCCCGGGAACTCCCGCAGATCACGGGAAGGCATCCTGAGTTTTCGAGGTTTCCCAGGCCTTATCTAGCTTTCCAGGGTCACCACAGCTCAGACTGAGCTTTGCCATCCTAACGCTTTTATTATTCTCACTTGTCATTTGGTGAGCACCTTCTTTGGATTGAGATAATATGTATTTTTTAGCTTCAAAAGTAAGGTCGGCAAGGTTAAAAATGCACAGGAATTTACTAGGTGTGTTTTTCTATGTGAAACTTTAATTTCCCACCTTATGCCCCCTTCCATTCCTTAATATTTCTTAATGTGTCCCTGTGTTTAACACTTAGCCCCTTGGTTCCCTGGTGGTAGTCGCTCTGTGTTAATAACTAGCTCTTAGTGTTTGCAGTTTGCTAGCGTAAGTGGCTCCGTATTGTGGAGAGAAGTGGAAGAATTTTTGGCCTTTTACAAACTGTAATTAACCCTTCCCCCTTATGCTCCAACTGATTGCTTTATGAGAATGTAAACTCTGAGGTTAAACACCATTCAGTGGGAATAATTAACAATATAGATGATCATTTATCCAGAACTCTCATTCACTGATGGCATTTCACAAGCACCATTTGGTTTCCCATAGGTTAATTCAGGCCCTGGATTTGTAAAATCCTTCATGGTTAGTTTGGAAATCAATCAAACTTCAAGGTCAGTTTCCATTCACTCTTGTTGATGTGATAGATTATTTGATTACTGCTCAAAGACCTAAAAGGACTTATAAATATAGGTGAGTCGAAGAAGATGATGGCTATGCAGGTCCAATTCCTGCAGGAAAAAAGGCACAGCCATACATTTTTGATAAGAAAACAGAAGCTTAAAAAAAAGGAAGGAAGGAAGG